>QEPC01013547.1:3274153-3287328 GCA_003113815.1 Sphenodon punctatus
GGGGACGGGTCGTCGGGAGCATATTACACCTGTGCTCCAGTCTCTGCACTGGCTGCCAATAGCGTGCCGAGCCAGGTTCAAGGTTTTAGTGTTGATCTATAAGGCCCTTTACGGTCTGGGCCCCTCGTACCTCAGGGATCGCCTCGCCCTCCGTACCCCAGGGCGGCTCCTGCGGTCATCTGGGGGTGCCTTCTTGGAGGTCTCCCGCATAAAGCGGGGGGCCACAATGGAGAGGGCATTCTCGGTGGCCGTGCCGTGCCTTTGGAACTCCCTTCCGGAGGAAGCCCGCCTGGCCCCAAGCCTGTTGACATCCCGGCGGCATTGTAAGACCTGGTTGTTTGCCCAGGCCTTTGGAGAGGGGGGAAGGGTGGGTTAGGGTTGTGGTTTTCCCCCCCCACCTTGTTTTATGGTTTTAATGTTGAAAGTGTTCTCGGGGCCCTGTTTTAAAGAGTATTTAATTTTGATTGTTTAAACTGTTTTTATATTGTTAATGTTTTTATTGTTGGAAGCTGCCCGGAGCTGTGTGCAGGAAGGGCGGGGTATAAATGTTTTAAATAAATAAATAAAAATAAAAATATCTCAGGCTTAAAAAGCTTTCGCTAGGGGTGTTACTGCACCCTAATTAAATCGTATAATATCTTTATTACCACAAACGTAAGAGCATTTTATGAATAGTGTGACAAGAGGCTGTTCTTATGAGTTGGGAACTTAATCAAGTAAGACATATTTGTTAAATGTGAATGTTGAGAGCCTTGGTATTATCAGCCTCATGTATATGTTATGTAATAGATGATGTAATTTTTTGACTGTTTGCAGGATCTGGTTGGTTTGTGCAATTTCCATAATTACGATAACTTGAGGCACTTTGCAAAGAAGCTTGATCCTCGCAGAGAAGGGGGTGATCAGCGGGTAAGCTCAATTTGTATTTTTAATGGCCCCAGTGTGTTAATCCTTAGCTGAACGTAGCATCTTCCAGAGGGAAACATATGAATGCTCAATGACATGTACTGCATCAAAACTTTATAAAGATTACCCTAAAGGTAAACTGATAAACTACAGTTTATTTTTGTCAATCATTTTCATGACTAGTGTGTTTTGTTTTTAAAATAAAATTGATCATTGCTAAAGACTTAAGGATTTATTTCATGAGCTAATTTGTTCAATTCTACTTTCTTTTTAACAGAGATTTGACTGTTGGGGTGGGGAAAGGTTTGTAGGTTTTGTTCTCAGTTGCGTAGCATAGGTGACAAGAAGGGCTGCAGAAGCAGCACGTTCAGCACGAGGCACTCTTCCCAACTCTAAAGTTTCACTCCAAATCAACCCCTCTGACAGTGCACTATTGGCAGACTCTGCAGAGTCCACACCAAGTCTCTTGTATAATAGAGTGATGGATGCCATGGGCAGGAGGTGGAAAACTTTCTTCAGGGTCTTTATGAGGATACCGAAGACTTCCTCATGAAAATATTATAAAATCAAGAATATACAGTGTGGTTCTAATTTTTTGTACGTATATTTCTCTTGATAAGTTGAGTTACTGTCTGGCTTAGAAACTATGAGGAAAGAGCTCCATTCCAATGCAGGAGCATTCCTCCATGCTCCTAAGCTCTGTCTCATTCTCCCCATCTCTCCAACAAAGCAGTGAAGAACTTGCTGCCACTGCTTCCTGCTGCTACTTCTCACTGCGTTTGAAATTACTTGGCGATGGGGTGAGAACAATGGTAGTTGATTTACCTATTCCAACTGAGTGTGGCTGTGTGTGTTGGAAATCATGCATAGCTACTCAAGGGAATGGCTGAGCATGGAGGGGGAGAAATCTCTTCCCCCATCTCTCAGTACATCCATGTCACCTGATAAATATGATACAAAATTGAAACAGCTAGAACTGTATATAATGAATGTCAAAACATGGTAGTGGGCGAAAGCTGATAGTCTCTTAATACTAATTGCAAACTATCAATAACACTCAGGATATTTCTTTGCTCAAGTACACTAATAAATAATGTATGTTGCTTGAACAATTAGCATTCCTTTGGACCATTGGATTATGAGAATCTTCAGCAAGAACTTGCTTTAAAAGAAACTGTGGAAAAAAGTGTCACCCGAATCAGATGAGGACATCACCACTACCGTAGTATATAGAATGGAAGGTCGGGGAGAGCAAAAGTAAAGGAATGGGTTATAGTTTTTCACTTTAAATGCCCTCAAGTATCTCTAGATTTAATAGTTTTGCTTTTTTAGTTTTCTCTTTACTTCTAATATTATGTGAATACTGTATAGTATATAGAAAATGAATGTCAGATAAAAAAAAAAGAACCAAGAAAACCCCAACCTGTCTTTATTTTCATAATTATTTAATGCAAAGTTACATTGGAGGAAAATAAGAATGTATTAAATGATGCTTAATTTGATATAACTAAGTTTTAAAATAATTAATTCAGTGGGCTTTTTGTTTGGAGTGAAAAATATTTGACTATATCTTGATCAGGTTTGGGATGCAGAGAAATACAAGCAGCATACTTAGAACATAAAGTAATAAAACCGTATCAACAGCAGTAAGATAAAGAACTGTCATATAGCTTCAGCTTTAACTAAGAAAAGTTGAATCTCTTTCCTAAAGACTTCCTTTTCAGCATAAAGAGTTTTCTTTAGTATATCATTTTAGGTAATCAAAGTAATTACCTAGTCTTATTCATTTTTTAACCAAATTTACTTTTAATTATTCAACTGTTAATGTCCTTAATGTGTAAAGTAGCCTGTTGTTGTTTAACTGCATAGTTAGCTGACTTGTAAAGGCTTTTTTACAAAACTGTTTTGGCGAGTCACCTACTAGGGGCCTATGCTGTCAGCTGGTAGATGAGACTCATAAGCCTGACTTACTGATAATGTTGAACTCCACACCCTCCATTTTAGGCAATGCTAGTTTCAGTGCATTAGCCAACTGGGATAGGTGAGGTGAAAAAATATGTAAATAAAACCTAAGTAGGGATCATCAAAGCCACGTATGCAAATTAAGATTTAAAAGAGAAAATTAAACATTTACCAGTTAAAATATTAATTTTCTATTAAATATGCAGCTATCTTAGTCTTTACATGTCTCTCCAGCTCTAACCTAGCAACACAAATTTCAGGCTTTTTGCAACAAATTAAACACACAGTTCAAGTCTCAAAGCTGTTTTGTACTAAAAAATAGTTTAGGAATAATAGGTAGGTAAAGCCAACCTCAGTATTTTCATTCCTGAATTCTTGGGAGCAAATGTCTAGCCCAGGGATTCTCAACCTGGTGCTGGGAGCACCAAAGTGCTTGGGCAATGGGTGAAAGTGCTCCCCAAGCTCATTCACGCAAATTATGCTGTGCTCCCAAGCAGTCACTTACGTCACTCCAGTGCGCATGACTGGGAAAAGGTTGAGAACCCCTGGTCTAGCCATTTATATATGGTTTTTATTGTCTCAGCTACTCTGAGCCTCTGGGAAGAGCAGCATATAAACTCAAATAAATAACTACATACACAGTTGATCCATTTTGCCCTCATCTCCAAATTGATATTTTGACCTCACCTTAACTATTATACAGAAGTCCAATTTACTATGAAGCTTAAAAATTTCCCCAAATACTTTCAGGTGCAACCTCTTCATTTTGCTAAACTAGCTCATTAATACTTTGGAACTACTGGTTTATGGGCCCTTTTTCATGAAATTTCTTTGACTGTTGTGTGACTTCAATGTAAATGCAATAATACACTCATCGAGCCCAGTCTATGCCTTGTGATGCACTGGGAGCAAGGTGTGTGTGTGCAAGTGTTGCACAAGTGTTGTGTACTTGTTGCACAAGCCTTGCGTGCATGTCACTCACACACTGCATGAGGTGAACAAGTGTGAGAACAGTTGCGTGCACTCACTTTGCACAATTTGTGTGTACAAGCTTTGATTGGGTCCACTGATTTTGCATAGGAAAGGAAGTATATAGGAGACGATCCGGCGGCCCACATATGCCAACCCCCACATGTGGCCAGAATGCACACTCGGGTGCACATACCCAGGCAGCTGTGTTGCACGCACACCACACATGCGTACCTGAGTGTTCATTAAATCTGTAATGTTTAATTTGATTAAATTAAACACCTGAGTGTTCCTCAAACGTTTTTATGAATATCTTAAAATAAACAAAGGAGTTAGTTGCCATCTTAGAGTATCAATTCTTGATATTCAAGCAAAACCTTTTTTTCATTTGTCAGCATCCCTAACATTTCTTTGGAAATGTAAATGCTTTTTAAAATTGTTCTGGCATTTGTGTTGTGCATTTTCCCCTCAGTTCTTTATTTGTCTTGTGTTTTTCATTTGCATTGTATGTTTATGTATCAGCTAGCATGCTGGCTTTGTATTGTGTAATAAATTTATATTTAATCTGATTTTATTGAAGTATTTTATTTTTCCTTTTTTAAAATGAATACTTAGTGGCTATTTTAGTTTCGTAAAAAATGTGCTTTGTCTTCCATTTTAAACCAAGATTAAGTTTCTGTATAAACAAAAATTGGTGTACTTTCGAAGTTAAAACTAATTTTAAAAGTTGTCATTACGTTTTGTGGAGTAATGTTTTAATTTTGTTGTTCTTTAAGCTATATAGTATTAGCCTGAAATAAACATCCCTTGTCACTCACTCATCCTCCCTACATAGATGACTTAATATTAACGATCGCTTAATCTTTCTCTTGAGATGTAAGCGGGGCCTCATGTTCACTGCATTTTCCCTATTGGTAACAGTGGGAAGAATGCTGTTAACATGGGTCCCTGGCTGTGAGCAGGCTTGTAGTGGCATTTGAGACTTTTGGAGGCAATGTCTGACCCTTTAATAAACACTATGACCCTTCTGGCTGCCTCTGCTTCCTCTTGCATAGTATTTTTTGTTGACATCAATAATATATGCAGAGATAAGACCTTTTTACACAGACACTCTTAACACTGATAAAATGGGTGTTACATTTTGTTATATATGGTACAGGGCAACACTGCAGCCCTGCAACATGGGCCCTTTTCACACGAGATGCCTCCACCCAGTTTCGATGGGTGGAGATGGGTGGAGGCATCTCGTGTGAAAAGGGCCCATGTTGCAGGGCTGCAGTGTTGCCCTGTACCATGTATAATAAAATGTAACACCCATTTTATCGGAGTTAGAGTGTCTATGTAAAAAGGGCCTAAGTGCAGAACCTTTCCTGCTTTAGTTTCAAAGGTGAAACTAAAGCCCATCTGGAATAAAACTAAATAAACAGTTACTCAAAATTGCTTTGACAACTTATACCTAGTGTCTAGATATGCTGTGATCATTTTACAAAATCTGTACAAGAACCAGACACTTGAGCAGAAGAGTTTTAGTTTCTTCAGCCTCTCATGGGGAGCGATATTAAAGGGACAATGGGTGTGGATCAAGAAAGGACAGTGACAAATTAATTTGTTTTTGAAGTTCTCCATGTCTTTGGCTTTTTGTTTCTAATGTGCCTTCTTAATACGCTTTTTTCCTGTTAATGACATTTGAGTGGAGAGATTTGGATATTGTGGAGGAGTACAGAAGAAAAGAAATTGGTGGAAAATGCCAAAAGAAGAAACAAGCATTACTTAATCACTTCCTATATTTACTCTTCATTTTTAAAGTACTATTGCTTGTGTTTTTCTAGGTATTGATACATACATGTCATTGAGTAATGCATTTTACTCAAGTAAAACACTTTGTTTTTAAGTGTTGCTTGTTCATTAAATCCTGAATAACATTTCATGAGGTGGGAATTCATTTTTACTTCTGTTTAAAATGGGCAAAATAATACAACCTCTCTTCCTTCCATTGAAAAATTAAATTGATGATATGTGTCAATATACAATCAGTGAAAATATTTTTTGCAATTATGCTTGGATTTCTTATGAAGAGGAGCTAACATGCAGTATAGTGAATAATTCTATCCTGTTACTTTGTTTGCATTGCTTTGTCCCAGCTGCTTATAGTCTGAGGCAGAATAACTTCTATTTGTAAATATGATGCTAAAAATCTGTTCACTAAACTTAATTGTGGTTAATGTTACGATACGCGATTGCTAGTGTATCTAATCTGATATTTAAAATACTTTTACTGAATACTAATGATTAGTTAAAATATTTTGATCGGTACACTGTGTCAGACATATGACACATTTACTCATGACATAAATAGACTTGATGGTACTACTAGGTGGGTTCAGAACTGACTGAAATGTTGTACCCAGAGTAGTAATCCATGGTTCATTATCAGATTGGGAACACACAACAAGTGAAGTCCCCAGGAGTCTGCCTTGGGTCCAGTGCTGCTGAGCATCTTCAGCACTGATTTGGATGATGGGGTGGAAAGTTCAAGTTTGCTGATAAGACAAACCTGGGAGGGATTGCAAGCACACTAGAGATTAGGCGCAAAATCCAAAATGATCCTGATAAATTTGGAAAATTGAGTTGAAAAAAGTAAGAAGAAATTTAATAAAGACAAATGTTAAGTATTACACTGTACGTTACAAGAAAAATCAAGCATACAAATACAGAGGGAGAGATGACTAGTTGGATAGCACAACTTCTGAAAAGGATCTGGGGGTTATAGCACATTATAGATGTAATGAGTCAAAATGCAATGCAGTAGCTAAAAAGCAAACACTGTTTTGGGTTGCATCAACTGATGTATTGCTGCATCCAGTTATGAGCCCTTTACTTGAAGAAAGATGTTGATGGACTCAGCAGGGTTCTGAGGAAAGCAGCAAGGATGATGGTGGGGCAGACCCGCGAGGAGAGTTTTAAAGAACTGTCATTGTTTACCCTAGAAAAAAAGATTGACAATGATCAATGTTTATGTAAAAGGCTGCCTCAAGCCAAATAGTGCTCAGTTTTTTCTCTTTGGTGAATGAGGTAGGATTGAGGTAATGACTTAAATTTAATGTGAAAGGATTTAGGCTAAATCTTGGGAAGAATCCTACTGCATAGGATCTGACAAGTACCCAATTTGGATTTAAAACGGGGGTGGGAGGGGAAAACTGTGTGTGTAACTAAATGTCCACTAATTTTATAAGCCAGCTGTTGAGGAGGGGCTTGGGCAAGCAGGGGGTAGCATAGAACCTTAGGACCCTTTGCACAGATGTCCCAAAGCAGAGCAGCTGAGCTACAGGAGAAGGCCCCTTTCATGGTACTAACTGTAACCTCTTTACTGTATGACCAGTATACAGTGTCCATCATCATGACCAGAGTACATAAGATACAGTTAGCAGTTGCTCTGGAAGCTCCAGAACTTTGGAATGAAGTGGAAAGGTTAGAGGTTCAAGGCTTCCATAGGCAAAGAAACTACATGGAAACATCAGGGAATCCACCACACAGGAAGCAAACCCTATATTATTGTTTACCAAAGTAAATTTATAAATGCAGGAAATCACACCTTCAACTTGACTGCACAGTCTAGGTTTGAACCCTTGACCTATCATTCTCCTGTGCCATAATCTATCAGCACAGCTATGGGAGAAACAGTTACAGGAGTTTCTTGCCTATAGAAGCCTTGAATCTCTAGCCTTTCTGCTTGCTTGCCCAAGTTCTACCAGGAGAGCTACCAGAACAACTGCTATCTGCTGCTATCTGCTTTGATCATGAGGATGGGCACTGCATCTTGGTCATATAAAGAGTTTACAGTTAATACTGTGCAAGAGCCTTTTAGTTGTGACTCAGTTGCTCTGCCTTAGGACCCTTGGCACAGCTGTCCCAGGTTCTAGTCTACCCTCTGCTTGGCCATGCCCCTTTTAAACAGTTGGCGTATAAAATTAGTGGCCATTTACTTACACACACAGTGTTTTCCCCCCATTTAAAATCCAAAACGGGTAAGCGAGTATGGTTCAGGTACTTGAAGGGCTAGCAGAAAATTCAGATATTACTCGTGGGTAATAAATTCACTACTCGTTTTATCACTACTGGAGACCTTTAAAAGTAAGTTAGACAGACATCTTTCAAAGATGGTGTAACTGTAGAGAATCCTATTTAATGGCAAGGGGCTGGACTAGATAATCTTTGGGGTTCCTTCCAGCACTACGATTCTATGATCTTCTATGCTAATAAGTTAATTTATACTATTGCAAGAGCTTTAATACAGGCTCCTATTTTTCTCATTCTCCCGGGGGATCCTCCTGGCCATTCAGTCAGGACAGTAGGGTAGATCCTGCTGGGAACCAGTAGGAGGCAGACAATCAACTTTTGAGGAGCCTACAGGAGGGATCTATCCTCAGCTCCTGAGTTGTTCGTCTGCCTCTGAACAGATAGGAAGCAGGCAAGCTGCAGGATTTTTAGAGGGGGGCTGAAAACACGTTGCAGAGACAATTAGCAGCTCTCAATAGCGTCCTGGGCACACTTAGGGGCCGTACGATCTCAGGTCACCCTCATGTTAAGCGTTTCCTCAGGGCAGCCAGGCTTTTATCTCCCCCAGTGGTTCACAGGTTCCCTTCCTGGAATCTGAACCTCCTCAGGGCACTCACCAGGGTCCCGTTCGAACCTCTCTATGAAGTTTCTCTGTACTATTTGTCCCTAAAGGTAGCCCTCCTGGTGGGGATCACATCGGCTAGAAGGGTATCAGAGCTTTGAACTCTATCGGTGGAACCTGCTCTCTGTTCCTCTAAGGAGTCTTCAGTGATCCTGAGGCTGGACCCAGCCTTCAGTCCTAAGGTGGATACCCGTTTCCATAGGGAACAAGAGTTTATTCTCCCTTCTTTCTTTCTGAACCCATCTCATCCTCTAGAGCGACAGTGGCATACCCTAGCTGTGAGGAGAGCCTTAAAGGTTTACCTTCACAGAACTAGGGCCTTCAGACGATCTTCGGCCCTATTTGTTTCTTGTAGGCCCAAAGGAAGGGTTTGAAAGCTTCCAAAGCATTGATAGCCAGGTGGATGACGCTTTGTGTTACTGAAGCCTATAAGGCAGAAGGAAAGCTACCCCCGGCGGGGGTATTTGCACACTCTCTTGTGGGTGCAGCAACGTCACAGGCTTTTAGAAATACAGCTTCTTATTGGGAGATTTGCAGAGCGGCAGCTTGGTTTTCAGTCCATTCGTTCACTAAACATTATAGAATCCCTTTGCAGGACTCGGCCGATGTAGCCTTTGGAAGAAGGGTACTGCAGGCGGTTCTCTAAGGTGTATTTTGAGTACGCCTTGGGACCACTGACACATACTGTGACCTCACTCTTTGAGTTCTCCCTCCCTTTGTTTGTTGGCCTACTATACTGCTGTGGTACGTCCCTACTGTCAGGATCCCCTGAGAGAAAGGAAAATTGGGCACTTACCTCTGAATTTTCCTTCTGCGGGGGATCCTCCTGGCCGGCCAATCCCCACCCGGAGTGAGGTCAACTCTGCGGTGTGTCCGGGAAGGGAATTTGGTCCCCGACTGTAAGTTACTGTTATTTTAGGATCGGGGCCAAAGACTTAAGACAGTAAGGGCAAGGTTATGTAGCCCTTCTAGTGAGTTAGTGGGTTTTTTGTAGAACATGAGTTTATAGAAGTAAAGTGTAAGAGTAGAGCTATACACTGGGGAGCAGAGGATAGATCCCTCCTGTAGGCTCCTCAAAAGTTGATTGTATGCCTCCTACTGGTTCCCGGCGGGATCTACCCTATTGTCCTGACTAGCCGGCCAGGAGGATCCCCCACAAAAGGAAAATTCAGAGGTAAGTGCCCAATTTTTCTTTCTAGGTATCCTTTATAAAACCATATTGTAAGACGTTGGGTGTTAACAAATGTGACAGGTCCGCTTTAGCCCCATAGCTACCCAGTGCATTTTTAGTGCCCCACCAGATTTTTACCCGGAATTGCTCCTGGGTGTGCTGGTGGCAAGCCTGGGCTGTAATCCCAGAGACCTCCCTGGTGGGATTACAGCCCAGGCTGCCATCTGCCCAACCAGGGCTACAGCGGGCTATAATTTTTGTTATGGCCCACTGTGACCCAGCCCAGGTCTGCCATGGCTGTTTGCCATGGTAGCTGTTACTGACTGCCATGGCTGCCCGTCATGAGGGGTAGGTCAGGGCACTGAGCATAGTGTAGGGGTGGGGCCAGGCAGCTGCATGTTTGTGCAGTTCCCTGGCGGCCCAGCCACTGGCACATTTGTTGTGCCAGTGGACCTGGTCGGAATCCTGTTGCTGACGTGTTCCCAGGTCGTCATGTGAGGACAGTGTTCCGCCATCATGTCTATTAACAGCCTTAAAATAGAAAATACATTCCATCACTATACTTTGCCAAGGGGGAGTATGAAATACATTTTTACAAGAGCAGTTGGGATCTCTAACAAACCCTCCCCTTGTTCTTCAAGACAAATCTGTAGTGTTACCTGAACTATATGGTCCGTGATTAAGACGGTAGGCCTAGCCCTACATTTTCCCACCTCTCAACATTTAACATGAGTTGACCAGGAGAGAAGGGGGCATTGGATAAATGCAACCATAGAGACCCAACATTATCTAATGTTGGATCTAAACCAATTCCTTTCTCTGAATACTTTCAAGCATCGCTGTTTAACACACAAGCTTCGCTACATGGATCTAACAACAAGCTCATTCCATCAATCAAAATTACAGATACTGGTAAACGTTGCTTTCTGGGTTGCTATAACAATTGGTAGTCAAAACTTTTAAAATGACTATTGGAATATTCTGTTTTGAGTGAAACCTTGAATAATGAATATGTAGAAGAAGAAGGTAAGTGCGGTTGGGCAAAATCCTGCTTGACAGCTTTTCCTTAAGAACATAAGTAGTGCCATACTGAGTCAGATCAATGGTCCATCAAGCCCAGCATCCTGTCCTCTGACAGTGACCAATCTCGATTGCATGGGAGAGGAATCACCAGTCACAATGGGCAATCCATTCCCCGTTGTTCACTCCCAGCTCCTGACAGTAAGAAGTTCATCCCATAAGCTACTTGGTTAATAGCCATTAATGGACCTACTCTCTAAGAACTTATCCAGGCCTTTTTTAAACCCAGTTATACTACTGGCCTTGACAATGTCCACTGGCAACAAATTCCATAAGTTAATTATGCATTGAGTGAAAAAGTACTTCCTTTTATTTGTTTTAAATCTGCCAGCAGCTAGTTTCATGGAGTGTCCCTTAGTTCTAGTACTATTTGAGAGGATAAATAACCGTTCCCTATCTACTCGTTCCATACCACTCAAGAGTTTATAAACCTCTGTAATGTCCTCTCTTCTCTAAGCTGAAAAGACCCAGCTTGTCAAGCCTCTCTTTGTACGGAAGCCGTTCCATCATTTTAGTGGCCCTTCTCTGTACCTTTTCAAGTTCAGCTATCTCTTTTTTGAGATGGGGCAACCAGAACTGCACACACTATTCGAGGTGCGGTCACACCATTGATATGTATAGAGGCATTATGACATCCTCAGTTTTATTCTCTATCCCTTTGTGAATAACTCCTAACGTTGTTTGTTTGCTTTTTTGACTGCTACTGCACACTGGAATGAGCATTTCAGTGTATTGTCCACAATCACTCCCAGATCCTTTTCCTGAGTGGTAACTCCTAGCTTAGTACCCAGCATTGTGTATTCATAGTTTGGGTTATTTTCCCCTATGTGCATCACTTTGCACTTGTCCACATTAAATCTCATCTGCCATTTAAATGCCCAGGCACCCAGTCTCGTAAGATCCCGTTGCAGTTCTTCACAGTCGGCTTGTGTTTTAATTTCCTTGAATAACTTGGTGTCATTTGCAAATTTGACGACCTCACTCTTAATGCCATTTTCCAGATCATTAATGAATAGATTAAACAGCACTGATCCCAATACAGATTCCTGGGGCACACCACTTTTTACAACTCTCCATTGTGAAAACTGATAATTCAGTCCAACTCTTTGTTTCATATCCTTTTACCAGTTTGATCCATAGTAAGACACTACCTCCTATTCCCTCCAACCCCCTCCTATCCCCTCCTATAGGATCCCCTCCTATAAGACACTACCTCCTATCCCCTCCAACCCCCTCCTATTGGATCCCCTCCTATAGGATCCCCTCCAACCCAGACAGGGAATATTTCTGGAATATTCCCTGTCTGGGTTGGCCTCTCCATTGGGCTCGTGACTTTTTACCCTTGATTTTACTAAGATGTAACCTAACTTTTATGTTTTGATTTGTAGATAACCCTTATTACTATAAATATTTTATACCCTACTGTGTTTTAGTAACCAGGGCTATGGCTGTGTGCCTGCCTCAATAAAATTGTTTGACTGACTGACTGACTATCCCATGACTTTTTAATTTTCTCAAGAGTCTTTATGTGGGACCTTAACAAAGGCTTTCTGGAAATCCAGGTACACTATATCTACCGGGTGTTCCTTGTCCGCATGCTTATTTACACCCTCAAATTCCAACAGATTAGTGAGGCATGACTTAACTTTGCTAAATCCATGTTGACTCTTCCCCATTAAGTCATGTTTATCAACATGCCCAGCGATTCTGTTCTTAATGATAGTTTCCACCAATTTTGCCCATCCTAGATGTCAAGCTTACTGGTTTGTAGTTTCCAGGATCACCTCTGGATCCCTTTTTAAATATCGGGGTTACATTTGTCACCCTCCAGTTCTCAGGTACAGTGACAGATTTTAACGATAGGTTACAAATTACTAACAGTAGATCTGCAATTTCATATTTGAAATTGCATAATTAAACTTTATCATAGTGTAAAAACAAAACCCTTTTGATTTTCATGCAGGCAACTGAGAACTGTTTTATGGTGGTAGTACCTGCTCATTTTTATTCTTGCATACTCTGAGGTAGGTGAACATACTAGGTAAACAATGTAGTGTTCTACTATATGCTCATTATTTGCATCATACAGCTAGTCTGAAAGCCTATGCAGTGACTGTGCAGGCAGCAAAGAGGAGGTTCTTTGCTGCCATCATAGCATCCGCGAAATCTCACCAGGCGGAGCTCTTCCAGGTGGTGAAGGGGCTGGTCAGGCCAGCCTCTCTCCACCTGGAAGCAAAAATTTCCTAGGTCCACTGTGATAGGTTTATTGTGTTATTGTTATTTTTTTAATTATTATTTTCACTGGCCTTCCCCGGTCTCACCTTTCTCCCCTCATCTCTGTCCAAAACTCTGCTGCCAGGGTCATCTACCTCGCCAGTCGCTTCGACCATGTGCAGCCCCTCCTCTCTT
>QEPC01013547.1:3290033-3323370 GCA_003113815.1 Sphenodon punctatus
CCTTATCCACATGTTGAGTCATCTCAGCTTGAATTCCATCACAATCTCAGGCCTGCTGGCTGTTCTGGACCATCTCTCTGCTCTTTGCCTTTGCTTGACCGAAGTTAGGTCTGGCTTCCTTTGTCCAGGCCAGGAGAACATAAGATATCAATAACACTATATTCTATTGCCACACCTCTGGTGATGGTGCAGAGATTTCAGCTGGTGCAGAATGCGGCGACCCACCTCCTTACGAGGACGGGCCACTGCAAGCACATAACTCTGGTTCTCTGCTCTCTGCACTGACTGCCTATAGCCTTCTGGACCTGATTCCAAGTGTTGGTGCTTACCTATAAAGCCCTATCCAGTCTGGGCCCACCTAATTACGAGACCGCCTCACCCCCTGGGTTCTGGAGTGGCCTCTGCAGTCTGCTGGGAGCGCCCTCTTGGAGGCCCCTCTTCTTCGATGGGGGGCTACATTAGATAGGGCATTCTTGGTTGCTGCACCTCATTTATGGAACTCCCTCTCAGCAGAGGGCTGCCAGGCCCCGGAGCTATCCTCCTTCAGGCATCAGTGTAAAAACTGGTTGTTCTGCCAAGTTTTTGGTAGGGGAGATGGGTAGTGGGAGGGGTTTGTTATGACCCGTATGAAGTTTTTGTTTTAATTGTTTTTATATTTATGTTGCCCCGGGCTGCCTAGGCAGGAAGGGGCAGGATATTAAATTGTTAAATAAATAAAATTATGTTGAATCTTGGCATAATGCAACATATATTCACGTTCTTTCCTGAATGTCCTTTTTCTTTTCACCTACAATGAGGACATTAATGTAGAGGTCTTCTTTGGCTATAAACCTTGTACTACTGTTCATTGACTGGCAGGTGTTTGACATTATTTCCTCTTGGAAGTTCAACCTGTGTTAGGTTTCATTAGCTGGTTTCCTCTCTCCAGGAGGGTAAATTATTCCTAGCAGTAAATGAAGATTGAAGCATAGTAATGCCATTTAATGTCCTAAGTAAAATAAATTGTGCTAAAGCTTACTAATTTGACACTTTGGATACTACTGAGAAGGTTCCAACAATTTAGGTGTTGGTTTGCAGTAGTTCACTTACTTTTAAAAAATATTTTGGGCTCCCAAGTCAGATTCTGAAGCACTTGTCATTAATTCAATCTATTCTTGATTTGATATAGAGATGATCTGCTAGGTGACTAGCATATTTTTTGAAGCTTTCAATATTCATTATATAGTGGCAGGAGCCACTCTGTAGAAGACGTGTTGCATGCTCCATTATAAAGCCCAAACATTCTGTTTTTTATAAATGACATGAGTAAAGTTAGGATCATGTAATTTGTGGTGAAGGGTCACTGGAGTACGTGGTTCATGCTTTCTAGATTTCAGCCACATCGGTTGGATAACAGCTGAGATATTGCAGTTTGAAAACTGCAATTTGAAAGTCTGTTTTTTCAAAAGTGAGACCATCTTGATCTCGGCAGGGTAAAGGGATTTTGTGTTGTTTGGGAGGAGGTGTAACCCTTTTAGAAAATTCAAGGAGGCTGTCAGGGGGTGTCATCTGGTTTACTTTTTGTAAATCCAGTGAGTAGTTTTTAAGTTATGACATCTTGAAAATACAATGTTAGCCTATGTAGACCATCCTGAGTGTGGAGTGCTTATGAACATTCTATGTGTAATGCAGAGACTGTTTAAAAGCAAACCAGTCTTGAATACTGGGAACTACAACTCCCAGCAGGCACTGCTTGCCAGAGCCTATCAGTGCTGGGGAAAGAGGGGGAACTGCACCTCCCAGGGGACAATGTGACTGACTGGTCAGCCATGTTTAGAGCTGATCTGATGGGAAGAGGAGGAGAGCAAGGCCTGTGGAAGGGAGAGAGGAGCTGAAGGTCATTCTGATCTGATCCTGCACAACAGGCACCTCAGCTTGGAATCTAGGGACGCCAAGATGGCTAAACAGAGCTAACAATCCCGCAGTGACATTTGGGGTGGCTGATCTTGCCCTCTAAACTCGCCCAGAACCACAGAGCATATGGATTTCGGTGACAGCCCTTCCCACTCCAAAAATGTGGGGTGTCTGGACTGCAGCTCCAATGGGGCATCCCATTGGAGGTGCATGACTGGGGCCGGAGTGCTGGAGTTTGCCTACCATGGTCCCAGGTGCAGGGAGAGGGCAGAGGTTTATCCTGGATACAGGAACAGGAGGCTACAAGCATGATGGAATCGGTCTTCTTTTAGCGCTTCTCCTTCCGACTTTGCCAACCCCACTAAGGAATGAGGGGTAAGTGGGTGCTCTGAGCTGATACAGTGGGTGTTCTTCAGGAGTAGGCAGGGAGATGGTGGGGTCCCAGGCAGAGTATCCCTGTTGGGCAGAGTGGCAAGTGTCCTATGGAGGAGCAGGGAGGGTGGGAGCATACACAAAGGTGGGGGGACATTAAGGGGAGAGAGTAGGGGCAGAGCCTCTGTAAAAAGCTTCTACAGTGGAAGCCATGCACAGGAGGAGCACTTACAGGGAGCAGCTTTATTGAGGATACAAACTATGGAACCCAGTACAGGGGGATGTCTGCAGAGTGGGCAGCGGCAAGAAAGGGAGCCCTGTCAAAGGGGGAGTAAAGTTGGGGAGTCTTGTAGAGATGGAAAGCTGCGGAATAATGGCCATAATTGTGCTGGGAGAGAGACCTGGACAGAGGAGAACTGAGTGAAGGAGCTTTGTACAGGGGGAGAGCTGCAGGATGGGCAGCATTATGCCAGGGGGAGAGTCCTGTAGCTGGGCACAGCAGAGTCAGGGAGCCCTGTACAAGGAGTGAACAAGCCAGGGGGTCCTGTGCAGGGGGAGGTCCGTATAGAAAGCAGAATGGCCAGTGTTGCACAAGGAAAAGAGCTCTGACAGTGGGGAGTAGAGTGGAAGACTTCTGTACAAGCCATGAGCTAGAGAGAACGTGGAGAGCAGTTTTTGGAAGTTTGCAATGCTTAAACCGAACCAAAGTTGTTGCATTATTAGTAAAGGAGGGAGCTACCAGTAAAAATCCAGCTTTGCTTTGCTTGTTATTTGAAGGAAGTAACAACCTTCTAAACTGAAGGGAGTAGCTCTTCCACCTTAGCCTCCCCTAAGCCCTGCTCCCATAGTGGTTATGCTGCTCAGCATTCTACTGCGCTAGCAAGACAAATTTTCTCCATTGCATTGTATTTAACAAAAAACTTGGATAGTCCATACTCAAAAAACCTCTGGTTTACAAGACTAGTTAAGGCTCTTGCAAATTCAGTCATGCACTAAAAAGCACGGAAATTGCAAGTTAAGACTCCTGCCTTAACCTCCATGCCATGTTAGCAGTAAAGACATTGACATAGTAAAGTCTCACATATTGTGCTCACTTACAACTTAGGCTCCATGCACCCACACTTTGTCTTCATCTTTCAGCCCCAATCCTCTTCCTCTTTGCAGGTTGGGGGCAACACTGAAGCTGGGGACAGGAGAGCGTGAGCTGGCTCCTCACCCCCTCCGTTTACTCTTTAAGAAAGAGGAAACTTAGGAGTTCTGGCTCCCACCTCGTCTCCCCCTCTAATCTACTTGGTCCCAACCCTGTAACCGAGAACTCGGGACTCCTGGCTTCCAGCCTCTCCACCGCATTCTAATCCAGTAGGCTGCACTCCCTTCACAGACAACTCAGTAGTTCTGGTTCTGAGCCTGTTCTCTCCTCCCCTACTCCCAACCTTGTAACAGTCAACCCAGGAGTCCTGGGTCCAAGTCGCCCCTCTAACCCTGTAGCCCCCACCCCCCTCACAGAGAACTCAGAAGTCCTGGGAAATACAGTGTTTGTATGTGTCATATGGAACAGGTGTGTGTGTGTGTGTGTGTGTGTGTGTAATGACAAAAAAAAAAGAACAAAAAACAAACAGGAGAGGAAATGAAACAACGGAGGGAGCTATTGGGAGTCAAAGGATAGGGAGTCAGCTATAGTAAGTGGGTACAATTATATGACTGCTTCCTCAGATATCCCATCAGTCTTCCGAATCAGTTTTTTCTCCTAGAACTATTTTTCTCTTCTTGTAACTATTTCTAATTCCTCCTGTTATTCCACCCACTTACTTAATCCTGCACTCCTTCTGTATTTTCCTGTCATTGCAACCATTCCACTTACTGTATCTGGTGCCTTCCTCACCATTTCACACCCTCTTGCCTTCCCTGTGTACTCCCAAAGATGCAACTGTGTTGTATAATTTCACAATCACTTAATTAAATGTTGGAATGACAATCGTATTTATTTAGAAATTAGCACTGCTGTTGCTTCCATTCCTTCCAATGGTCATTTCATTTCATTAATTTCAATGCATAGTTTTTAATTAAGCAATTGTATACGACTCTACCCCGCTTCACTGTGCTCTGGGAGGGCAGTGTAGACTAGTGGGTTGAGAGCCATTAGTCAGCTGTCCCATTCTCCCCAACTGAAATGTAAGGGTAGAGGGAAAGGAGAGGGTGAGGGGCTAGCTCATGCCCTCCTTTCCCCAGCGTCAGCGTTTTCCCCCAACCTGCAAAGAGGAAGAGGATTGGGGCCAAAAGACGATGGCAATGTGTGGGTGCATGGAGCCTAAGTTGTAAGTGAGCACAATATGCGAGACTGTACAATGTCTTTACTGCTAAGATGGCACTGTTGGCACGGACGTTAAGACCTTAACTTGCAATTTCCATGCTTTTTAGTGCATGATTGAATTTACAAGTTTGTATTTAATAGCAATGTATGAGAATTGTAAGTGCTAGCTTTTCTGAGTAAGTTAAGGGTTATGTATAACTGTTTAACTTGTGACAGATACATTATCTGTACATTTTATACACCACAAACCATACAGAAGACGAACCTTTTCAAAAGAGGCAATAATTACCTAGTATGTTCTGTCTTTTTAAATTCATATTTCAATTTTGCAGTCCATCTTTAATTTTATGTTGGAGTAGATTTGAGGGCTTTCAGAGGTGTGTATTCTTGAACATTTGTTGCCTAGCAGTTCAACGGAACTTACATGTGGTTAAAATATTGTGTATATGATTCTTGCAAACATTCTGAATGCAGTCTTAAAATAACTTTTTCTGTCTTCATACACTTCCACTTTAGATAAGCTAGTCTCTTAAACAAGGTATCATCATACTTTGCCTGCTAAGTAAGGGCTACCATAATTTGTATCAAATGTAGCACTTCCTGTATTTTAGTATACAAGAGGTAGTCAAATATGCAGTGCTTTATCCCAGTCCACATGCCAGGGTGATTTTATGGATCAAAATAGAGTATTTTATGTTGAAACCCAGTACCCCGAAAGCTTAACTGCTCTAACCCCGAGCTGTTTGCAGGAGGGGTGGGATATAAATATATTAAATAAATAAATAAAATAAATAAAGGCAGTCACTCCTACATTTAAAGCAAGATTCTTCTTTTAAACATTTTTTTCATTTCACATCAGGTGGGCGGTTGGTGGTTTGGTTGTTTGAGTAGTTATTGCAATGCATGGTACATCCGTTTCTTAATAGCATTTTCTATTCAAGTTTAAAAAACTAACTTGAATGTTATTGGTCACTGATATAGAAACAAAGTGTTTGCTGTAAGAAGGAATATTAGTTCAGAGAGGTCACTTGGCAGCTCCTGTGATTGGACTAACCATTAACAAAACAATGTGAACTAGCAATGTAGTGCAGAGATATGAAGAGCTAAAAGTGTGCTAGCTTCCTGTTGATACAATCCATTTCTTTACAAAGATCAGGGTAAATGTCACCACCAAGCTGTCATATAGAGAAGAATTATTTGGCCAGGATCAAAAATATTTTGTTTAGGTTTTTATGCAAAATTGCCCTGCTGTTTTGGTAAATTGTGTGCAATAGTAACTTATTTTCAGTGGCATAGTAATGCATGTGATTGTTTTATGAACAGAAATAAGCTTCTGAAAAGCCTGCTAACTTTGCCTAGCCCATGAATTCTGAAGGGAGAAGCAAAATTATTTTTTAGGGTTTGTTTTGCCTAATTTAACCATGATTTTTTTATACTACGGTAACAGTCTTTTCTTATTAAAATGGAATGGTTCCTTGAGCCTAGAATATTGATTAGATTTGGCTTTATAATAGATATATTTGAATAGCTTAAGACTCTGAAATAACATTTTAGAACATGAACACTGAACTGCTTGAGTTCTACGTATTTACAAAACTGTTTCCTCCCCTGGGTTCCATTAGGATTCCATAAGGTCAGCTGAGGGCATGCTCTTGCAGTTTTCATCAGTGCACCAGTCCACATGGCAGGTGTGTGCAGTGAGGTTAGCTCTTGGCATACTCTAAAGCTCTTGGCATGCTCATTCCTTGGAGGTTTTCCAAAGCTTGATAATTTTTTGGAGGCAATACAATGCCTGTTTGTGTGACAAGGCATTCAGCAGACAGGGATAGGGTCCAGGGAGTAGGCTTTTTAGAATATTTTATATTTTATATAGTATATTTTTTAAGGGATTCATTTTGTGTATATTTTGTTTTATACATCATATGCCCTGAGCCTTTGGGGAAGGGTAGGTTAGAAATGTAATAAATCAATATAGATCATTAGTGGTTAATATTCTCTAATAACCATGGAGAACTCCTCAATCCATCCCCTGGGATGTCAGTCATGCTCTTCTTCCAAGAGACTGGTTACCATCCCCACACCATGATCTACTGAAGACTACCTTGTGATCCACCAGGGAATTGTGATCTACCTTTTGGCTGCCACTGATGTAGAATGTGTTTCACAAGACCTTTCGTTATTCCCCAAGGCAGGACTTAATAGTGAAGTAGCAAACAATGTACTCTTTCATGTAAGAACCGGCTACAACTTCTGATTTATCTAACTCCTGTTTTGAGTCCCCATTCATGGTGGTAGAGGGTGCAAAAGACCACATTATTTTTTAATATCTCCCATTGCAACTCTTAGGTCCCAATCCAAGGTGCACACATGAACCAAAGCTACATTTGTGCATGTGCGCGCAGGGTGCCCCTACGTCAAAATCCCTCACCTGCTATCCATGACCATGCAACTAACTTCAGCAGCCACTGCAGCCCTACCTCTCCCCGGTGGTGGCACATTCAGGAGGCGAGGGACTTCGATGAGGGCACCCTGAATGCATACACTGTGTGCATGTGCAAGTTTATCTCTGGTCCACATGTGCAGGGACCTTAATGTAAAACATTCTTACAAATATCCCCTGGCCTGGGATGAACATCCTTGCAGATATTCTAATTCCTAATTCAACACTGCTACCTGGTTAGCCTTCTCTTTCACAGGATTTTGTGTGGCTGGGAGCAAGCCACACATGAGTCAGGCATAGAACTTCATTCTAAAAGTGGTTGGTATGGATCCAATATGTTTTTTAATGTTTGTAAAGTTTTACCCTGCAGGCATGAATAACCTGTTTCATGATATCACATAATGTGTGGTTTACTGTATGAACAATAGGCTTCTGACACCCTACTGAGCACTATTAGGGAAGAAGGGGCGAGATTAGTTTTGTGTGGTAACAGCACTAAAGAGAGCAAAGGTTCGCAAAGGGGAAGCGGTTTGAATCCACATCCACCCTCACTTTGGCCTTTAGTGTACTTTATCTTAGCAAGGTGACGTTTCGGTTATAACTAGGGCTAAAGTGGCAACTCTTTTTTTCCGCGCTGATATTTCATTCCACCATTTCAGAATTGCCCATGACTTTCCGCAGCTTTTCCAACGGCATTTCGCTAATTCCGCACCCTTTGCTTTGCGACATTGGAATTATCAGAAAGTATCTGAAAGTGTCAAAAACAATCTCTGAAAGTGTCAGAAGAAACCCGCTACTTTTTCACCATGACCGCATGTCGGAAAGTGCCAGTGGAAATTACAGAAGATTGCAGACAAAAGTAGTGGAATGAACATTCCTATCGCACCATGCCGTTCATTGCAGAAGAGCTCTTTCCATTGGAAGCAGCTACCACGGTGGCTTACCGTTTCAGCCCTAGTTATAACAAGTAACCTCCTAATACTAACAGTATGATTGTGTGACACGTTCAAAAGGGTAGAATGCCATTCATGAAATGTAAAGGCATGCCCTTTCTGTAGAAACATAGAGCATCTAGTGGAGACTTCTTTATTTGAATAATAAACTGTAGTGGCACAAGGTCTGCTACTTACTTACTATCAGTTCTGCCTGTTCAAAGAACAGGGTAATCACTGGTGACAAATGGGTAAGCATGCCTGTCCCACCAATGTGTCTTATTGTGACCTGGAAGGAAGGGATATTTCTTGTGAGAGAGGTAATCCAGCCTCCATGCCCATCCAGTCCACACTCATTTGAACTTCAAAGGCTTTGGCTTCCACTGCAAGGATCTTCTTGTGAATCTCTGTTTCTGTGAGAACTTGTTTGGTGAGTTACTGAGGGAGAGTTGGTGGGGTGGGGTGGGAGTGTTATTTCTTGATTTTTTTTTAACCTTTCTTTGCACGTGGTGGAACTGGATTTGTGAATGTTTTCCTTCCAAGTTCTGATTTGGCCCAAGGCCACAGGCAGGAGGGAAGGTGATGCATTCTCCGTCTTGAGAGCTGGATGGGCTTTGCTGCTCAGCTGTTGTGCAAATTAGCCAATTTGGGGGTCCCCCCACATTTTGAATTTGAACTTTTTTACAAGAATGGGGTTACAAGTGTTTTCCCTCGACCTCCGTTTCTGGCTGAACTTGGTTGGTGAGTTACTGAGGGAAATGGGATTGTTGGGGGAGTGTATTTCTTGCATTTTTTAAACGTTTCCTTGAATGGCAAGCTTGGATCTTTGGTAAATCATCTTCTCAGACAGTTATTCCAATTGAGGCTTGGGCAGACCATTTTCAGCACCTGTTCCAACTGATCTAGATTTACCCCTTCATTAGTTAGATAACTTTTCCTACTGGCTGCCAGTTGAGCCAGAGGAAGTGGTAAGTGGTGACACTAATAACTCAACTAAAATCTAATAAGGCCCCAGTGAGTGACTTTATTACAGCTGAACTTCTTAAGTCTAACTTGTCCTGGTGTGGGGGTGTTCTAGCGACTCTCTTCACTTCCATTAACAACACGGGACTGTTTCCCTCTAACTGGCTACAGAATATAGTGGTCCCTATATATAAGAGTGGGGATCCCAAGAAGCCTGGGAATTACTGACCAATATGCTTATTAAGTATTGTTGAAAAACTGTATTCTAAGCTTTTACTTCATAGACTTCAGACCTGGGTCAAGTCAGAGGGTATTTTGGGACTTGAACAGGCAGGGTTCTGTGAAGGTGTTTCCACAGTCGATCACATCTTCACATTAAACCAGTTAGTGACTAAGGATGTTTGCCAGAAGTCTGGTTCATCTTTGTTTTTTTATGTTTTGTGAATTTAAGGACCTCTTTCGACTCCATTCATAGAGAGTGGCTTTGGATGAAGTTGTGGTTGTTGAATATTGACCCAAGACTTTTTTATTTCTGATAGTCTCTGTCTATCAGGGATCCACATTGAGGGTTAGAGTAAATAACCAGGGTCTTCTGTCTGACCCGGTTGCCTCTCGAGAGTGGTGTCCAGCAGGGATGTATGTTGGTACCGCTCCTTTTTAATATATTAATGGAGCAGTCAAATGCCTGAAAGACCCCTCCTATCATCCGCTAAGATTGGGAAGTCATTGTTTCTTTATTATTATATGCGGATGACACCATCTTGTTGTCCCAAACGCAGATTGGCCACAGGAGGCTGATGAGTGATTTCTATAGGTTCTGTTGTTCAGAGCTCTATCAGTACATTTTCTTAAAACTAAAGTCATGGTGGTGGGGCTTTCTCGTGCCCGTCACCGTTGGATGATAGACTTGCATGAAATCGAACAAACCACCTGGTATAAATATTTTGGACTGATTTTTTTTCTAAAACAGCCACTTGGCGTGCGCAAGTGAGAAGACTGGCTCCGGTAGTCAGCGGGAAATGCGTTCTGGTGTATACCGACAATACAGTAGCAAAGGTCTACGTCAACCACCAGGGGGGATCGCACTCGGAGAGCATCCGCCTACAAACCTTCATGTTGATCAAATGGGTGGAGTGCAACCTGGAATTGTTGATGGCAGTGCACATCAAGAGCCTAGCAAATGTCCAGGTGGACTGGCTGAGTCAATCTATCATAGATCTGGGAGAAAGGGCACTCAATCAGGGGGTCTTCGAAGACATTATACAACAGTTCAGGATCCCAATAATAAACCTATTGGCCTCAGCAAGTAACAAAAAGACAACCAGATACATGTTTCGCTTCCCAAATCACAGGGCAGAGGCCCTGGACATGCTCACCATCCTTGGCCTCAGGGTCTGGTTTACAGGTTCTCGCTGATCACCAGAACCTTGGCCAAACTCAAGAGAGAATGAATCACCATGATCATGGTCATGCTGTTCTGGCCGAGGAAACTGTGGCTTACAGATCTCAGAGAAACTGATGACGCTCCCAATGCCAGGGGCCACTGTAATACAAAAATCCAGAACTTTTGAGGTTGACAGCCTGGATGTTGAGCAGAGAGCTCTGAAACAATTAGGGTACTCCAAGGATGTGCTGAACACCCTGTTACAGTCCAGGCACCCAGCTACAAAGTGCATTTATCAGGGCACTTGGGCGGTGTTTGTTAGGTGGTGTAGAGAGAGACAGATCAGACCAACTAAAGTTTCCATGGGTTCCATACTAGAATTTCTACAGGTAGGGTTAGGTAAAGGCTTAAAACCCAACGCTTTACAGAGATGGATAGCAGCCTTAGATAGTGTCCCCAGTACAATGCAGGGTAAATCACCCTTGTATCAGGCGCTTCTTGAAGGTGACTAAAGCTATATCACCACCAATAGTGTGTTGTTTCCCCTCCTGGAACCTGAACCTAGTTTTGAGAGCTCCCTTTGAACCCATTGAAGAGATTTTAATGTACTATTTGTTCTTAAAGGTGGCATTTCTAGTAGGAATTACCTCAACCAGAAGGGTATCACAGCTAAATGCACTCTCTATAGAGCCTCCTTTCCGCACCTTCAAGTAGTCCTCCATGCAGCCACCAGTCTTCGAGTCATACATTTCCCAGGCATTTTAAGATCTCATTACAGGACTCAGCTGAGGCTGCTTTTGGTAGACGAGTTCTCCAAGCTGTCTTATAAAGAGGAATATTCAGTGGGCATTTAACTGCCCGTAGCCTACCGAACTGTTGTGTTGTCCCCACTCTAGATGTTCATTTTGGGCCTGCTTTGGAACATCCCCATCGTTTGAAATGGCTGTCCAGGAGGATCCCCTGGGAGAAAGAAAAATTGGATTCTTACCTGGTAAATTTTCCTTCTATAGGGGATCCTCCTGGACAGCCAGGTACCCACCCAGACAGAATAGGAAGGTTACCCAAAGTTAATGACTAGTTATGGAAAGTTGTGTTTTTTCAGCTGACTTTCAGTTGTGAGTTGAAGTCAGGATGAATAGTTTTGAGAAAAATGAGTGAGTGTTAAGTGCTTTTGGACCTTCTGGAGTTGAGAGGGTAGATCCCTTCTGAGTATGCTCCAGGAGTAAAAATTTGAGAAGTCTGCCGGTCATGGTGGGGAATTAACCCTGTCGTTTGAAATGGCTGTCCAGGAGAATCCCCTTTAGAAGGAAAACTTACCAGATAAGAACCCAATTTTCCTATCTACATATCTTGATATTTATAATCAGATGCATATGGCCACAACTATCTGTAACATTTTCTGTTTTAGTATACATTTTTGCAGCTGCTTGGATCTCTGGCACTTCTAGAGTCAGCCTTACCACAGTGAGGTGAGTGCCCAGGTGCTGCTCTTTGCTCTGCTTCTGGGGTTCCTGCATGGGGAAATGCCCCAATTTTCACCATGAGGGCTCCAAACACAACCACTTCAGGAACCCTGTGGAGGATGGGGAAGGAGCCACCAGGGTGCCTTGCATTTTATCTTCACCCTGGGGCCCACCAATTCTAAGGTCAGCCCTGGGCACTTCATTGTTGGGTTCAGAAATGTTTTTACTGCTACAGTGTGTTAAACATTGTGGTTGTCTGTTGTGTTAGAACAAACAAAATAGCACAGACAATTAGTTTGGACAGCTAGCGAAGACTTGAATCTTGATGAATTTGGAACTTGGAAATTTTGCCCTTTTTGTCAGTCTAGGATAAGGTCCTTGCCACAGATGATTTATTTAACCTCACACAGAAAGCAAAGAGACTGTGTGGTAATAAACCTGGCCCCTTACTGAAGAACGCTGACCCTGGTTTGCTAGACACGCACTCGCCTTGCAATATATTTTTTGAATTTCTGAGTTAATCCCACTCTGAGCTGGATTGATGATGGCATATGCCGTTAACAATAGGTGCAAAAGCTCAACAAGGACAACAAGCTGTTGCAACATTCCTCTTTTGAATTCTCACCCTTAATACAGATGACTGGTGCACACGGAATCATTTGGCAGCCTGTGCACTAGTCCATGCATTTAGTATGTTAATTTGATTGTGGCAACAGCTAAAATCAAAGATGATTTTTCAGCAGGCAAAGGTTAGGTTCACAGCAAGAGAATCAAAGAGATTATTTGGCTCTTTGCTTCAGCCAGACAGCGAATGGAAGTAAATGTGTCAGGAGTACTAGCTGCAGCTTGAAACTAACTTTTAGCAGCTCTGTGATTTGGATGCATAGGAAACCACCGTAGCAGTGATGTCTGCGTTCTAAAGCCTTCCACTATCCCTTCAGGGAAATGGCCATTTTTCCTTTAGGCAGAGGGCTTGCAAGTAGACCAAATAGATTCTGCACTGTACCATGCAGTACAGGGTGAGTATTTAAGGGCGAGACTATGCCTGTACCATACACAGTTTGGTGACAGGCATATTCAAAGAACACTTCCCGCCCACCCCCCGGCCTCGGTATAGATATTTGGACAGCCTGCTAAAGATTGTAACCTCTAGATTTGGCACAAGTATGCAAGAGTCTTGTTTTACGCAATCTATCTAAATGTGATGGCATTGACAGGAATCTGTTGGCAAGTCCGCTAACATTTACATCACAGGGTGATCACCTGGGAAAGATTAAAGCTAATGATACCAAAATTTAATGAAAAATCTCCAAAGAGACTATAAATGCTTTCTAGGGATCATAGAAGGACACTCAGGAAAGCAGAACGCAGAGCAATATGCTAAAATCTGAGTGAAGTGACCCCCTTCACCAAGGGATTTGGAGGGAGTTAATCCAGCTTTGAGCTAAATACATTTTTTTAATAACGTTTTTTCTCTTCAATCTGGACAGTAGCTCATTTTTCTTACCCAAAGCTGTGCAGGTGTTGAAGAGACTTGGTTAACCGAAGAAAATACCTTCCCTACTTTGCACTTTTACGACCCAGACATAATTGATGCAGTGACCTAGGCAATGTTTTGCTGAATTACTCAGTTTGGTGTATAAAAGTGGTCCACAAGCTGCCAGGATTGGTTTTCTTTCTTCTGAATAGAACTGTGCAGTATGTGATTCAAAGACATGATGAGCTCAGGTAGGGATTAGGAGAGGAGATTTTGAATTTGTGTGCAAGAAAATTATTAAACGATAAACCCAGTTTTTCCATGTTAAGACATTATTATTATTATTCTCAACCGAATAAAATAATCCAACTGGGTTTTAATCCAGAGGCCCTTGCCCCCTTGGGATCCAAAGGGGCAAAAAAGTTACTGGCAGAAAGGCTGACAGAATATTTGGCAAGAAATCTCTGTAATTGGGGAAAGCAGGACTTTGGGCTTGTACTCATTGATTGCCAATAGAACCCGTTCCCCCATGCCCTATTTAGATAAAAATAGGAGGCTATTTCTTTTGGCCAGATTAAATTTTTTCCCTCAGCTTTAGTGGAGGGCAGATATAGACACACCCCACCCCACTGGCGGAATGTCTGTCAATGTAATTTAGAACAAATTGATTCACTGAAATACATCTTATTGGAATGCCCTTTTTTTATTGGGGCACGGAAGAGACCTATTTCTCCTTTGATTGCTCCTTTTCTGGGAAGATCTGAGTTTTATGTAAGTCTTCTGTTGGGTGATTGCTCCATTGCAGTAACGGGGAAGGTAGTTCAATATTTGCGGTAAGTTTATATCATAAAGCTGAAAATGAAAGCTAATACAAATACATACCATACAAAGAAGGCAAATGGATATTTGGGGTTTACTGGGTGACTAGAGCTCCAAATATTTCACCAGGCTTAACGTGATAGTATTTTACTGTTACTTTATTCATTTTATTATGTGTGTTTTTGTGTATTTGTGTATATGTTGTTTGCAATGGCCATATAGGCTAAGCAATAAAGCTATTGAATTGAATTGAATTGAATTGAATTGAAATTGAATTCTCAACCATTGTGTGCCAGTGCACTGGAGATCAACCTAATTCCTGGCTCCTGGTTTTTAGAATATAAACAGAACCTTCCACTCTGTAGAGACTCGTACATCTGGAAATCTCTCCTCCCTAAACATACTTGTTCTAGCACCATACCAAACAGCAATCTTTGGGTGTTTTCAGACAGGACACTCCTCCCACTATACATGTTGCAGGGCAACACTGCAGCCCTGCAACATGTATAGTGGGTGGGGAGTGGAGTGGGTGAGGAGTGTCTTGTCTGAAAACGTCCTTGGATTAGAAGTTGGGAGTTAGGTTAAAACGTGGGCTTTTTACATCAGCACTTCAGAGCTAATGCTAGATTACATTATTGAAGCCAACTCCCTCACCATGTGGGGTGCAGACAGTGAGTGCAGACCAAATCTTGTTACTCAAAAGCAGGAGCGTGCAACCTTCCCCCCTCCCCCCCAAAAAATCAGAAAGGTATTCCTGTTGAGTTTTTCACTGGAAAAAGCCCCAGCTGAGAAGCTTTTCATAATTGGGGAAAATCTTGCTATTATAGGTTTGGCAGGTTTGGTTCTTAAATTGGAAATGTGGATTACTTAACACTCCATAAATTAGCAGTTTCTTAAGTAGCAATGTTATGCAAATTATTAGATGTGTCACAGTGGGGGAAAGAAATAAAGGAGACAAGGGGTGAAAACAGACATAACGCTAATATCTCTTTAACACCGCTTTAACATTTCTTATGCATGTTGCAGGGCTGCCTGTATTGGTGCCCTATGCAGCCCTGCAACATGCATAAGAAATGTTAAAGCAGCATTAAAGTGGGGTTAGTGTTGTGTGTGTTTTCACCACTATGCTTTTCCCTTCCTGATGTTGCTGTATTTGGACCTATTACACTTACGATGAATTTATTGCCTATCAGAGATGCTTATGGAGGGCTCTATATATTAAGGCCCTTTCTCCACATGACTCTGAACAGCGATAGCAACAGTCCACTATTTCCCCCCATTGCTACCCATCAGATTTGATCTTCCTGCTAGCTGTGTGACACGTAAACAGTTCAACCTCTATTCCCATTCAGTTATAATAATAATATTTATTGTTAACCAAAAGGTTATACAATCCTTATACTACATACACAATAATACAATACATAACACAATTCATAACAATACATTCATGTATATAACACACATTTGGGTATCTTGTACCTCAAGCTTGAAGCCCGATGCCCAAAGTCCAAAGCCAGCCAACCTCCCACCCACCTTACTAACGGACTTCCTCCTCAAGAGGAACAGCCCTATAGCTCCTGATATAGTGTTGGCCTAAATAATCAAATATCTCAGTCCTTACTGGCGAGTTTGCTAGATCTCAAACGTAAGTAGACTTGACAATATCTGGCCACCACCTTCGTGAGAGTCAAATCCACCCCTTCCAGTAGCTGCCACTTTAACCTCCCTAAATCCCAGGCGTCCTGTATATATTTCCCCAATAGGGCTTGTCTGGGCCTCGCTAAAGCGGTACATTTGAAGAGAATATGTTCACAGGAGTCGACCTCCTGTGAATCACATATTTCACAACTCCTTTCCATCCAGGGAATACCCCTGTAGCGGCCTTCCAACATGGCCGAGGGGAATGTATTGAAACGAAAGTGGGTAAAAACCCTACGCAGGTTATAGTCCAAACTAGAATAGAGGTAACAGTTACCCCACCCCAGGGGTCTAACCATGGGATAATCAGGGACTACTCGTTGGTTAGCAAGCAGAACTCCCTCATCCTGGATCTCCTGGTCCAAAATCCTTCTTTTCAAAAGGACCATGGCTCTTTTAGGGCCAAGAGGTTCCAGCGCCTCTCTGGAGAATCCCAAGAGTCTAACCTCTTTTTCCACACAGCCACCCCACAGGCTGAGAAGCCCCGCTTCCCCAGCCAAAGCTAACAGGGATCCATCCTGAAGGGGGAAAAGAAAAACTTTGATCCAAAACCTCAAAAGTGCCTGCAAGGCACAGGATCTGACTGTATGGCATGCGGTCTCTTGTCTGAGTAACACCTGCGGGGTACCCCTCGGAGCCCCCAAAATGGAACCAAGGGCCTGATTTTGTATGCTCTCCATTTTGGACAAAAAGGATAAACCCCAAGCCGGAAATGCATAAAGGCTTTGAGCTAGAACTTTAAATCTAAACAGCCTCAGGGCAGGCAACACCAATCTCCCCCCCTGGGTAAAGTAAAACCCCAGAATCGCTTTTAGGGAGTTCCTTGATTGGAGCAGCATAGCCCTATAATGGGGCTTCCAACTCAAGGATGAGGAAAAGATAACGCCAAGATACTTGAATTCCTTTACTTGGGAAATGGAATTACTCCCAATCCTCCACTGATGTATATCCTTATACCCATGGCTCCTCATTACCATGACCTTAGATTTAGAGAAATTGATCTTAAGGCCCTCCCTACCACAATATTCTCCTAGTCCTTGAAGAGCTCTTCTCAGCCCCACCAGCGTCTGGGACATCAGGACCGTGTCATCTGCGTATAAAAGAGCCGGCACTTTCCTGGAACCGATCCTCGGTGGGTGCACCGCAAGACCATTCAAGAATGAGATCATATCGTTGACAAAAAGATTGAATAGAATCGGGGCCAGCAAGCACCCTTGTCTGACCCCTCTGGAGACCCTCACCTTTCTTGAGAGCTGGCCAGCTGGGGCGGGGCGGATAGAAATTGAGTTTCCAACATGGATTTGGATCAATAGAAAGAGTAGGCGCCTATCGATGGAAGTGGCGCCTAATTTAACCCACAGCCTTTCCCTACTAATTGAATCAAAAGCCATGGAAAGGTCGGCAAAGCATAAGAAAAATTTACCCTGTTTAGAGATGTAATAATTAGAAAGGCTAGCAAGGACTAAGATCTGATCTAGAGTAGCCTTCCCACTCTGAAAACCCACCTGTTCCGGAACTATGATGTCATTCTCATCCACCCACTTTGTCAGTTTGTTCAACAGAAAGCGGGTGTACAGCTTCCCGACCATGCTTAAAAGACAAATTGGGCGATAATTCCCTGGCTGAGAAACATCTCCCTTTTTATACAGCGGAACCACTATCCCAGAACGCCAAGCTCTGGGGATTTCTCCTGATGAATTAATTGAGGTAAAGAGGGGTGCCAGGAAACTAGCCCACCAGTCAGGGTTGGCTTTCAGTACTTCAGGGGATATGAAATCCTCCCCTGGGGCCTTCCCTGATTTTAACTTACTGATAAAGATGACCACCTCATCCTTAGTGACTGGGGGCCATTCCGGAAGACACTCAGAAGATGACAAAAGGGTCCTCCACTCTATAGGGGAAGAAAAAATACCGGCATAGAACTCCTCCCATTGGGCAAGCGGTATTGCTGAGGCTAAATTCCTGCGCCCAGAAGGGCGGACCAGGCTCCAGAAGGACCTCTGGTCTTTTCTCTGGACAGCCTCCAGAAGCTGGGCCCATCTCAATTTCTGCGCCTCCAATTTTTTGGATGCGATTACCCAACGATAGTGCCTCCGGGAGATCAGAAACTCCAATCTGCGAGACCGACTCGGATTACTCTTCATACCCCTAACTAATCTCCTTACCTCCTTCCTCAGTTCCTTACAATCACTATCAAACCAAGGGGGGGCCTTCCTCAACCCAAAATCCATAGTTTTAGTGCGTGTCAAAAGAGGGCGTAATAGGGTCACCAATTCCTCGAATATTGTTAATTGGTTGCCCTCAATCTCTATTATCTTGTTCACCAAATCAACAACCACGGGCTGGGCAGTAAAGTCCATAAAGGCAGACCTCATATCATCAGACCACCTCACTCGTACCAGACCATCCCCCTCCCCCAAGGCCCCTGATCTAACCCTACCCTCTGCCACCAGATAGGGGGAAAAGGGTAGGGAGAAAGGGTCTAGTAATCGTAAAAGCAGTGGGAAATGGTCCGACTCATATCTAGGGGTGACACAAAATTCTACCACATTCTGGGAGAAGTTTTCTGATAATAGAAAATAATCGATAACACTGGACCCCTTCATAGAGTGATACGTGAAAGCCCCTTCTTTATCGCCACAAAAACATCCATTCAGGATCATTAGGCCAAACATCACCATAAAATCTCGAAGCTGACCTGCTCCAGGGCTAACAATATGGTCTTTAGAGGCCCGAGCGTAGGGGCAATACACAGAGTCATCAAGCCTAAGAGGCTCAATACGGAGAACAGGGTTCCCCATTCTAATATTAAAGTCCCCGCCCAACAATATGGGGGTGCTCGGGTAAAGGCTACAGGCTCCCTGCAAAATTTTATAGATCCCAGGCCATAACTCTGCTGAAAAGAAAGGAGAAGAGGCAGGGGGCAGATATAGGTTTCCTACCAATAGTTCTAATCCAGAAGAAAACTGACAATAATATAAGAAAAAATAGGACCCCAAGGAGTCACATAGCTGACTCTTTACCCTCAGATTCCGTGAAACCAATAAGGCCAATCCACCACTCGCTCTCCCGGGGCCCTTCGGGGGAATAGCAGGCAATGAAAAAGTCGAGAACCCTTCACACTCGATATCATACAAGGCCCAGGTCTCTTGTAGCAAAACAATATCATAATTAGCCAGGAAAGGGAAAAAATCAGGATCTAGTAGGCGTTGTCTCCACCCTGCAATATTCCAGCTAAGGAATTGGAGGACACCTAGATCCGTCCGAGGATGTCATTTATCCGACTGCTGGGTCTCCCCAGGCTGCAGGTCATGAGTACCCATGCAGTCATTGCCCACAGGCTGGACGGTTCCCCAAACCCTGGAATACCGGGCCTGTTGTCAGAGGTGCCTCAACCTCCGACTCCTCCCCTACCACAACCTCACACTCCCCAGGGTCCAGGGGAAGGGAGAGGGCCCGAGCACCACGCACGGCAAAAGCCCCATTCAGTTGTTAGCCTGTCTGAGACTGCCAAAAGGAGTGCTGATTGGGGCAATTGTTTTTGTAGCAAAGGATGACTGCTCTGACCACAAAACTTTATGCAATCCGTGAACCATCATTGGATTGTAACAACTTGAAATCGCTGTTGAGATATACTGGATTAAAAGGAAAGCTGGAAAGGAGTATATCCTTTGAAATCCCTTACTCAGTATGGGTTCCACCCATCGTAACCATTATAAAATGGAAGCATTAGGACCTTCCTGTAATGAGTAAATGAATCCCAGCTTTGACTACTAAGCAACTTTGTGTGCCGCCAGAAACCAATCTGCTACTACCTCATTTTCCAGCCTGAGCCCCTGCTTTCTTTTCTCCACTGCTTATAAAGAGCTCTGGGACAGCAGGTTTTTTCACTGGAAACTCATTAAGAGAGAGCACCTGTATGCCCCCTTTTCCCTTGGGGCATGCAGCCCTAATTTATGTGCAATCTGGTTAGAACTGGAAACAGGAACTTTGAAGGAGGTCTGCTTTAATACCTTTAGCACAAATAAAATATATATTTAAAGGAAGAAAAAACCTCACTGAATTAGTCTTTCTGTCTAAATTCCAGTTGCTACTTCTACCTTAGTATTTGGGATGCTTTCCTTTTCATCACTATTTTATTGTCATTTTGCTTATGTTCTCGGCGCAGCATGATTCTCTGAACAGATAGTGCTGCATAGGGATGTGCACAGTAACTCTTATTTTTGTTATTAATTTCATTTTCATTATATTTGGTTAGTCTTTGTTTTCATTTTTACTTTTGTTTTTTATTTCCATTTGCTTCAATGGAAAACACATTTTCAGTTGTACCCTTTTTATTTTTCATCTGATGTTGATTAAACTTGGTAGGATTGTACCCCAAACAGAGCTTATTATGCATGCCAAATATCAGAATAAATGGTTAAAGGGATCCCATTTTATAAGCAGTTGAAATGAAATTTGTTGTTTTACAAAATTATATGTATACATTCCTGGCTGTAACATCTTTGTCTTGCATCTGATTTGGTTGAAATGTGACATGATTACACCTCCCCAAGGGTACTACCCCTGCCAAATTTCAGAAGGATTGCATAAAGGATCTTGATGTTATAAGTGATTTTACCTTTAAATGCATTTCTGGCTGTAAGATCTTTGTATTCCAGCCAGTTTACATGCATCTCTGCCAAATATCAAAATAATCTGATAAAGTGTCCCAAAGTTATAAGCCTGCACAGCATCTGGAGAGTGTGAGCCTATGCCAGGGATTCTCTTACGTTTGTCACTGTGGTACAAGATGTGTTTGTGATTTGGCCAGCAGAAATGTCACCCATTTATCATTCTGTGCTGTGATCACCACAGCCCCTCTCCTTCGCTTGTTACTGGGAAGTTGGAAGCATCTGCTTCGGAAAGAGCCAATAAGGTATTCTCTTATGTCCTCTGTCATCGTGCTGCAGGATGTGATTGTAATGACAGTTGGCCAGCCTGGATGGGTGAACCATGTATCCTGATTGCTGGGATGCTTCCCTCTGCCTTGCTGCCTGAAGTCCTAGTTATGTCCCTTCTATTCCTGCCTCAGAGCCACCCAGGATTGGAAGCATGCGGTAAGAGAGGTAATCACATCTCTGTTCCAGCCAGGGTGTCTTTGAAATGTCAAGCCAATTGGCCAGAGGATACATCTGTCATCTCTGCTGTTTGGCACAGGCTTCAGTCTGGGTAGGCACCCAGGTGCTTGGGGGTGTCCGTCAGCTTGCAGAGAATGCCCCAGGAAGGGGCAGGAGGATGGTGGGCAGTGCCCCAGGTGCATGGGGATTGGATTTATGTAGCTAGCTGAGCTCATGCAGTGAGCTCTAGTGCGCGTGCACACACACACAAAGCCTGCCCGCAAAGTCTGAGAAAACACTCTGACCAAAGCCAGAACTAACCACAGACAAAGAGCAGGCCCAGAGAACAGCCGCTTACATCTACCCTCTATGCCCACCTTGAAGCCACCACTGATTGGTCCTCCTGTAAAGGTGGAAGAATGCAGTAATTGGCCAGTGAATGTGTCTGTTGGGCTGCTCCCCCTCCCTTCTACAGCCCCCTTCCCCCCTACCATGCCCGTCTCTGAATGGTACTGCATGTTCTATTTACCTGAATAATGAAAGTCTTCAAGAGGGAAATTTCAGTTACTTATAAAATTTGGACCCTTTATCAAATCTTTCTACAATGTGGCAGAGATGATCCCGAAGATCCAAGATACAATCTTGCCAACTTTCATGTAAAGTGGATGGAATACAAAGACGCTACAGCCAGAAATGCCTTTACAAGTAATCACTTATAAGAACCGTTTATTCTATCCTAGCCTATCCTGGAATTTGGCAGAGATAGTAATCTTGGGGAGAAGTATAATCAGATGGGAGACAAAGACGTTACAACCAGGAATGTGTACACAGAGTTTTGTAAAATAAAACACATTACAACCGCTTATTTATTTATTTTATATATTTATATATTTATTTATTTTCTAAATTTATACCCCGCCCCTCCTGAGAACAGCTCGGGATCCCTTTATCCAGTCCCTTTATCCAATCGTTCTGAAATTTGGTGCATGTAATGCCCTCCATACCTGTCAAGTTTCACCAAAAGTGGATGACAAATGAAGTTACAGCCAAAAATGTGTGTTTCAGGTTTTCCTATTCATAATAACAAAACATTTTTTGTTGTTTTTTCGTTATGTTCTTTCATTTTCATTATCCAATAACAAAAATGAAAAATCACTTTCGTTTTTGTTATTATAATAATGAAAACGAAATGCGCACACCTACTGCTGCTGAAACTAGCAGTTAGTACCAGTGTAAGTCCTGTTGATATGCTTAGGTTTTTTGCTGACAAGGATTGTCAGATAGCTAAGAGGCAGCTTAATGCTAAATTTAGGAAACTTAGGCCTGGAGACTGAACAGCTTTTCAAGCCACAAATAGGGATTATAAGAGATTTATTGCAGGGGAAAAACGGTTAACAACTAATGATCCTAAAGCTTTTTGGCGGTTAGTTAGTTTTGCCTCAGGGTCTATTAGATTTAATCTTGAGTCTAATATCCCCACCACCACCCCCATCTGGGTTTCCTTCTTTTTAGTCATGTATAATCCTCCATTTTCCCAGGCAGCTTTAGTCCCTTTTGTCCCCCCTGAAGTTTGACTCGTTATGTTATGGAACCTGACCAAGTATATGCCCTATCTTCAGCTGCAGGAGAGAAGCAAGGCCCCAGGTCTAGATGGGATGCATACAGAGCTTTATCTTTCTAATACAGATTGGTGGGTCCCGGTGTTAACTGTTCGGTACAATACCATAATTTGTGGGATCAAATTCCCAGGCATGTAGAAAGGCAGTATAATAGTCCCAATTTTATAAACGAGGAGAATAAGAGAGACCAAGTTCTTATCGACCAATTAGTCTAATCAACATAGTGACTAAAGATTTTTGCAAGGCACCTACTTTTTCACCTTTTGACATGTGTTGCTGAAAAGGATATTTTTCTAGAACACCAGGCTGTGAACTCCGCTCCTCTGTCCCCTCTCTCGCCCTCCCACACCTCCCCTGCTCCCCTAACCACCTTCATCCCTTCTCCCTAGTTGCCCCCCACACCTGGAACTCCCTCATCTACCTCACTCCCTCCCTTCAGATTCCTTCTCAAGACCCACCTCTTCCGCTCTGCCCTCCCTGAAACCTTACTCCCCTCTCCTAACTCCTGCTGATACCTACCATCCAGTATAATCTGTTACCTGAGGTGTGTGTACTCATATCCTCACCACATGGACCAGCCAGCCATCATTCTTGATGTAACGAAGCCAAGCACGTTCACCTGAGACCTCGCATCTTCATGAATGTTATACTCCTTGTTTCTCCCTCAGTTCCCCTTCCTTCGTCTCTCCTCCCCCACTTCTCCCATCTCTCAGATTATAAACCCTAGGGCAGGGACAGTGTCTATTCCATTACTTTGTAAAGTGTCAGGTGCATTGCTGGCACTATATAAATGCTTGCTAATAATAAAATGAAGTCACCTTTATATGTGGCATTTATCGATTTAGCTGCTGCTTTTGATATGGTTGATCGATCTATCTTGTGGGGTATTGATCCCCCCCTCTTGAAATTAATTATGGCATACCACGAGGACACGTGGGCACAGCTTAGACGGGGTTATGAAAGGCGAATTGACTGATAGGTTCCAAATAGCTCAGGGCTGTATCTTCCCCCCCCCCCCTTTTCTGTTTATTCTTTTTGTTAACAGTATAATTGGTGATCTGCTGAAAGAACGTTTCCATCTCCCATCAGTACTGAGTAGTCCAGTAAGCATCCTCATGTTTGCAGATGATGCGGTTATCCTGTCTAGAACACCAATTGGGCTACAGAGTGTGCTATCCCATTTTAAATCTCTTTGCCAAACAAACAACTTGCCTATCAACTCTGCTAAATCTAAAATCATGGCATGGGGTCCAGCAACAAGGAAATATGCTTGGCATATGGGAAATAATACCCTAGAGATCGTTAGAAATTATTGTAAATATTTGGGGGTTACGTTTTCAAATCTGACAAATTGGAAGGTTCATTGCTTCCAAGCCAGACAGAAATCCTCTCAATCTATTGGAGCTATTGGAAGGTTCCATGCTGCTACAACCAGCTCTCGATCCCATCGACCATTAGGGCATGTGTGGCAACAGTGGATGCTCAACGTTTGTACAGGTCTGAGATCTGGGATCATGATCAGCATCCTGAGCTAGAAATTTTGCAGAACAAATTTTTAAAGTCCCTTTTGGGACTTCCTCCCTCTATCCGCACTGTCTTCCTAAGATTGGAGATTGGCCTACAGGCAGTTCAGACTAAAATTCAAGCTTGCATAATGTTATACTGGTTTACTTTATTGGCATACTCTCCTGCGAGGCTTCCCAAAATGTTCCATCTAGAGAATCTCTAATTTCAAGTTAGCGAGCATTCTTCATGGCTTAGGTATGTTATTGGGTTGATTACCTCGATGGGCCTTGGAAATTTGTTTATGGATAGCATTCAATTATTTACCCTGAAGGAGTGCTTTTTAGTGCTCCAAAGGATAGCTGATATAGCAGCTCAAGTCAATAGGGCAGCCATTTGGGTTTCCTGGATCTGTCCATTGTATACACTGTGGAGTTATGAGGGGGGTATGGCTAAATATCTGACTATGTATTTAAAACCCAAGGTCAGGATGGCCCTCTCTAGACTCAGATCTGATCATCATTGTTCAGCCATTATTGAGAGTCGGAAGAGGGGGATTCCTTACAGGAATCGATTGTGTTCTTGTTGTCTGAACATGATCAAATATTCTGTTCACTATGTTCTTGAATGCCCTTTATTTAATGAAATGTATCCTTCCTTCCATCTCTCATTTGTTTGGGTTTTCAAAAAAGGAGAAGCTTGCGTGGTTTATGCAAACCCAGAATGAGGCTCTCCTTGTCTATCTGCACATAAAGCAGAGATGATCAGAAAGGCCCTTGGGACCACTTCTGTTTAAATCCTGATCCTCCTTTTCTTGGGCCAAAGGAAATTTGATTAAGCTTATTGGCTTTACCTTGTTTGATTTATTTTTTTCCAAATGGTGTTTTAATTTAGTTTATAGTTATGTTATGCTTTTTATGTAATTGTTTTTTTGTAAAATGGAACAAGGTGGAAGCTAAATCAATAACATCTATCATCTATCTAGGATTTTTGCCCATTCTAACTGCTCAGACTGATGGTATCCACTTGGATGCTCTTGCAGTTGTCCTTTCCTTTCCTGTGATTCCTAGCTTCTATCTCTGTTCTTGTATTGCAGTACAAGATGGCAGTGCTTGTCTGCTCAATCAATCAATATTTATTTATGGGTATGGACTCTCGTCATGACCCAACAACAAACAAACATACAATCGTGTAGGAAAAACAGTTAAGTGTCTTGTATTAATATCCACTTAAAACCAACCATAAAACAATAAAATATGTTGAATACATAAAATAAACAAATATAGTCTCATGCAGAACGAGAAAAACGCTCCAAGGAAAGGGCAATGTTCAATGAAAAATCAAGAATCAATTCTGCGCAGAGAAAAATAAAACTTGTGGCCACGAGGGACTCCAGTGTTGTAAAGCGAGGAGGGGCAGGCCCAGGTCTTGATACTTAAACTAGGAGAGGGGGATTGGCAAGGTGTTCTAGGTGGATTGCTTTGCTTTTGCCTTAAGCCACTTGTCTGCTCAAATGGACTTTTCTTTGTTCTTCTCCCTTTGACTTTTCAAATTTTCTTTCTAATCCATTTTTTCTGCTTTCTCATTGTTCTTAATTCTCCCCACTTCTCTTTGTCTCCCCTCTTTTCTCACCTCTAATGGGATTTCTGTTCTTCAACTCAGCTTCTTGCTTCTCTCGCTAGCTGTTAAAACTGGATTTGTCTTTCTATGTACAGGAAATTTTCTAGTATCGGCATTTCTTCATTCTTCTAAATAAATTGATATCTCCCAAAATAAGCTATTTGCTTAATTAATCAGAAAACAGACGTGTCTGCTGGGAATGATTACTGGTTTATGTTTAAATACAAGTATGCCCTGGTCATACATTATAGCAGAGATCCAATTAAACCAGTTTGTAAAGAGTTGCAGGGAGAGCGGGGAGGGCTTAATCACCAGGAAACTAACTATTTTATTTTCTTTGGGGCCTATTGAGTAAAGTATTAATACAGAGAAGCCCCTATCCTGAATCTAAATAGCTTAATCTAAATTAAACTTAATCTAAATAGACAACAAACATGAAGTGAGGTACAAAGAATGGAGTGATGTGTGCAGGTCCCACAGTTAGGATAGTAGTTAACCATGCCAGTATTAGAACCCAGACTGAAAAAAGTTCTACGTTTTTAATGTATAGCTTGAGCCATAACATTACCTATAAAAGTAGTAGTACAGATGCATTATTGGTATTGATGATCTTTAGGTGATAAAAGGTATGACTGGAGCACAGCATCTCTGGAATCTTTTCTGCTACAAGTTGCTTCTAATGGCTGGCAAAAATACCTAAACCCACTTAGTGTTTCAGAATTAGCATACAAAAATAATATAAAGAATGTCTGCTTATTAAAAGCACATGTGCATTGGCAGTTATGGTGACTATTTTGCAGTGCTCTAAAAGAAGAGAGACACGGAAGGAAAGATCTAGCTTAATTTGTGTTTGAATACGGAGTGCCAAAACACGTGGTTTGAATACTAAGCAGTTCAGTCTGGTTTCAGTATAAGAGCCACACCCTGCCATGTTGGATTGTTTAGCTCAGTCAACAACACAGTTAAAATTTAGGCCAATCCTTCAACATCTAAAGTTTATTATTTGGGTGTAGATTCTGCCTAATCCAAAGCCTGCTGCAGTCGTAGCAGTCTTTCTAATGGGCTTTGGGGATAGGTCCTAGCTGAATGTTCTCTTCCTGTCTTTGGAAGTTAACATAAATGTTTTTCTGTCATAAATATCAACAGTTGCCTCAACAACACATACATTCCACTATGCATTCCCAGGTATTGGGGGATGGTATAAGGAGCATGGAGCGAAGGTCAACTGGGATGTGGGTGGTCATGGGATGTAGGGTGTGGGGTCACACCCAGGACTGGGAGACTAGACCAGAGAGTGAACTAGTAGACAAGACTACGGGCAAGGGCGAGAGTGGAAGCAGAACTGGGACTGGGAACGGGAGCAAGGGGCTGGAAACAAGCAGGTCACAAGGGCAAGGCCAGGAATGGAGTAACAACTGGAGGGCAGGGCTGGAAATGGGCAGAGAAGTGAGCTCTGCCCAGCTTTCTGGTGCTTCCAGCAAGCTTTATGTGCTGGCTGGTTGGCTGCCAACCAGGGAAGCTGGGAGGTGTGATGGCAGGGCAAAAGACAGGAGGGCAAGGCAGGAAGGCCTCTTGGAAGGAGAGTGACTGGCCCTAAGACAGGCTGAGGCGGTGGTACAAGAAAGCTGGCCACTGTTCCAGGCCCCCTGATGGTGTAGGTTCAAGTTAGGTCCTTACAGACAAGCCTTGTATAGTTCTGAACTTGCATTTACTGGTTGCGCTGATTAAAATGAATATCTGTTTGAGTAATTTAGGAACAAACACTTGCCCCTGCTTGTTCTCCAATATACTGGAATATTCTACTCTCAATCCTATTCCCCTTGTGTTTCAATACTTTCCTTCCAAAGGCCTGCCTTCCCTCTCAGTCACCTCACATTTTGCTTTAGCAGTCAATGTCTGTATAAACCTCTCTATAACTAGGTATACAGTCAAACCCTGCTTATAATAGACCTCATGACTTTTTGGAATAGCTGGCTGGCAGGGGTCATTGATCGGGTGGCTTCTAGACGTCTGCTCCTAGCATATTGCCACCGCAGGTCTCCATGGTTTATGGAGGACCTGGGGTGATTGAAGTGTGAGAGGAGGCAGTTGGCACGAAGGTGGCACCACACTCATGCCCAAGACAACCAATAGCGACATAGAGCGTTTTTGAGAGCCTATGCCATGGCTGTGTGGGCAGCAAAGAAGTGGTTCTTTGCTGCCCTCATAGAGTCTGCTCTGTTGCGTCCAGCAGAGCTGTTCCGGATGGTGCAGGGTCTGGTCAGTCCAGCCTGTCTCCACCTGGAGCTGGATTCATCCAAGGCCTGCTGTGACATGTTTTTAGCGTACTTTGTGGACAAAATTGTCTGCATTGAGCATGACTTCGACTCTGCCATTTCTGAGACAGTGGCAGAGCCAGAGGTTAGGAATGCCCTGTTTGGTCTGATTTTGTTGGATGAATTTCATTTGGTGACACCTGCCGAGGTGGCGGATGTGCTGGGGTCTGTTCGAACTATGACTTGTGAACTAGATCCTTGCCTGTCCTGGTCGGTTAAGGCCAGCTGGGAGATGTTGGTGCTGGCGGGGGTGGTTAACGCTTCCCTTTGGGAGGGTAGGGTGCTGGACTGCCTCGAGGCTGTGGCCCAGCCCCTTTTCAAGAAACGATCACTTGATGCTGATGCCCCAGTGAGTTAGCTGCCTGTCTCTAATCTTCCCTTTTTAGGCTCGAATACGTAGTGGCTCGACAGCTGCAGACACATCTGGATTGCACCAATTTTCTAGATCCTGTGCAGTCTAGCTTTCGCCTGGGTTATGTCCTGGAGACTGCGCTAGATAAGGGTTGTATGACCTTGCTGGTTCTACTGGATTTATCTGCAGCATTTGATATCATGAATCACGAGATGCTGGTGACTCATCTGTGGAACCTGGCTGGGATGGACAGTACCGTTTTACAGTGGTTCCGTTCCTCTACCTGGCAGATAGATCTTAACGGGTGGTACTAGGGGACTATACATTGCTTCCTGGGGGTTGGGGTTGGGGGTGTCTCCCATGTGTGGTCCTGCAGGGTCCCATTCTGTCCCCTCTCTTATTCAGTGTGTACATGCAGCTGTTTGGGGCGGTTGTGCACAGTTGGGGGGGTTCGTTGTCGTCAGTATGCCGACATGCAACTGTACTTTTCTTTTTCAACTGACCCAGGCCCTGCAGTCTCATTGCTGTCCTGGTGCTTGGCTCCTGTGGGGTACTGGATGAGGTTGAGCTGATTGAAGCTCAATCCTGACAAGACAGAGGTGATGGTGGACGGGACCTGTAATCCGGAGGAGGGGGGAAACCCTATTATTGGGGGAGTTCATCCTTCATTGGTTTCATCTGTGTGGAGCCTGGGGGTGCTCCTGGATCCACAGCTGCGCCTGGATTTACAGGTTTAGGCTGTGGCCAGCGGTGCCTTTCACCAATTACTTCTGGTGAAGAGACTGCCCATATGTCTCGGACTCTGATCTCGCTGCCGTCATCCATACGTTTGTCACCTTGAGGCTGGACTATTGTAATGTGCTCTATGTGTGGCTGCCCATGGGGATGGTTCGGAGACAGCAGGTGGCCTGCCTGTTAACTGGGACAGGTCATAGGGAGCACATTCAACCAGTGCTCTAAGCATTGCTCTGCCTGCCTGTTGTCTTCCAGGTCCGATTCAAGGTGCTGTTTCTGACCTTTAAAGCCCTACATGGCCTGGGCCCCGCTTATTTGAGGAACCACCTCGTTCTTGGGGTGACCCCTGTGGTTGTCTGGGAGCCCCCTCCTGGAGATCCTGCATTCTCGGTGTGTCCGAATGGACAGGCGGGCATTCTTGGTGGCCGCACCGTTGCTGTGGAATGCGCTCCCGGCGGAGATCCGCCTTAGCCTGGATCTCCTTGCATTCTGTTGGCAATGTACGACTTGGTTTTCTGCCAGCCGTTTGGGGGGAGTGGGGGAGGGTTAGTGGGGGGTAGATGTTCAGTCAGAGACTGAGTGGGATGATTTTGATGTTTTTATATTGTTATGCAACTTTTGTATTGTTTTATATGTTTTCTAATGTTTGTCGCCATTGGCGAGAGGAGGTGGTTTATAAATGCAAGGAAATAAATAAAATTAAATCTATAACGATCCCAACTTCAAGAAGCATTTCTATCAATTGGATATTGCCAAACCCCCAATATGATGAGCTCTTGCTCTGTTCTAATGGAGGTTTGTGGTACTGAAGTTTGACTGTATTTTCTAGTCAGTTATATACACAACTTGTTTTTGTTCAATGTAGTTGTATTTCTGAGACCACATATTTAATACTAGCTGATTACTGAAATTGTTGTTTAACTGATATTCATGGAAACAGTTTCTTTCCTGGAAATGCTTACTTTTTTAAAATAAGAGCCCAACTGTTTTAAAGGGGCTGTGTAAAGTCTCCTGGAATGTCTGCAGTCTTTGGTATTTGCTTAGAGGCTTTTCAGTAATCAGCATCGTTTAGTGATTTAATCTATTTTTGTGTCTGCCTGCAGAGAGGGGCGTGCGTGTGTGTGTGTGTGCGTGCGTGCGTGCGTGCGTGCGTGTGTGTGTGTCCTGTAGCTTGAGCCATTTCAGTCAGTCCTTCGGCCATGGAAAGAGAGGGAGCCTCTCATTCCTCCACAGCCGAGAGGTTCCAGAGTGCAGGAAGGGGAGTCTTTCTTGCCGAGTGAGTTTGTAAAAAGAGAGGAAGACGTTCATCTGTTTCTCTAGAAAAGTCTGTATGCATTGTTGTACAAGAGAAATTATCTTGCTAGAGGATTTTGGTGTGACAATTAAGAATTGCAGGTTCAATTCTGTAAGGTGCTGGGCCCACGCCACATCTTCAGCTGGATGATTTTGCCACGACTGGATTCAGTAAAAGATTTGATAACATATAACCGCAAGTATATTTTATCTTACCCCTTACATTGATTTTGCCTTATGAACAGAATGCTTTCTCCCCATAAACTTGCATATCTGAGTGATAGGGTCAAGGACTACTAGATACAGAGTCTCAAGACTGTTTTGTTCCAAATGCAAGAAAATAAATCCCCTTTTGAGTCAAAGTTTCTCCCCCTGCTGCAGACAGTCCTCCGGATGGGTAGCTCCTCCTCTTGACCGATAGGGGGCAGAAGATGATAAGATGCTCTGCACATGCCTCCTGAGCTACCCCTGCTCTTATCACCAGTCTGTTCTTCTGCCTCGGACTGGCAGGGCACGTTTATCTTCACTCCATTGGGAGCTACTGGTGTTTAGAAGGGCACTCCCAGTCCGGAGACAGAATAGACTGGGTGCTCTCGACGGGGCCTTAAGGGCAACTTGTTCGTGCCGAGTCCCTGGAACTGGCACTAAGTCCCTGGCCAGCTCTCTCGCAGTTGCCTGGGAGCAAGGAGCCAGCACCAGGACCCGAGGTTTCCCAGTTGCAGCAGCACCTCAGCGAGCCTGTGCCTCCCCCGTCCCAAATGGACTCTTGCGAGGCATTGAGTCCATTCCACTGGGCGCCCCCTCCCGCCCCCCCCCCCTTTCGTGAGGGTGGCACTCCTGGCTCGTTTTCTCCCACGCAGCTGCAGAGGGAGAGTGACAGGATCATGGATCCCAGCCTTAGGCCTGAGGTAGGTCCATTCCGTCTGTGGGGGGAGGGGGAAGATACGAGTGTTCCTCCGTCAGGGACTCTCATCTCCCCTGAGTCCTCAGATTCTATGCCTCTTGTCTTCCCTGTAGGCTTCCTCACAGGGAGACCTGGCCTCGCCTACCTTACCACTGGCTGACATGCTGATCAACCAGCCAGACCCCTTAATTACCCTTAAATATACTATGGACTCCCTGACCTGGCTCTGTGACAGACAGGGCAAGTCAAAGAGAAAGGGATTCAAGGGAAAAGATAAGACTATTGGGTCAAAAAAGAGGTAGTTAAAGAAGGGGGGAAACCCTCCTCGTCCAGCAGGTGGCGTTGCTATCTGCATCTTGGAATCTCCTCAGTCTTCAGACAACTCTGCTGAGGAAGGGGGGAGGGGACGAGCTGGCCGCTGATTCCCTCAGCTTGCCAGGAGTCCTTGCCTAATCCTAGAGATCAGGACAGACAGTTTCCCTCCCAGTATAGAGAGGAACTTCACTCTCAAGTCGTCAAAACTCTCCACCTGCAGGAAAAGCCTTCTAGGGGAGACTCCTCAGACTCTGAGGAGGAGGATGACAGAGACCTAATCCCTTCTGTTCAGGCTAGGGATAAAGGGTTGCCCCTCAACAGAGCCTTTGAAAAATTGGTTCTCTCTGAGTACAGGTCCCCTGGGAAGGTTTTTAAAATGATCAAGGCCCAGGAGGCGCTTTTTCCTTTTCCAGAAAAAAGGATGGCTTGTTTAAAAAAACCAAGATGGATGCCACTGCTGCCTCCCTAGCAAGGAAAACAGTGTTTCCTACTGAAGGGGACTGTTTCCCTAAGGAACCCATGGATAGGGCCATAGAGGGGGTCCTGAGAAGGGTTCTGGATTCCACCGCGGCCTCCCTTAGAGTAAACATCCTTTCCTCTTATGTTGCCAGAGCTATGATGTCTTGGACGCATGAGCTGCAGTCCTGACACATTTCGGACAAGAAGGTTAAGGTTCTCTCCTCCCGCGTCATGTTGGCAGTTGCTCTTTTGACTGATGCCACCACGGATGCTCTCTCCTGGTCTGCCTGTTCCGTTGCACACACCATAGTGGCAAGGAGGAGAGTTTGGCTACGTTCCTGGCAGAGAGACCCCCACGGCCAAAACTTGCAAGTGGAGGGCCCCTATAAAGGGTTTAAATTATTTGGCTCTTCTTTAGACAAGGTGCTGGCAGATGCCACCGATAAAGCTAAGACCAAAACCCTCCAACAATTCCTTACAAAAAGAAAACCTTTTCGCTCTCCAGCCTTTCGGTTTGGCGACTCCTCTCCCTCCTTTGCCAGGAGAAATCAATCAAATGAAAGAGACCCCAGGCAGCCCTTTCGTTTTAGAGGGCAGAGGCAGCGTGAAGCTGGCAAATTCAAACCAAAAGAGCCCATCCCCAGTCAGTCCAGCAAACAGGCATGACGGGCAAGGGGACGTGGAGATAGGGGGCAGACTTCAAGCTTTCTCAGCCATTTGGGAAAAGTCAATCTCGGACACCTGGGTATTGCAAGTGATTCGCCAAGGCTACTCAGTAGAATTACAAAGGCCCCCCAGGGAATGGTTCTTGCCTTCCCCAGTCTCCACGAACCTCCTCAAGCACCTCGCCATGTCCGCGGAGCTAAACAGATTAGGGCCCTTAGGGGCCATAGACAGGGCCCCGAGGGAAACGCGGGTCTGCGATTCGCAGATTTCCCACGGAATTCCCCTCCCCCCGCGGAATCTCCTGCCCCGCTTACCCCAGCGCAGAATTTCTAGTGCTGGGGGGACGCGGGGCAGGAGATTCCATGAGGGGAGGGGAATGAAAAAACCCTCAGGGCTTCGCCTCCCCAGTTGCCAGGGCTTGCCTCCCCCCCTTTAGATAATTAATTAACTTACCAGAGACGGCAGCATCAGCTGCTCCGTCCAGCGCGCTCGTACTTCCTGGCCCCTCCCGACGGGGCCTCTCAGGGCGACGTAGGTGGATGACGTCATCCGGCTGCGTCGCCCTGAGAGACCCCGTCGGGAGGGGCCAGGAAGTACGGGCGCGCTGGACGGAGCAGCTGCTGCTGCCGTCTCTGGTAAGGCAATTCCTTTTGTAAAAGGGGGGGGGGAGAGAGTCAAGCAAGCCCCGGCAGCTGGGGAGGG
>QEPC01013547.1:3323423-3390505 GCA_003113815.1 Sphenodon punctatus
CCCCCCCCCGCATGGTAAATCGCGCCGAGGCGCAGAATTGGGCCCTGACTCCCGCGGAATTTTTAAAAAAATTCCGTGGCAGAATCGGGGCCCTGGCCATAGAGAGGGTTCCTCCTGTGGAAGTTGGCCTCGGCCTATACTCGATAATCTTTCTAGTGGCCAAGAAATCCAGCCAATGGAGGGCCGTTCTGGATTTGAAGGCACTAAACAAATGTGTCAGACCCCAGAAATTCAAGATGGAGACGGTGAAATCCATCTGCCAGAGCCTGGTGCTGGAGGATTGGATGGCCTCCTTGGACTTGAAGGAGACCTATTTGCACATCCCAGTTCTTCCAGCGCACAGGAAATGGCTCCGCTTCCACTACTCCAGAGCCATTGGCAGTACAAGGCCCTGCCATTCGGTCTCTCCTACGCCCCTCGAACCTTCTCCAAGACTCTCATCACACTCGTAGCAAATCTGCACAGGGAGAGGATACATATTTACCCTTATCTTAGACATCCTCCTGGTCAGGGCTCCTTCCCAGGACAGGGCTTCGGTGGATGTTGCCAGGGTGATACAATACCTGAATCACCACAGCTTTATAGTGAATGTCCGTAAGAGCCAACTGGTTCCCAGCCGCAGAATAGAGCATCTGGGGGTGGTGATAGATACTACTTTAGGTGCCTTCTTTATTCCCCTCAAAAGGCAAGAAAAGATCCGCTTTTCGATCTACTTACTGAGAGCCAGCCAATGCTTGAGACTAAAAAATCTGGCGGAGCTACTGGGTCTCCTGGTATCATGCTCCCAGCAGCTCCAGTGGGCCTGATTCAATCTCAGACCCTTGTAGCAGCTGCTCAGGCCTTTTCAAAGAGAGCTCAGGAAAGGGTACTATCCATGGGTAAGGATTCCAAACCACCTAAAATCCCCCATGTCCTGGTGGTTGGAGAGGGAAAGATTCATAAGGGGAGTTCCCCTAGTGGAGCTCCTCAGAAAGATCCTCACCTTGGATGCGAACTTAACAGGTTGAGGAGCCCACCTGGACGACCGCTCAGCCCAGGGCCTCTGGTCCAGGTTGGAGACGACCAGGAGTATCAACTTTCTAGAGCTGAGAGCGATTCGCCTCGCTCTCCAATGCTTCTTGCCAGTTCTTCTCAATTCGCACGTGCTTGTTTACCAGACAATACGACGGCGAAAGCCTATGTGACCCACCAAGGAGGCTCGAGGTCCCCTGCCCTCCAGGCTGAGGCCAAGAGATTTCTGAACTGGGCTCAATCCCATCTTCTGTCCTTAAAGGCGCTGCACATAAAGGGCACAGACAATTATTGTGCAGATTGGTTGAGCAGGAGGGAGGTAGATCCCCATGAATGGTCCCCGAACAGGGAGGCCTTCAGACAGCTGGTTCTGTCCTTCAACTCTCCGGCGATGGACCTATTTGTCAGCCCTGAGAATGCTCAAGTAGACATTTTATGACTCATTCTCGGGAGGTAGCGGGGAGAACGGGCCAGCCAGGAGGGGCTTTGTGCTTAAGCGGGAGCCGCTGCCCCGCTTTAGTCTTTTGTTAGTTCCCTCTTGAGGGTCCCTGGGAGCCCACCTGGGCGAAGACCGCACCAGCTATCACTGCCAGGGATGCCCCGCTGATTACTTAAAAGAATAATCACCTGCAGCCAGGGGGAGGAGCAGTGTATCCCGCAACGCAAGACACAGTTAAAGAGGCGGCTGTGGCGCCGGAGGCACGCGCCGGGGGCACCGCGCAACCTTGCGCGCGACCTTAGGTGCAGGCCAGGCGCAAGGCGCCCCAATTCTAACCCTACTTTTCCAGTTAGTGGCTACTGGCTATGAGACTAATAGGTAATTTCCATCTAAGCCATCATGCCAAAGAGAAGGAGGAAGCAGGGAATGGAGACTAGGGCTCGTTCCATAGCCAAACAGCTGAAGTTTGACAAATACTTTACCAATGGTGATTAAGGACAAGCTTCCTTTTCAGATGGGGGTGAAGGGCTGCCGACCCAAAGGCTGGACGGAGAAGCACCTGACAAAGGACTCTGGGGCCCCCAAGGGGGCTGAGCCCCCGATATTGGAGGATGTGGCAACTCCAACAGGGGAACTTTTGGGGGAAGGAGCCGGTTTTATTACCGGGGATACAATATCAGCTCCAAGTGACCTCGGCTTTGATTTGATGGGGACCCAGTGTTTGCTAATAGGACAGTGAATACAGAAGCTGTATAGGCAGCTAGAAAGGATCAATACTCAACTATTTGAGCACCGGGTTATGTTGACCAAACTCGCCGCCCTGGCTGAGAGGGATTCGGAAGGGGAAAGGGGGGAGGAGGAAGGAAGGGTGTCTGTGGCCTCCCAGACGTGTGAGGTTGGAGATACAGGGCCATGGGGAGCTTCCTCCCCCCCCTTTAGAGGTAGGGTTAAGTGGGGAGGAGGAAAGGAGGGTAAATAGGAAGTCTCATGGGTGGCCAATTGTGGATCAGAGTGGGACTGCCCGGACTCCAGGGAGTGGGGTAATGGAGCCTAGGGGACATTCTCCCCCGTTAGAACAGGGGGTAATGGGAGAGGGGAGAAGGAGCTCCCTAGGGAATCTAAGGGTAAGTCCTACAGCCTTATCCTTAAGGGTGGTACCGTTGCCGTGTGGCAGATATATTCCATTGAATACTAAAGGAAATATAAGAACAAACCTGGAGTCCATATTGGGGCATTATTTACCACATAATTATATTCGCCATTACAATCTACTCCCGGGGGTATGGCATATAGATAAAAGACTCCTGTCCTTAATAAAATCTTTATATGCCGACGCATCAGTAAGCATACGCATTAATGCGCAAGGGCATTTAACAACGCCAATACGGGTGCGGACCGGGGTACCCCAGGGCTGTGTGCTAGCGCCCACCCTATTTAACATCTATATTAACGGGGTTGTAGATACCATGATTGAGCAGAGGTTTTCTCCCCCCAAAGTGTCAACGAGAGCGGTGGGGGTATTATTGTACGCAGATGACGTGGCACTGCTGTCCCAAACCCGTATAGGCTTGTCTAGGCATATGGAGGCCTTTAAGGAGTTCTGCAGGATCAACAAGTTGGCCATCAACCTCTCAAAATCTAAGGTGATGGTCTTTTCAAGCAGGCGACTTCAGTATACGTGGCGGGTAGGAGGGCAGATTATCGATCAGGTGAAAAGCTTTAAATACCTGGGGTTGACATTCTATAAGACGGGCCAGTGGGGGGAGCATTTGCGAAGGGCCGAAGCTGCGGCCAAATTAGCTTCTCAGAACCTTTTTCAGTTTTTTTTTAAGCTAGGTAGGCACGCCGTGAAGCCAGCGCTAAGAACCTTTAACAGCAAAGTGAGGGCCCAATATCTGTATGGTGCTGAAATCTGGGCCCCCGATTGCTCTAAAAAGCTAAATAGTATTCAGGCCAGATTTTTGCAAGCGCTTTTGACCAGCCCAAGAGGCACCCCATTTGCTGCCCTTAGAATAGAAACGGGCCAGCGAAACTGGTATGCTGATGTGGTCTTAAGAGCGCTAAATTTTTGGTGCAAAATGTGGCAGGGGCAGTGTTCAGCTCTTCTCCAAAACATCAGGGAGGACGCATTTGTGAGTCCTTGGAAAGCCTGGGCGGAGAAGCAGCTGGCCCAAATGGGGTTCTCAGTGGCTTATTTCGAGGACAAATCGTATGCGGCGGCCTGGAAAGAAATCAATCTCAGGGCCTCGGACATAGAAAGGCGAAATGAGGTGGCTATGATTACTAGCTCCCCGCATATACGGTTATACCATCTATGGATGCCAGAGGGCAAGACCCTGGCACCCTATTTAGAAGTGCCCCAGTCTTTCAGGGGGAAGCAACTGATCTTCAGGGCCCAAGTTAATGCTTTACCCATGCAGGTCTATGAGGGGCGGCTGGACGGAACCCCCTTTTTGAATAGACTGTGCCCTTATGATAATCAAACAGTGGAGACAGTGGGCCATGTTGTGAAATCCTGCCATTTATATGACGCGCTTAGGGGGAAGTATCTGGCCGAGAGTTTGGACAAACTAGTAGGGTGGTCGGAGGCCGCCATACTGGAGTACCTTTTTAAAAAACCCAAGCCCCAGGTTATTAGGAATCTGGGAAGCTTTTTGAGCCAGGCACTGCAGGCCCGGGAAAAGTTTCTCGCCTTTCAGCCGATCCCTGACACTGTGGACTAATTGACGTAGCTTTGGTCTGAGGGGGATCCCCTTTGGGGAGAGTATATTCTTGCAGTAGATAAGAGTAGATGTGAGGTTTGAATGTTTGATGTTTTGTTGTTTAGATTTTGTGCTGATTGGAAGAATGTATTATTTTGTTGGGGGCGTATGCCAGCAATGACTGTGTCACGTTAATAAAATGTATTACTATTATTATTATTATTATTATTATGACTCATTCTCTGTGCCGGGGAGCGATGAAGACAGATGCCCTGAACCAGAGCTGGCCTGTGGGGCTCCTGTACGCCTTTTCGCCCCTTCCCCTCATTGCAAGAACAGTGGCAAAAATAAGGAGAGAGAGCGCCCAAATTATATTGGTGACTCCATGGTGGCCGAGACGCCCTTGGTTCTCGGACCTCATGGAACTGAGCATACAGAACCCCATTTCTCTTCCGCCCAGACACGACTTACTATGCCAGGGCCCTTTATTCCATGTGAATTCTCTAAATTTGACAGCCTATTGAGTCCCTTACCCTTGCTCGGAAAGGGTATTCAGAGGCAGTCCTTAAGATGCTCCTGGCCTCGAGGAGACCGGCCACCAGGCGCTCCTACAGGGCAACCTGGAAGGTGTTTTCGCTGTGGGCAGTTGCTAGGGGTCAGGACCCCTGTAAAGCCTCACTTTCCCAAATTTTAGAGTTCCTTCAGGCAGGCTTGGACAAGGGTCTCAAGCATAAGAACCTAGCTCGACAAGCGGCAGCTCTAAACTCGGTGCTGCAAGCTGTTTCCAACAAGACATTCTCGGCACACAAACATGTCCGTCAATTTCTAAGGGTGGCAAGACACCTCTCTCCTCCAGTGGTCCATAGGTGCCCATCCTGGGATTTGAAGGGGTACGAAGGCTTCTAAGTCCTTGATATCGAAGTGGGTTAAACAGACGATAATCGAGGCTTATAAGGTCAAGGGGAACTTCCCTCCCTTGCAAATCTGGCCCCACTCCATGCGGGGGGCAGCCGCTTCGTATGCCTTTAAGGCAAGAGCATCTTATGACGAGATTTGTAGGGCCGCGACCTGGGCCTCTGTCCATACCTTTGTCAAACATTATAAGGTCAACACCTACCAATCGGTGGATGCAACCTTTGGTAGAAGGGTTCTACAGGCGGTGCTAGATCCGTCTGGCGCTGTTTGTTCCCACCCTTAGGGTTCCTACTGCTAGGTTATGCCCCATCCGGAGGACTGTCTACAGCAGGGGGAGAAAAGAGAATTGGTCACCTAGCTCGGTGAATTATTTTCTTCTCCTGCTAGGCAGACAGTCCTCCGTCCCCACCCAAGCAAACAGCAGCTTTGGCTAGTTTGGAGGAGTGTTTTTTCCCTTTCCTTATATTTGACATTCTCCATCTTACCCTACGTCCCTTATAAATGGTTGGTTCTGTTGAGTCTTATCTCTTCCCGGTTTCAGAGTTCTTTCAAGTTCAGGGTTAGGTCTGGTCCTTTTCTAAGTCTACAAGAGCCGGTCCTCTTCTTGGGACTTCCTGGTGATAAGAGCAGGGGTAGCTCAGTAGGCGTGTGCAGATCGTCTTATTATCTTCTGCCCCCTGTCGGTCAAGAGGAGGAGCTACCCATCCGAAGGACTGTCTGCCTAGCAGAAGAAAAGAATTCACCGAGGTAGGTGACCAATTCTCTTTTCTCAAGTGTAACTACAGTGCACATCTCTTGTAATGTTCTTTTGAATCCTTAGCTCTCATCTGCATTCTAGATTCTCCAGAGAAAAGGGAATTAACAGTGACCGTTAGGAAACCACTCCTTCAGAGAATTTCTCTATGGAGAATGTAGCCCAAACTTTTAAACCGGACAGATTTTTTTAAATTTTTTTATGTAGATAGTGCCAGATGGTGCTCAGAGTGCTTTGAGTTATAAGTCAAGAAAGGCCTCGGGAGATGTGGCGAGGGCCCAGCACCTTACAGAATTGAACCTGTAATTCTTAATTGTCACCCCAATAATAACGAAGTATATTTGGGTGTGTTTTCTTGCAAGTAATAGGACCACTTTCATTCCTTTCTGTGGCAAGCCTCCTACTGCTATTGAGCTCATGAGTACTTTACTGATGCAAGTAAAATGTAGTTAAACTACATTCCACGTAGGGTGTTTTTAGACAAGTGCCTCTCTACCCATCACCCACCCATCATGCATGTTGCAGGACCACATTGGAGTCCTATGCAGTCCTGCAACATGCATTATGGGTTGTATAAAACCCATGATGCTTGTATAAAAACACAGTTTGCATGTAACCCCAAACTACAGACAGGTAGGAAAAGAGAAGACAGTCTCTGATCAGCCATTATTTGACAATCAGACCTCAGGGACTGGGTGGCTCAGGGACTTGGTAAGGGGACATCCGACTCTTGAACACTAGTCCATATCCGCAATGATGAACAGTTATTTTCCAATGGCTGTTGACTGGTCTAACTCGGTCTAGGTTCCAGTAGCAATGTGTATCACAAAACCAGAACACCATAATGGACATTGCTTGGCACAATGGTGATGACTTCATTATAGTGAAGAATTAAATGGAAATGATGGATAAGTGACTTTTCATTCCTGTGGGAAATCCCTCCATTGACAAGGCTCTGGCACATTAGCAGGGCATGTGAGCCAATGTATGTTACTACATATGCTTATCCTGTCAATAGATTAATTCAATCTGGCATAGTTCATGAGCATGCAAAAGGAAAAAGAAATTGGCTAGTGTTCCAATTGCAAACAGGATAATGACCCATTGTGACCAGGCAGCTTTTAATTACAAAACATCTTCTCTAAGCTGTATCTAATAGTAGTATCAATAGTATGCAAGCAGTATTGTTAAACTGACAACATACAGACATCAAAACCCCATCCCCACATCTGGGTTTAATATCCCTTTCTGTGGAAAGCCTCCTACTGCTATTGAGGAGGGTTTAATATCCCTATAATGAGAATGCAACATTATTTTTAGCCTGCAAACCAAGTGAACATCAATAACTGGCTTGGGCTCCTACTGTGTTCATCGCGATACAAGCCTATTTCTGCATGATGGCAGCAATCAAACAGGCTTCAGCACGAGCAATAAGGTATAGTAAGTGTCTTGGCAGATGGAGAGGAGGTGCTGCTTACAAGAAGTGGTGCTATGGGAATGATAAGAAGTAGTAATAGTAGGAAGGAAGGATAATGGACTGAAGGGTGATCTTGTGTCCCAGATCTATAAGGTGGCGAGTGCCCTCCTCTCCCAGTGGAGCCACCGTGTGTAGTGGTCACAGAGTTAGTGCCTAGGTTCACAGCCTTTCTCCTATTAGGAATGACATATGACTTGAATTATATGAGACTATGAGTATAAAATGTTGTTCAAGGGAAGGCCAAGGCCTGTTAGCCTGCGTCACGGTTTACACAAGGACTGGGCAGGAGTGTTGTACGCTAAGGAGCCTACATTAAAGCCCATTCCATACAGACCCACTAGTGCTTGTTCTGCTGGACTAAAAATGGTCAAGGAGCATATCTTAGGCTTTGTAGCATATGTACTGGGGTTGATATTTGCACTAGAGAGGATTGATTTGTTTGGCTGTAAGAATTACATGGTGAATTACAGAGTACAGTCCTGACCTTGGGTACTAGCAGGATACAGTCTTACAGAACCAAGTGACAACAGACCAATTGCCTAAGTGGTGCGTAAGTGAGAGTTGGAAGTTCACAAAGTGAAAAAGAGAGTCTGGAAATCTGATGTGGCCCTCTGCTCCAGGGAGAAAAGTGGGCTTGGGTCTAGGTGCCAAAGGAAGAGAGATTTGGGGTGTTAATAGACATGCACCCGGCACACTGGCTACATGTTCTGGGGAGGAGGGGCACCCCTGGCGGGGTCAGGTCGAGGAAGTGAACAAACATTCCCACAGATCGACCTGGCTGGGGGTGGGAAGTAGCCTTGCTCCCATGCTGCAGCCGGCGCCATGCCCCCCCCCCCCCGGGCCCCTCCCCCCCCCCCCCCCCCCCCCCCCCCCCCCCCAATGACGGGCAGCCATGGCTGCCCATAATTGTGACACACACACCCCACGCTGGGGCCAGGATAGCGCATGCTGGCCCACTATGGCCTGGCCATAACGGACCAGCGTGATGTTTGTTAACAGTCTTAGTATGGCCAGGAAGGGCTGTTTGAAAGACTCCATGTAGAGATGGAAGACGTGTTTGGTTACGTCTGCCTAATAAAGAACTTTTGAGAAAGTGAAAATGGGGTTGGTTTGTTTGGAAGGAGGACCAGCTCTTGCAAAGATTTTCACCTCATCAGGGGTCTTAGTACAATAATATTCCTTGCGAAGGAAAAATTAAAACACTAAACTATTTCATTACAGCTATTTTAATTAATACTTGCTAAGAGAATAGATGTGATTCTGACTTGAGGAAGACATGGGACTCAGTAGAACTAGGAAAGGTACAGAGAAGGGCAATAAAAATGATAAAGGGTATGGAATGGCTCCCGTACACAGAAGGGCTTTATAGGTTTGGGCTTTTCAGCTTGGAGAAGAGGGGATATGTTAAAATTTTATAAAAATGAGTGGTGTGGAAGGAGTGAATAGTTCAGGTGGTTTTGAGAGCTGAGGTTGCTATGAAACCCATAAGGTCTCTAGCGCTTCTGGCCATATTCAAATTTTGGCTAAAGGTTAAAATCTTTCTTTCAACCTCAAACTCTCTTCTATCATTTCTCACCGGCTCAGAGAACAGCTGGTGCAGGTTGGTGGAAATGGAGCTCCTTAAACTGGGTATCCCAAGAGAGGTCTTGTGCCAGTTGGGCTATGGGGGAGCAGTGTCACTAATTAAACGGAGAATCGATGACCAGGCACTCCAGATTGCAAGTTGTACTCTATCTATCCAGAAGTCTGTGTCAGGCTACGCCCGTGTAAGTCCTGCTACATCACCAGCGGGGTATTTAATTGGCCAGCTGGGGCCCCCAAGAGAGCTTCCCTATTAATGCGCTGTAAGTATTCCCCCTCGGCTTTTCTGGAGGGCAGATATCGTGGGATCCCAAAGGATGAGCGATTATGCACACACTGTGATATGGCAGTCGCTGAGACAAGAGAGCATATAATTTTCCAGTGTGTGGCCTATGAGTACTGGAGGGGAAAATATCTGGGCGCCGTAGTGCGCAGTCTCCCTGATGGGTTGCAAACTGAGTCTAAACTGCAAATGCTACTAGCTGATAGGGACTCTCCAACCTCTAGAGCGGTGGCAGCCCTGTGTGCACGCATACTTCATTGGAAACAGATCTGTGTGACCTTTCCCTAAATTTTGTGGAAAGGTAAATGAGCATTTGAATGTTGAGTTGATTCGTATATACTTATGATGAAGCAGGGGTGCTTGTTGTATACAATTTTGATTTATATACGTTTGCTTATTATATCTATGTTGTTAAATTGTGGAATTTGTTTTTTTGTCGTTAATATTGTTATAGCCTATGGGCTGACAATAACTTTTTTTTATATTATAGGAGTTAATAGGGAGCAGTTATTTACCGTCTCAAATAGTACTGAAACTAGGGGACACTCCATGAACCTAACTGGTAGAAGATGTAAAACAAATAGAAGCAATTTTTTTTTCACTCAATGCACAATTAACTTGTAAAATTTGTTGCCAGAAGATGGTCAAGGCCAATATTATAGCTGGGTTTAAAAGAGAATTGGATAAGTTCTCGGAGGGTAGGTCCATTAATGGCTGTTAGACAAGTAGGTATGGGGGACATAACCGCTTACTATTAGGAGCTGGGAGTGAACAACAGGGAATAGATCGCCCGATTGTGACCTGTTGGGTACTTCTCCCGTGAGACAGATTGGCCACTGTCGGAGGCAGGATGCTGGGTTCAATGGACCATTGATCTGACCCACAATGGTATTTCTTATTTTCTTCGACCCCCTTCAGATAACGCCTGGCCTTATAGGACACATCAGTGTGGGTAATGCTCTGTGTGCATCTCCTGAGGTCAGGAAAGCGATGTGAATAAGTGCTCTTTACCCCACAGCATGATTCCAGCATCACCACAAGCAAACCCATGGTATCTGGGGAGCAAATGGAGACATGTGGGGTTGCTTCTGGATAGAAGAAGTTCCTTCCTGGTGCAGTAACAAATATTGCAATTCAGGTCTTCTCCAGGGACAAGCGGTGTTCAGAGCAGCTTGTGTTGGCCAGATCAGCCTTTGAAAATGCTGTTCTGCTATTGAAATTCCCTATATTGCAAAATAATTGAGTTAAGATTGAGCCATAGCTTGTCATGAATGTTTCTGAAACTAGGAACATGAAGTGTGGTCATCCCTTGCCACCCGGAGATGTCTTTCTAGAGCATATATTTTCTCCCTTGTTTATATTCTAATTCTTAAAAATTCATTATGGACTCGGGGGGCCAATTCAAGATTGCACCGCACACATGTAGTGTGTGTACACACCAAGTGCATAGTATACATACATTGCTCATGGTGTGTATGCATGTTGTGCACTTGGTTCACGTGCACCTTGGTTTGGGCCTCTATCATTACTTTAGGAGACAGTCTGTACAAAAGCCTCTATGGTATGAGTTTTATTCTAAACTGAGAACAACAGTATCCTTACACGTATGGGACTGAATATTCTATCCCTTCCTTCTTTTTCTTTGTACACGGTTCTACAATTCCTAAGGATGCCTCTATCTGGGAGAGAACAACACTGGGTGATGATAGTTGGGGCACATGTGGCGAGGGCCCACTATGGCCCACCCGGGCCGGGGACCTAACCCAGACATCTATTTCCGTGTCACCAGATGTGGGCTTGCTGCTGGCCTGGCCTGGGTTGGTGACTTCCCCAGAACTGGTCCCCCTGGATGATCCAGGGCTAAGGGCTGCCCAGGAGGGCCAGTGTGTGTGTTGGTGGCCCCATCTCCACCGGGGATCTGGGTGGGGCCACCTGCCCATGAGTTTGTTCTCTCTTCCCCACCCTACCTGGGGCCTGGGGAGTGCTCACCGGCCAGCCCAGTCTGCACATCAGCTCCGCACCCTCCCCCTCCTGGAGCGTGTAGCTGGTATACCAGCTGTACGTTTGTCACCCACTTTCTTGCACAAAATACATATACAAATCCTGTGTATAACTGTTTTCATACAACCTTTTAATTACTGCCTCCCACCCATCCTCTCCAGTTCTGATTTACAACCATTGGCTTTCTCAAGCTTGGACATCTCCTCAACACAAAGCTGTAGGCCTTGTGAACCGTGCCGATGATACAGTATTTCAGCGATGCAGTAGTACTGTTTCAAAGAAATTTCAGTCTGCTGACAAAGGAAAGAACATTTCTAGGTTATCTAAAACTGAAATAGAAGTTGTTACAAAGCTGCTTAGTAATACTCTTCTTTAAAATCCTTGGGCCAAAGATACCAGAGTTATCTGTGCTGGAGTTGATTGCATTTTGATCTGGCAGGATTTTAATATTGAACTGCAAATGTCACTAGACATATCGGTGTATGCTGGCTTGATGTGCTTTGTAGCAGGGATCCTACTAAATCCCCTCTCTCTCCGACACCCAACTAATCTCAAAAAAGGGAAAAGAACATCCAAAGTTTGAACTATTTTTTCTCTTTCCCTCTACAGGTGAAGTCTGTAATAAACCTACTGTTTGCTGCCTACACAGGAGATGTATCTGCACTCAGAAGGTAAAACCAATGTGGCTGGGAGGGTGTGCTCGTGTGACCTACTAGCTTAATTCTAGACAGTTCACTGGTCTGAGATGTGATCTGGGCCTTAATGCCCTGTGATAGCAGGACAATTGAAACAGACTATCTGGAAAAAAGAGTCTGTTGGACCTAGTGCTTTTTAAATTAAATTTTCATATTGCTGTCTACACAATCTGTCTTTTTCTTTTCTACATCAAAACTTTAAGGAAACAGTATTTAATAAAAATGATGGCTTTATAGTCCAAATTAACCACGTAAAAATGACCCCATCTCACTTCAGTATAAACTGCCCATTCCCTTTGGTCGCAGTGTTCAAACTGCTTACTCTAGCGTAGCCCCATTGACTGCAATGGTACTACTCTCAAGCAAGTGGTTTACAGAATGCAGCCTTTGTATCTTTGAGCCATGAAAGAGCAAGCAGGATTTTAATCTGCCTTTTGTTTCAGAATTGTCCACTAGGGTAGATTCTCTCCGAAACCCCAGTTCTATAAGGCTAGCAGAAAAGTGAAGTCCAGGGTGTATTAAGTTTTTAGTACCTCTCGTTAATCCAGTAATCATTAGATGTAATGTTTAGCCCTTTATATCCTGTCACAATAGGCATTTCATTGTTTTGATATTCGTCATATGCCCCGCAGATCTGTGTGGAGCCGCATGCGCGCGGTTTACACGTGGCACAGTGTGTTGGCAAAGTGGATCTTCACGGGTTCTGCGCAAGTGCGCGCATGCAGCTCCACGTGGGAATCCACGGGGCATTGGATTCGGGCCACCATGACTATTTGAATGCGATTCTCTCGCCAACTCTTTCTCTAACGTTGCCTTTCAGATTTGCTTTGTCAGGTATGGATATGGAGCAAAGAGATTATGATTCCCGGACAGCGTTACATGTAGCAGCTGCAGAAGGTGATGGCACTTAATAATTAACATGTGGGCTAGTACTAGTGTGTGTGTTTAATTATGAGCATATTAATTTATAATTTTCTTTTATAGGTCATGTGGAGGTAGTTAAATTTTTGCTGGAAGCTTGCAAAGTGAATCCTTTCCCCAAGGACAGGTAAGCAAAAACACTATAGTTCTAGAGGCAAGGGGCTTCAGGAGCCAATGAATTGCACCAGAACTGGGTTTAGCAGTCAATCCGAGTGCCTGTTTGCACTGAAAGGTTGGTAAGTTGCTCATGGTGCTGACATGTTGGATCATGCAATCGGGTTTGGTTTTTGGTTAGCTAATCGGGTTTGGTTTTAAAGTTCCACTGGGGTTTAGCTAACAAGGGAACAGGAATTTCAGACCTTCCTTTAAAGTGTTTAGGAAATAATTGGTACCTAATTAAAGCATTAAGGCAAGAAAAGGAATGTATGGATTCTACATAAAACTTGCCCACATGCAGATAAGGTCCCTGCTGTGATGCATTCCTAGGCAAAGTAACAGAAGTATTGAGACCCTGCTACAGAGACCATGGTCTTGTTCACAAAAATGCTTCTGAAGTAATAACCACTTAGCTCAATTTAACTCTTGTTTCTGTTCACCCAAACACAACATTTAAAGCAAAATGGGGATTTGTTACCCTGGGTGGGGTAGACGTATGTACTTCTGATGAAAAAGGAGTACATGCTTAGGAGTAGTTTACTCTCAAGGTAAGTAATCCTGTAAATGGGGAAAGTGTGTTTAATTATACATGTCAAGTCACTTAACACCTAATGCCAGACTGTTCCATCATTAACTTCCTGGGTAGCCTCCCCTTGGGTGTAATGACTGTGTGGTGTGAATGCTCACAATTTGGATTATTAGCACCTGAGTGAAGGTGAGGAAGTGGAGGAGGCCATTAGAGTTTTCTAAGAAATATTGCAGCCATGCTGACACATTTTGTTCTGTATACTCATTAACTTTATTTCTCATTTCACCTTTACTTTTACTGCTTACCTTGCAGCACGATTTACTCCCAAATAATGTGGCTATGCAAAATCCTACATTCCCACAGGAGACATGATCAGGTTCCTTTAATGGTGGGCCTGTCTACCCTCTCAGCCTGTCTTAAATAAACTTGGGTCCTCATCTTCATTCTTCACTGCTTCTGCACTTCTTGCTCTTCATGATTTTCTTTTGGTGTACTTAAAAACCAGTATGGACACTGGGTAATCTACTGATGTGCTTTTTTAAAAACAATATGTTTGCTTTATATTGTATGGATACTGCATATGTGCTTCTTCCCACATAGGAAGGTCAAAAAGGCAGAGTGCTTGCAATTGTTTTCTTCACCTGTGACTTTAGAAGGTTTCCCATTGACTGAATGGAACCTGATATTTTTCCCTTTCTTTATGCAAAAGTAGATGGCAAGACTCTTCAAATTGTCCTTTCAAAAACGGACTGCAGCACTGCAAACAGAACATACACATTTTTATATTGTTTTGAGTCGAGTGCATTTAGCTACTTTTTAGATTTACTCCTTTTCTAGCCTAACGCCACTCCACTTCGAAGCATCATTCTGCTTTGGAAAATAGCTGATTGGAAAATGTCATTTCATTGTCCTGTATTTTAGTGATTGACATGCAGCATGTTAAATCTTTACCTCCTCAAATACATTTTCCCTAGTGACCAACGCTGCAGCAAAGTTACATTTTTTTCTTTATATATCATTAATAAACATTCCCTGGACCAAATCTTGCCTTCAGTGACACTTGCCATTCCCAAATGAAGACAGTGGTGGTGCACAAGTGCAACTGTCTAGCCCTGTATTTCATATTATCTGGAATGAATGAATCCTGCTCATTTTTTTGGCTCCGCTGGGCTAGCAGATTGATAAAGCAGTACTTGGCATGATTCTAAACCCATACAAGTCACTGGCAAAACTCCCACTGATTTAAGTGGCTGAAGATAGCTTCCCGAATGTTAGCTTATAAGAAAAGCCCATGCCTAGTTCATGGACAGTATTTTTACAGACCTCGACACACAATCTGCAATTAGTTGTTACCCCAGAATGTTGGAATATTGGTGTGTGGCTTTTTGTTTTTTAAACCCACAATTTGTTTACTCATATGAAAATATTATGGTCTTTGTGTTGCAGATGGAATAACACTCCTATGGATGAAGCTTTACACTTTGGACACCATGATGTATTCAAAATTCTTCAGGAATATCAGGTCCAGTACACTCCTCCAGAAGATTCCAGCAATGGGAAAGAGAGTCAAACCGTTCACAAAAATCTGGATGGTTTGCTATAACCTTCTTCAGCTGGATCCTAAGAATCAAGTTACTCCTCTCTTTAATTGTGGGAAATGATTATGAAGAGTGTGTGTGTTTCTATCTGATAGTGATGTATATTTTACAGAAGTCTCTTTTATTTCAGTGTTATAAGAGTTTTCTTCGTTACATGCACAGGACAAATCTGGTCTCTTTTAAAACGGAAAAGCAAACAAAAAAACCAACTGAGATCTCCCTCCATAATGTGAGCAATATTACCTCGTGCTGCGTATAATTAATGTACAAGGAATATTAGCTGTTGTTGGCTTTACTGTGCACTACTTAATTTATTTGTATTTCTGTGGACTTTCAATTTGTAGTTGGGAATTTTTCCACTCAATCTGCATTCTCAACAAAGCCCTGTCTCTACAGTGTGCCCCAGGCTGCTGCAAAGGGCAAATGGAAATGTGGTTTTGCTAGAGTTCAAGAATTGATGCTGACGTAGGCGTAGTCTGGGTGTGTTAAGAAAATATCTGCACGTAACTTTTTTAATTTCCCATCTGACCTGTTTACATCCTGTAAATCTCAAAAGAATATATTGGTGACAGGGTGTTCATAGACGTGACACTGGCTGAGCAACAGCCCAACCTGGCACCGGGAGGAGAAGCGCCGTGGACACAGTCTGGACTAGGTTGCCAAACAAATGTGCTGGCTGCCAGGGAGGCAAGCTGGCTGCACCCAGTGCCCTGCCCAGCCCTAATCCAGACTGGGTCACAACGGGCTACACCACACGTGCTAGCCCGATTGCTGTGACGCAGAGATGTTCAAGGGTCACAGCCCAGGCTAGCCACTAACATGGCCTGGGGTAATCCCAGGCCAACATCTGGTGGCGCCTGCACACGTGCAGATGAGGTCTGGACCAAAGTGGCCCACTGTCACATTTGTTAACACCCAAAGTGAGCTAGGCTAACTTTTTCTATGGGATGGTTTTATCAGGGAATCTGTTACGGTTTGTTTGACCAAATGGCATAGAGGAATGTAACTTCTCTCATCTACCAATGTTTGCACATCCCCTTTGTCCAGCTTGTCTGTCGCTCTCTGCAAATCAGTTGCTAAAGTGCTTTCCTTTTAGTTGGAGAAAGTGGGTACTTCCACTCTATGCAGTTAGGCTTCTCAAAGATGTATATACACCACATTGCTGGGTCTTAGCTGGCTGCAACAAAAATGCCTCTCAGTCTTGTGTTCTTTCCTTAGTGCCTGTAACTGCATCATGATACAGTCAAGGGGATGTAAGTAAAACAGAAGGCAAAATACTGTAACAAAATGTTTCAGTAAATCTGAACAAGAGCTAGGTGTTTAATAAAAAATCCTGATCGAGTAAAAAAAGCATTAAGCAGCATAAGGCTAATCAGAGTAAATTTAGGGATACGCCAGACTGGCATCTGCCTCTCCTCTCCCCCCAGCATAAATCTACTGAAGTCAGTGGACACTGAATGTAAATAGGGGAGAGGTGAGAACTGGCCCTTACCAGATGAAGCCTCTCCAAATGGCTTGTCTGCCTTTGCCTTCCTTACAATCATTGCAGTCTGTTTGGCATGTACAAACAGTCACAAAAAGTCTAAATCCAGGTGCTCATTCTATTTTGGGACCATTAAACCACATTGGCTTATCCCTTGATGCAACATTCTGTCTGTTTAGTGCCAGTAAAAACCCTTGGAGTGAAAAATCATTTGACCAGAAATCCGGAACCCATAGACTTTTGGGGTGTTAAGAGGATTCAGTTCAGATGTGTAGGTAACTGATAAATAAGTATCAGGCACACACAAGTTTTCTTGTAGTAACACCAGTGGGCCCCACCCAGCCCCTCCTCCAGCTAAATGGGACAAGGGGAGCTGCCACAGTATTCTCTAGGACACTAGGGATAGCAAAGAACTGCAGCCAGCACTTCTCGCATGTCAGGAACCAGAACAACTCTTCTGGGGGAATGTATCTATTTTGAAAGATTCCTGGTATGTCTGAGCATGCCTGCAGGCTGGACATTTGAGTTTGCCTGCTGTTTTGTCTCTCTCTTCTGTAAGGCGGCATTCACATGAAAACATAAATCATGGCACAAATTGCTTCCCTTGCAGGTAATGTTTGAAGGACAATTTGCTTTTATTGCTCTTATTCCTCCACTGTCATAGAGATGTGTTTGGGGGACATTCTGGGTGAACATCACATGCCCGAGTCCCACCTTATGCCATGGTTCCAGGACAGCAGCGAGCCCAGAGGTGCAAATTAGCAGTTTTTTTATTACTAACGGCTCCCGTTGCCTGGAGCCAATATATTCCTAGTTTTCTGGAGAAGTCTGATGGATCCTAGGGGCTGTCAGATACATGCAGAATTCCCCCTGGAACTTGTGGCTGAGGAAACTGACTCTCTGAGCATGGTCCCCCAAGAATCGTAGTTATCCCGCTGCCTTTTACATTTAGACTGATCCACATTTGGAAGCTAGGCATACAGTACAAATTCCTGGTCATTTCTTTCAGCCAGCATTGCCAGCGCACAAAGATCAAAGTGCACTGGTTCAGCTGCCAAGCTGCTGCTTTCAACGTCCTGTGACTCCTCTCCATGTAACAAATGTCCCTCCACTCAAGAAGAGATAACAGCCGTTGAGAATGATGAGTGTTGGCACCTGGTAGGGGATCATGCTCTGCAGGTTTTAATTTGTGGGAGGGAGATTTAGCAGCACGTGTGAAGAAAGATTAAGCGCAACACTACTCGTACAGGGAATTGATGAGCCGGGAGAAAAGGCTCCTGTAAATGCAACCGAATATGTTTAGTGAAATGTTGTGCTGGATAGCTGCTTTTGACACTTTATAAGAATAGGTTGGGCACTGCCTTCCAGCTCCAGCTCTTCTGCTTAACCACTGACTAGCACATCGAAGAGATACAGCACATAACCAAAATTAAAGTCTTCAGCACAGGTGGTGGCCTGTTTCATGACAAATTTGCCACCATATAATAATACTTAACCTCCTGTAATTTGATTTTCAATTTGTTAAAAATGCTGGCATGGCATGAGGCCAGAGTTTATTTCTACATCTATTATTATTCCTCAAGATGCTATTCACCTAAGAGTGCTTCCTGTTCATAGTGTCACCTAACAGGGTTGATGGAATTCCTTTTCCTTATTCGGCCAGAGGGGTCGCTGTAGAGCAATCTAAGGCCCTCCTTATTTCCCTGTGCTCCTCCACAAAGGGTAAAATCAAGCAAACTGAATCCAAATTAGCTTTCTTCACTAACACTATTTAGAGCCATAGATGTATAACTTTAAAGTGGTGCTCTAGCAGTATTAAATAGGGTTACAGCTCAGAGATATATTCTGTTAACCAGTTAGCTTGCTATGTACGTCTCATAAGTTTGCTATTAATATTTAGTCTATAATGTGTCAGATTTTTTTTATCTTAATAAAATCCATTAAACTGACTCTTTTCTAAAAGGTGTGTCTGTGTATACACTATACATGCATACATACTTACACACAATATACTAAGAGAAAATGAAGCCATCTCAACTAGCGTAGGTATTTGGCTGTCCCTAAGCATAATGTTTTTTTCCTCCATTATTAAATATTAAAAGGTTTGAGCTAGTTTTAGCACCGGTGCATTTTAGGAGGGTAGATTTTAGCATATTTTCATTGTAAGAATAGTTTGTAAAGCATTTGTGTCCAATTGAAGCAGCACATTTATTTCTGTGGAGTTAGTCATAGTTATATGCACTTCAGCTGTTTGAGTGCTGCTGCCACTGATATGTAGATACTAATTTACACAGTTTTTGGTTGTCCTATCAAGTGCCAGCATCCTTCTGCTCCTAAGGTGTGCGTTGTTTTTGTTAATGTCGTACATGCTTCTTATCTGTCACAGCAGCTAGAAATGGATACGCTCATTTTAATGCTTCATACACAAATATCGTACTTTAGAATCAAGTATCCCATTTTTTTGTGGAAAGTGTGTTGTACTGGACTGATCTTTTTAGCTTCAGAGCTGGACTACCGCTGACTGTTTTTATTGACACTATACCATCAGTAATTGTGACTGATTGGCTTGATATTTGACATTTTAGATTCCTTATTGTGGGGAATAGACAGTGATGAATGTATTTTGCTTTCAGAAGTTTCCCATGATTGAATCTAGACTTAAATACTTGAGCTGTATTGGTTCTGAAAATGAAAAATATTTATTTTAAGAAGTAAAATCAATTGTGTTGCTTTTTACAGCATAATAAACAGGAAAACCCCGAATAAAGCTGTTGTGTGTGGTGTTGTGACATTCTGCCGTCCCTTCAGATGCCATTAGTAGTGTCCTGAGTAAAGCAGGTACCTTTGAAAACATTTGCATACAGGTACTTTTCCCTACGAGATGATGGGCTGCGGGTGAATCTGTTCCAAGTTTTCCTACAGCAAGGGCCAGTACATGGTGTACCATGCTCTTCTTATGTGTTTAAACTTTCACACACAAGGGGTGAATACATGCTCCGGGGGCAGCCCTGGCAGGGACAGGTCAAGACACAGAATAAGCACGCACCCAACCAGGCTCGCTAGTGAGCCCCCCCCCCCATGACTACCAATCACAGGCAGCCGTAAGCTGTTGGCCATAGCAGCCCCCAATGCCCAGCAGGGGGTGTGGACAGATGCATTGGCCCCGCACTGGCCTGCCTGGGTGGCCCTTGGCCTGGGATCTTCTGGAGTCCACACGTGGGCCAGCTACCTACTCAGGCCACAGCAGCAGGCCCACATCTGGCAGCCTGGTAATAGTGGGTCTCTGGCCCAGGCAGACCATAGCAGGTCCCCGTCTTCTCTATTGTTCCTCATGCTTTCTGCAAGCTGAAATTTGGTGTCCATGATAAGAGGTTTTGTTTTGTTTTGCACAGGTCTAGTGTTTTGTTTTGCACAGTTCTAGTTTTAATACCTTTTGGTTGCCCCTTCATTCAAATTCCTGGGGACACTAAACCTGCCTAACGTGCAGCTAAATTGGCTTCCCAACTCCATCTTCATAAATGTTTGCTGAAAGGCAGAAGAAATAGGTTTAGATCCCCAAGGGAGGACAACGTGGAAGAAGGGGCAGAGATGAGTGCCTCTGAACATTCAGACATGGGAAAGGAGTGCCATGTCCTTGCAAATCTCCAAGAGAAATTGCCATTGAGGTGCTCTAGTAGCCTTACTTGCTTCTTGGGACTAATTATTTAAATTTCTATCCCACCAATCATCCAGTGGGCAAGGGCAGGCTATAACATTAAAATTAGATATAGCTGTGTTTGTTTTAAGATAAAATCCAATATGACACAGGCATCTACACAGGAGGTTATGGAGTCTACTGGCTAAAACTAAAATTGCACAAATCCTAAAACCCTAGAGCTATCCAACATTTTCACTTAGAACTCTCAATTTGGGAATCTCTCCTGGGATTTGTAAACCTCTTAACGTCAGCATGGTTGAAAAGCAACAAGGTAGCTAATACTCATCCATCCACTCCCTTTAATTAATCCTGTTCTAAGCACATGTGGATTCAGATGGAAGGGACAGGAATACCCCCCAACAGCCACTGCTCAAGATTCAAAGGTCCAACAGCATGAGACAATTGGCTCCCATGTGTTGTGGGGACAGACAGACGGGGTGGGAATTGGGGGTGGGTGGGTGTTGCTCTGCATGATGACAAAATGGCCTCTCTACTCATGCGTGGGAGGGGTGAAGGAAAGCAGCATCAATGAATGCATTGCTGCTTTCCTTCTCCACTCCCAGCATGAGTAGAGAGGCCATTTTGTAAATTTGTGGTTCCACTGGTCGTGGCTACTCTTTTTTTTTTTTTTTAAATGGTCCCTTCGCTGTTTCACTGCTGCTTCCTGCTGTTGCTGGAAAGTAGTTTGTGTGGACAGGCATTTGGCTGCCAGGGATAAGGTGTGGCTGCTGGGGATGATGCTGGTTGGACTCGGGGCCTGCTTTGGTGGGAATGCAGCCCCGAAAGGGGCCAAACTGTTTTTTAAAAAGGGGTCTGTGTTCTTGAACAGGCAGTTTGTTGGTGAAGCTACTAGGGATGCTGGTCTGGATGTGTCTGATTTGGTGGCAATGCATCCCTGAAACTGGCCAATTTTTTTTTTAAAGGCCTGTGTGCTTGCACAGGTGTTTGGCTGCCGGGGATGCCTTTGGGGGCTTGTGGGAATGGTTTGTTTTGTTTATGTGTGGTTTTCTGGTTTTTATATGGGTTTTGTTCACTTGATGATGTGGAGTGTTAAATACTAATTCCCCACACACACACGCAGCAGAGGGGAAATTAGTATTTAATGCCCCGTGATTCAATTGAGGTTTTGAAATCGTGAGATGTAGCTGTAAGTCTGGTTATCTGCCTGCTTTTAAACCTGGCAGAGGAGGTGAATATAACCTGCCTAACTGAAATTGCTGGATTAAGTAATGTAATGTCCATCCAATGTTAACCCTGGCCCGGCCTTACTACCCCAGTGCCCCTCCAACATCAAAACCCACCAGCTGCCCCTGCGTGGTGGTCTTTACATTTCAATCTATCTAGTATTCACCACTAAGCTGCATTGCAAAGTAAAGCCTTATAAGTAGTTGGCACTGACTAGTCTAAGACCCTGGCTGCAATCCCAAAGGCTGTGGAGCCCCTATGCAGGGCTGCGTAGGGCGACCAGGTGATGCACATGCAAACCATGCACATGCTATACATTCCCATGTGGTTTCCTCTGTCCTCCAGCGTGGAGTCCTAGCAGTGTGCAAGAGCTTGGGATTGTGCCCACTGCCTCTTCCATTCACGTTTCCCTGGTTACTGTGGTACCCCATGAATGATTTCCCCCTACTATTAACTGAAAAATAGCAAGTAGGTACTTCGTTTATCAAGAAATATAGGTGGACAGCTTGTGCTAGGGAAAGGATGTCAAAGTAGTAATCAATGTACTTAGCATAGATGCTAGGACCAGATGTGAAAATTTTCTTGAGTCAGTTTTGCAAACAGGCACTGGCTGAAAAGGAGATGTAGAAAGTGGTTAATTGGGATGGATCTGAGATTCCAAGGGGACAAGGACAAAAAGGTTACAAGGTTCTAAAAGTCCTTTACCAACCACAGACTCATAGTATAGCAGACTTTTTTTTCTTTCAATGGGTATTTTCAGATGGGTATTTTCAATTCGCCCTGCCACGGAAACACCCTAATGATTCCCCGCCCGGGCCAACACGCAACGGCCAACAAACGTGTTGGCTGCTCCCGGCAGGGAATCCGGGGGGGGGGCCGCGTGGCACAACGTGCAGCTGCACGGGCCCGCCCCCCGCTCCCTAGGCTGCCCGCCCTCTTGGGAGACAGGTGCGTACCACTGCCAATGCGGCCGCAGCGCCCGGCCACATTGACCATGGCCCAGAATCCTCCTGCTGATTCCGGGCTGTGGTAGGGGGCCAGATGTTACGGTCCCCTTGATCACGGGGGGGGGGGGAAATCACATTCAACACCACTCCCCAGAACAGGCTGAAAATTCTGCATCCTGGGGGAAGCAGGGCAGGAGATTCTGCGGGGGGGGAGGGGGATTCTGCAGGAAATCCGTGAATTGCAGACCTGCATTTGGCTCAGGGCCCTGGACATAAGAAACTATACAACTGTGTACTAAACCGATCTTGTTGGGAGATTTGCGATTTTGGTCAAGTCACCTTTTTAAAAAAAAATTCCTAGTGGCTTTCTGCAATACTGTAATTAATCTAGAAAATGTCAATATGCACGTTTCAATATACACAAGCTTCAGATTAACCTGATATGATGGATCACAGTATCCTTATTTGCTACCTTACATGGACCTAATTCAGGGACACTGATATGATGGTGCTTTCAAACCCATTCTGAATCTTATCTTTAATGAGCCTGAAAGTACAAGAAACAGTTTAATATGTGCACATTTGAGAAAACTGCACACAATTCCATTTATACAGCAGCTGCTTCAAGCAAAAGATGCACAAATTTTATATTTTATTAATCATGGAAAAATACATTACCAGCTGACCAATAGTTTAATAGTAAAAAGAAATATTTACGGAAATGGGTTCAGTGGAATACCAAAAATGTCTTATTAGAAACTATCAGCTGAGTCTCGTGAGAATAAAACTATGCCACATATTTGTTTTTAAATACAATGGTATCTTCAAGAATTGCCACAAACATAACCAGCAACTTGTTTATCAATACTAACTTATGATCTGCTACATGAAAATATATACATTCAGCAACCACTCGCTTCTATAGTAAAAGCACAGTAACAGCCATTTGCTTCTTTCTGACATTTTGCCCAGCGGACCAGTGATTTCTTTTATTATTATTATAGCATATGGTACTAAACTAAGGCTAACTGCCGTTTTTGTATGTAAACACAGCCTGTGGGGGGTTGAGAGCAGTGCAGGACTTGGGAAGCCAGGGTTCAAATCTCACCTCAGCCAATAAATTCACTACTGGGTGACCTTGGGCAAGTCACAACCTCTCAGCATTAGTTCCCCATCTGTAAAATGGGAATGGGTGTGTGTGTCTGTCTCTCCGTGTTCCCTTTGAGCGTGTCATCTTAGTTTGGAAACCAACTGGGCAGTGACCTGTCTGATAAAAAATCTGTGACTGTAAAGCACTGCGTACACCTAGTAGCGCTATAGAAATGATATGTAGTATCATGGGTGAGGTGAGTGGGGAAGAATTCAAACAGGCTGGGCATGCGTGTACTCCCTACCCACACACATTTTAGCCTCCCCCCCTGCACAGCGCAGTCTGGATTTTTCTCTGCTGCTCTGTGAGTGGCCATGGGTGGGGTGTGTGTGGGTCACGGGAGCGTGTGCACACACACACACACACACACACACACACACACACACACACGCTGCCTTCAGACAGGCATCTGGATGTGGGTGGGATAGGGGAACCTGCCTTGTTGCAACTCATTTAAAAATGGCCTTAGTGTCATGAGCAAAGCAAGCAAGTTGATCTGGGAGTAAAGGCACATTTTTCTGTTCCCTTAGGTCACAGACTTGTTAATTATAAAAATATCTACACTAATAGAATTGTTGCTGGCAATATACACTGCCCCATCAGTCTAGCCAATATGGATTTCTGCTTCTGTAACCTACTCAATGAAAGTGCATTATGTTCTAGCTCTCAGCTGATTTAACCCCCTCTTTTAGCTGAGACTAGAGATGGAGAATACACCTAGCTTGCCAGGTCCCTCTTTAAATTGAGTAGCAGCCTCAAGGCACGTGGAAGGGATTGTATCTGCACTAGCCTGCCCATGTTCTATTTAGTGAGTCAAAAGAATTTCAGGGTTTACAAATACACTTAGGACCTGAAGCATTGCCCTACAACCTCCCCTCCTCCTCCTTTTCGCTCATCCATGATCACATAGCCTTGTGGCAACTAACAGCAATTGCACAGATGGAAAGGAGCAGGACTAGGGAAGTATTTCATGAGTTTTCAGCCAAAATGCCAAGATCACATGGACCAGCAAGCTCCCTGAATGGGGGTCAGGTCCGTAATCTGCAGCCCAGTGATGTGGTCCCTACAAGTATTGCTACTTTTGTTACTTGGAGAAGGTTCTGTCTCAGAGTGTTCCCACAGCCGTTCTACGTGCCATTATTCACTCACTCCCCTTTAGAAATGGCAGACTGAATAGCTTCCTGTCTTTTGGCTATACCCCTCATTCCTTCAAACTGCATCAGTGTAACGGTCATCGCCCATCCATCTCCCCAACACCTTGTGCTAGGAGAAGGATGGGGGATACTCACAGGCTGATGCTGTTGAGTGTGGCATTCAGTACTGATGACACCACTGGCATTTTGCATATGAAGGACTTTCCAGTAAGAAAACAAATCTAACCAAGATATGGATGGATTTAAAAGTGGAAACATCGAGCTAACATTTTCCTACCAAATACAAACTCCCTTTGTAGGTGCCCGATGCCCCGTTTACCTAACCTTCCAGCTCTCCCTCTGCCAGTGCCTGTGTTGGAATTACAGCCTGGAAAAACATCCTTTTAATAAGCACACTAAACACTCTGGGGTAATGCAAGAAAGTGAATGCAATACAGAAACATACACGGGAACAAGTGTGGGTCTGATTTAATATAAAAACCTGGTTTTTGTGGTTTAGCCGGTACTGTTGCCAAGTCTTAGCCTACTGCACTGGAGTGCGGTAGAACCTGGGGCCTTGCGGCAGGTAATCCTCCTCCTGTACCACATAGACCCTCAGTGGGCCCCCTCTGCTGGCTGTGGAGCAAGGTTGCAGACACACAAGCTACTTTGGCTGGCCAAAAAATGAGCAGCTAACACAAGAGGGAGATTTAGGTTGAATATGCGGAACACATCTGAAAAGAGATTACAGGTTGGTTAGGGAACTTAATCTTTTATATTTAAAACAAAACAACAAGCAGCAAAGAATTTTAGTTAACCAATGTCTTAGAACACACTGCAGGACTAGTTGAGCAATACATACTTCTAATTGCCTTGGTCTTAGCACAGGAGAATACATGCATGGAGAAAGCCATGTTGCTGTTTACTGGACCTTAGCGTACTTGCACCAGAACAATTATGGACCTTTACAATAGAACAGAAAAAATGCCATTTACTGGGTCAGACCAACAGTCCATTCGGTCTCCTCCCCTTGAGGCAACCGAGGCTGGTCACTGTTGTACGCAGCAGGTTATAATGGAGTAATCCATTTCCTGCCCTCCTCCCCCAGCTTCCAACAGTCATGGGGCTTTGTACCCTTGTGACCAACACAACTAGTCGTCCTTAATGAACATGGCTTTCAAAAATTCATCCAGGTCCTTTTTAAAGCCTGCTATGCAATTGGCCTGTATAACACCCTCTGTCAATGAGTTCCACAATTTTATTGTATGTTGGGGAAAAAGTATTTCCTTTTATTTGTTTTAATATCTGCTCTCTGCTAACATCATGAAGGGTTAACAGCAGCTCCCTAGTTATCTGTTCCACACCTTTCATGATCTTGTAACCTTTTTTCATGTCCTCTCTCAGTTGTCTCTTCTTTAAACTAGACCCTGTGGGGGGGATGGAGATGAAAACCCAAAGGGAAGGATGAAAGATAGGCACTTGTGTGATACACTGAGTAAAAACATACGTGACGCTAGCTCAGTTAGGCCCAGCTAGACCAGTGTCAGGGTGGGCCATCTATATACGGCCCACCAGATGTGGGTCTAGTTCCTACCCCAGCCAGGCAGGAGCCGGGTGGGAAATGTGGGCCTCGTAGGAGCCGGACCCACAGTCCTCGCCTGGCAGAGGCAAAGCAAGCAAAATGGGTGGGGAACCAGTGTTCCCAGCCCAGCTCCTACCAGCGTCTGGGGGTTGCCATGAAGGCACATGGCTGCCTGTTAATAGACAGTTATGGCTGTCTGTAATGGCGGGGTGGGATGGGAGCAGGGTGACATCAAGAATGTTGCTGAGTGTTTACAGGTTGCTTCCTGCCCTGCCCTCCCCACCGAGGGGAGGCCATGGGAACGGAGTGTATCCGGTTGGGGGAAGCCCTCCCCTCCACAGGGTGGGACAGACGTCCAACACCCCTTGTGCAGTTGCAAGAGCTTTGGGGGTGGACTTAGTAAGTCCCAGGAAAAATTAGTAAGGGAGCCATTAGGGTGTAAGTCTCATGGTCTTCAATGTCTGTACACTAATGCACAGAGTATGGGAAATGAACAGGGTGTTATACAGGCCAATTGCATAGCAGGCTTTAAAAAGGACCTGGATGAATTTTTGAAAGCTATGTTCATTAAGGACGACTAGTTGTGTTGGTCACAAGGGTACAAAGCCCCATGGCTGTTGGAAGCTGGGGGAGGAGGGCAGGAAATGGATTACTCCATTATAACCTGCTGCGTACAACAGTGACCAGCCTCGGTTGCCTCAAGGGGAGGAGACCGAATGGTGTGCCGGAGGGTAGAGGATATTACAGAGTGGTAAATATGATTTAATAGGTATTACTAAGGCTTTGTGGGATGTAGCCCATGATTGGAATGATATAACTTGTTCAAAAATAATAGATGCAACAGAAAGGGAAGGGGAGTAACATTATGTGTCAGAAATGTAGACACCTGCACAGAAATCCGTCCTCTTGAGAGTATCTGGGTGAAAATAAAAGGTGAAAAATAAAACAATTTCATTGTTGGAGTCTACTACAGACTGCCAAACCAAGTAGAAGACGTGGATGATGCCTTCCTAAAACAGACTGCAGATATTCCAATGAGGCAGGAAGTAGTAGTAATGGGGGACTTCCAACTACCCCGATATCTGTTGGAAGACAATCTCTGCTAAGCAAGAAATGTCCAATAAAATCTTGCCTTGATGACTTCTTTCTTCTTTTAGAAGGTGGAAAAAGGAATGAGGGGGTCAGCTATCCCCGACTTGATTCTAACCAACAGGGAAGACTTGGTTGAAGAGGTGAAAGTAGTGGGAACTTTCGGGGGAAGTGATCATGAAATGTTGGAATTCATGATCTTAAGAAAAAGTAAAGGTGAGCATAGTCAAACGTTCACCTTGGACTTTAGAAAAGCTGATCGTAATAAAACTCAAGAGAAATGTTAAGCAGGATCCCATGGCTACATAAACTAAAGGAAAAAGGAGTCCAAGATGGGTGGGAGTTTCTGAAAAATGAGATACTGAAAGCACAATCATGAAACAATTCCAATGAGAAAGAAAAATGGGAGATATCTAAAGAAACTAATGTGGTTGCACAAAGAGCTTTCTGATGAGCTGAAAATTAAAAAGGACATGTATAAGAAATGGAAGATTGGACAAGTCACAAAGGACATATACCTACAAGCAGCCCAGACTTGTAGGGATAGTGTCAAGAAAGGCAAAAGCACAGAACGAGTGGAGGCTAGTGAGGGATGCCAAGAACAACAAAAAGGTTTTTTTCAGGTAAGTTATAAGTGGAAGAAAAAGGAAGCGGTAGGTCCGCTGCTTGATGAAGATGGTGAAAAGTTAAGAGGCGCCATGTTAACAGCTGGGGGGCAGCTAGGGAGAAGGGACGAAGGCGGAGCGGAGTTCACGGACTGGAGTACAGCGGGAAGTTAGTGCAGAGAGGTAGGGGGAAGCAAGGTTGTGAAGAGCTTTATAGGTGAAGACTAGGAGCTTGTGCAGGATTCGTTCAGGAAGGGGGAGCCAGTGAAGAGAGGAGAGGGGGGGGCTGCACGTGGTCGAAGTGACAGGCGAGGTGGATGACCCTGGTAGCAGAGTTTTGGACAGAGATAAGGGGAGAAAGGGGAGAACGGGGGAGGCCAGTGAGAAGGAGGTTACAGTAATCGAGGCGAGAGATGACCAGGGCGTGAACAAGGGTTTTGGCAGAGGAGACACAGAGAAAAGGGCAAATCTTAGCAGTTATAGAAGGATAAGTGACAGGATTTGGCAACAGAGTCGATGTAGGGTTTAAAAGAAAGGGGTGAGTCAAAGATGAAGCCTAAGCTATGGGCTTGGGGGACAGGAAGGATGGTGACCCCGTCGATAAGGATCAACAGGGAGGAGGGGGGAGGAAGGATGGGGGGGCGGGGGAGAGAGAGATAAGGAGTTCAGTTTTAGCCATGTCGCGTTTGAGCTGACATTGAGACAGCCAGGTAGATATCTCAGAGACAGCTGGTGAGGTGAGCTTGAACAGATGGAGAGAGAGAGAGGGAGTGAGTAGAGAGAGAGAGTTGAGTGTCATTAGCATAGAGGTGATATTGGCAGCCATGGGATGCAATGAGTTTGCCTACAGACAGGATGTAGATAGAGAAGAGGAGAGGGCCAAGGGGAACATCCTTGGGGAACACCAACTGAGAAGGGAAAGGAGGAGGAGGTGGAGTTATTCCCTCACCTTTGTTAATCTTACATTGGAAACCCACTGGGCAGGGGCCCATCTTGAAAAACTGTGACTATAAAGCTCTGCATAAGCCTGGTAGTGGTATAGAAATGATAAAATAGTAGTGCCTAGGGCCTACTAGGTGATCTTTTTAAATCTGGCATTCAAGAGTCAAAATCTAGTCTGATCTGGGCAGATACATTAGTACTCATACAAAGATGGACACTTAACAGGAAAAGAAGGGATCTGCATTGTTAGGGGACATACAATTGATGAAGTCTTGCCATTTGGTGCTTTCAGTTTGACAGAGGTACTTGCCTGATAGGAAAATTGGGTACTTAAGCTTGGACATTTTCCTTCTACTGTAGTCTCCTGGGCATCCATCCAAGAACAGCTTGGGGTAGATCGCCGTCCTCACCACCAGGAGGCAGACAAGAGTTTTCAACTGGGCATGCTGAAGGGGATCTGCCCCTCCGATTCCTGTTCTTTTAAAGCTATATTTAAACAGCAACCTTTTTTTTCTTTTCCAAAACTATGTTGAAACATTGAACTCCTTATCAAAGTGACTATAAATCTACATCTTTAACTTCCCCAAACCTAACTGTGTGTGAGTTGCATGGATGCCCAGGAGACTACATTCGAAGGAAAATGGTACGGTAGACCAGGGAAGAGGATTTCACGGCATGCTCATATGAAGAGGTTTTTACAGGTGTGCTTAGGTTGGTTTCCCCTCTGGTTGTCTATTGTTTCCCTAACTGGGATTTGGATTTAGTCTTACGAGTCATGTCTCAGGCTCTCCTTTGAGCCTACTAGGGAGATTTCTCTTCATTATCTCTCTCTGAAAGTAGCATTCCTAACTGTAGTTACCTCATCTAGAAGGGTTTTGGAGCTAGGAACTTTATCAACCCTAACCTTTGTGTTTTTAAAAAAGATTTTGTTTCTCTCAGCTTGGAAACTTTTTTCATTCCAAAAGGTTAATTCTTTAGTTCGCAGGGCTCAGGAAATAATCAGCCTTCCTTTTGCCCAAGCCCTGTTCACCCTAAGGAAAGGGAGTGGCACAAATTAGATGTGCATAGTAAGCTACTTTTACACATGACAAAAATGGGCTCTTATAAGTGGTTGAGATAATACTGGGTGTTATAAATGCTGGAGTTTTGTAATGTGTGAACACACTATTCCCCTTTTTATGCAACAGGATCTTGCAGCATTGTAAGACCCACCTTGCATAAAAGGGGAATAGTGCGTTCACACATTTAAAAAGTCCAGCATTTATAATACACTGTATTATCTCGAGCACTTATAAGAACCCATTTTTGTCATGCTGCTTTCCCATCTGTGGCGGCGGCAAAGGGAGGGAAGACGCAGCAGCGCAGAGGAGCCAGCTGACAGGAAAAGAACCGGTGCAAACGGGGATCTGCCATGGCTTCTTTCGTGCACGTAAGGGCAGGATTTTGCACCCTGACATGCGCGCGAGACATCACAGCAGATCCCCATTCGTACTGACTCTTTTCCTGTCAGCTGGCTCCTCCGCGCTGCCACGTCTTCCCTCGCCCTTCCCTCTGCCGCCACCCACACCACAGATGGGAATGCAGCCTCAGTTTCTCCGTAAGGGTCAGAAAGCTTCTAAGTCAGTTTATACCCAAATGTATAGGTGGCGCCAAATCAGATGCATATAGAGCTAGAGGGGTTTCTCCCTTTTCCATTTGTACCCATTCTACTGGGGGGTGGGCTGCTGCTTCAAGGGCCTATAGGAACAGGGCCAATTTTTTGGAGATTTGTAGAGTGATGACATGGTCATCAAGACATACTTTTTCTAGATGCTACAGACTTCAGGTTCTAGAACCAACTGAGGTTGCATTTGGGAGACGCAGTCTTGTGAGGAGTCACAATAGTAAGCCCACCCTTTATTCCTGCGGTTCACTGCTTTGGTACATCCCCAGACTGTTCTTGGATGGATGCCCAGAAGACAAAGTGAGAATGTGATCTAGTTTCTTTCTCCATTGTGATACTTAGCTTCCCACCGCTATAGGACACATCAGAATGCTGATAATTGGAGGCATTATGAAATTCAGGACAGGCCTACTCTACATACTCTGTTCTTATTAATCCACACTCCAAAAAAACCTGCATGAATGGAGTCACAGTGTTAGATCACAAAGAAAAAAGGATGCTTTGACCTTTCCTGCGTATCCAGTGAGCTGTAATGGAGTCAATTAACCCCCCCAACTGGAGAGTGGAAAATTTTATTTCATTTCCTCACAGCCAGCTAATCTGAGATGGTAACTCATTCTGGAAGACCAGTTTGTGTTCTATCTTCAGGGTATTTAAAAAACCCCACAAGACTACCTCTAACAGACAACTGTATCAATGGCTCGATAAAAAAGTGACAGGCCTTAAAACAATTCCTTTCGTTATACTTACCACAGTATTAATTTCTGCAGTGCTCACCATTCGAGTTACCTCATCATAATCCTCTGGGGACATTGGCAGGAGGTTCTCTGTGGTCTGGAGTCTGGAAGGGTGGCTGAAATGGGGAGAAAAGTGGGGGGGGGGATATCAGTGTGAATTGCAATGAATAAGCAGCAGCAATGAAGTCTAGTTTCCAATTTGAAAAGTCCCCCTTTTGATGATTTTATTAGTCTTTTATAGCATAGTTCCCTTTGCCATGGTGGCCGAATGTCTCCCTGGCAGTGGAAAAACATAAAGCAGGAGTCACTGGAGTGGGAAATTTAGTTAATCTACAACTCAGTATGCAATAATGGAAAAACTACAAGCCTGTGTGAACTGTACATGGTGCTATGAAGGGCATATTACTCTGGCAACAATTTTCTAACCGACGCTGCTAGCATGGGCTGCTGTGCACATGCAGGATTTCACTGAAGTCTTTGGCTTTTGTATAGCTACAGACCCCTGGACACAGATTCAAGTGCCATATCAACATGCCTGACTGGGGTAAAACTGTGATTCCACTAGTGAGGATGATCTGAGAATGCCCAGCCACCATTGCTAAGAAAGTGTGCTTCAGTCTTGGATAGGTAAAGATAGTTGTATTGTGGCCAAACTAAAATACAGATGTGTAATCCCAGCTACCCACATTAATAAATCAGCTATCAAGACAAGAAACATCAAGTTAATCCTTAAAGCACTATTTTGCACTTTCCCAAAAATGTTGGACAGCTAATTTTTATGCAACAGAAGTATTTATTGTCTCAAGGTCCCCACATTTTAAAAAACTTGACAATTGTACAGTTGTGCCTTCCTCCATGCCCAATGAGTTTAGAAAAGCAGTCGACACTTATAAAATATACACCACAGTTCTTGAAATCGCATTCAGGTCCCTAAAACCTGATCTCTTCTTGCTGACTCACACTTCAGACACCGAGATTAATTCAGTCTTGATGTATCCTGTTCCTGTGGGGCCATCCACATCCATAGGCTCTGGGGCTAAAGAAATCAAACAAAGTACACATCTTTTTAGCAACTGTTCACCGTGAGACAAAGACAAATGCAATAAAAGCAAAACTACCAAGACACGCATTCCCACGCTGTGGGTCACCATCCCAAGCGGGAGCCACACTATCTCTGGATGGGGTTACAATCCTGATTGATACTGGATATATTCTACATGTGCTTATTTCTATCTCGCATCACAGAATTATACTGAAGTCTTAAACTGCAGCCATGCAGGCAAATAGTTAGGAAAACCCATAACTAAAATGAGTGCATCTATTCCTCTGTCGTATATTCTTCAGTTGGCTTTCAGTGTGCATTTGCAAGTGTTCTGTGGTTTCTTAAATCTCTCCACATACACAGAAAAACAAAGCTAGGAAAATATGGGTCTGATCTTGTAGTCAGATACGTCTAGGTGCAATGGTCAGCCTGGAGTCCAACACGGCAATCCGACATAAGCCCAATAATATACATCCATTAAGGGACTGGGGCCAAGGGGCTCAATTCTGTAGAGACTTATCCTCTTCAGAACAGCACAAACTAAGAAGTTTCTGAATGAGCAGAACTACTCGCATCATTTCTTGTTCTGCAGTGGTGCAAGTCTTTGCAGGGCCAAACCCTAAAAGGTATTTTCACTTGTTTTTGCAAGTGGCAACACAATCATTCAGTTATGGAGTTTTGCACATTCATGTCATCTGGTGGTGAATGGGATTTGTGTAGATCTGTCCTACTTTCATTCTGGCATAACATCTGAGAGCGCAATGCTCCTGACCAGACGGTAGTGCAGGTCATCACCCTGAAGGCGTTCTTGACCCTGAGGGCGTTCTCTCCTATGGTTTCATCATGACTCTATGGAACTGGTTACCGTTTGTGTTCATGTTACGTAGGCTCCATGCTAGCAAATCAAGTATCCGGTGCCAGTTCAACCCGTGTTAGTGCTTCCGCACAAACAGAACAAAGTGGGTTTGAGTGGATAGGTACATAGAAAAAGTAATGAAGGTGCTCAATTCTGTCAATTTTTGTTGATGTTTACAGACAGAAGTAGAGTACACCCTTTTTAATCCAAGCAGATTTCAGGGTAATAGTATCACTTTAAATCTGATGCGCCCTACCCCAGGACCTTGCCTGCTCCCACCCTGTGCTCCTCCCCGCCCCCCGGCCGATCAGACCCTACCTGCCCCCCTCCCACCACACACCCACCTCCTTTAGCATTGATGTGCAGCTTCTCATAAGTCAGGCATGGAAAATGGTGCTTCATTCTTTTGTGATTCTATAAAGAGTGTGCAACCCTAACCCTATTGACTTCAATGGGGTTAGTATACTAGACACTCTAGTTCAACTATAAATTCTATGGCACAGTCGTTATGTACTACTGTAACAGTAGAAGTCATAAATAGAAACATTTCAGTAAATGAAATATCTGAATCACTTACTTTCCTTGGGTCTGGAGTAGTATTTTCCAAAGGCATTGTCCTTGGGAGTATTTGGGTACAGATATTTCAGTGGGTTTTCAGGTATATTTTCAGCCGCCATCACTTTATAGTTGCGAATGATATCAGGGAAAGTAACAGCAGAGAGCTCCTTCTTTGTGTAAGGTTCTACCGAATGGAACTGAGGTTCTAGGGAGTAAACACAGCAGTGTGAATCTTTGAGATGGGCCCTAAAGTACAATTAAAACTGCAGAGAAACCCATGGGAAGGAAAACCCTCCTAGAACTTGCATAGAACACACACACACTATTTCTTATTTCCAAAGCAAGACCAGTTGTACTGGGGGAAAGCCCAGCACATATTGTAATACAGCTTTTCATCACGTTTTATTCAAAATCCAGAGTCTGACTTGCATTCACCTCTGTGAAAGAAGAATAATAAGATTCACCATTAACAGAATCTGCAACAGAGGGAAATGTTGCCTTTCTGACAAAAATCAGATCATTTTATCTCTACACACTCGAGCTGTAACCCTTACCTGTAAATACAAGGGGAGTTTGGTCATTAAACTAAATGCGTCCTTGAGATTTTCCCCAAGGACGTGTCCCAGAGCAACCGGCTGCCTGGCCCCCTCATGGGGCAAGGCAAACTTGTGGCGGACCCTGGGCACACGAGCCACTGCATTGCATGGCTTGTTTGCCCAGGGAGGGGTAAGCCTACCCAAAGAGTGGTAGCCTCCCCAGCCCATCTCATGTGGCTGCACCCATGTTGTCCTCCCCCTTGTTTTACTGACTAAGATGGGAAAGTGACAGAGGCGTCTCCACCAACAGAAGGTGAAAACAGATGCGACACTGGCCCACCATGGCCCGAGACTCAGCACCCGTCTGCCTCCCCACTGGCCTGCTACTGCCCTAGAGCGGGTAGACCGGTGGCCTGGAATGTGTCCCAGAGATGATCCCGGATGCACATCCTGGGCTAAGGGCTACCCATGCGGCCAATGGGAGCAACAGCGTGCCAATGCATCTGTTTGACCCTGCCATCCCTGCTGCAGGACAGGGGTCGCCATGGCTGCCAGTCAGAGCTGGGGGCAGGGCGCTGGGTAGGGGGGCACATCCACAGAAAAGACGACAAGCATTTGTATGAAATTTACATATGCTAATTCTATACTAATTTATGCAAATTTGTGGAGCAGAGGGCAGGACCAGAAGTGGGCAGAGCCGGGCCAACGGTAGACGGAGCCAACCCAACAGCAGGTGGAGCCAACCAAACGGTTAAGCCAATGGTGTGGCTTAACCCAGCAGCAAGGAGTTCCCAGAGTTAACATTGGAGGGAGATTACATTAGTTAACCCTGTGAACTCCTTGCTGCTACGTGAAGCCCTGCCACTGGGGGATAGAGAGCCCTCTTACTAAGGTCCCATCCAATGTCTTTCTCCCTAGCAGTGTAATAAAAATAAAGCCCAGGCTCACTGCGAGGAGAAACTGATGTTTTAAGTGACTCATCAAGCCAGTAATAACTACCAGTGATTCTCTATCATTTCAACCAACTTTCATTTTTCTATTTGTCTTTTGGTTTTTGTTTCCTTTTTTATGACGAATAACACCAAAGTCAACCTCAGAAACCTTTGAACAACATTGCAAATGTCACCCTGTAAATGCTTTGAACAAGTTTGCACATAGTATTGTGGGGTAACACACCCACATCACTCTGAGAAGCCTTTGAACAACAGTGCACATAAGAACACTGGGGGTAACACACCCGTTACCCTGAAAAACCTTTGAACAAGTTTGCACATAAAAACATTGGGGATAACACACCCACGTCAACCTTAGACACCTTTGAGCAATATTGTACATCTAACACCAAGTCTGCAAGAAGGAGAGAAGGTGCAGAGAGGACCTGAGCTCCCTGGGCTGGTTGGCTAGCTGGCCAAGTTTCTGGAAGGGTGAATATCTTCCAAAAAGGTCAAAGCAAAATAAACTATCCAGGCCCTAAACTGTGTTTGCTCCAGCGTGAACCAGATATCTGGGGGGAGGGCAAAGTTACAGAAATGCTTTTAAAAGCCTCCTGGCTGGCTAGGGAGATGTCACTTCAGGCTGGGGACCAGAGCTCAGCAGCTGGGGGAGCAATTGGGCAACGGGCACTGCTTTAAGGGGGGGAATCCTTCCTTCCTGGATTTAAATAATTACACAGCTCCCTGTCCCGGACAGCACAAGCTGTCAGAAATACAGATAATGCAGATTCTCACACACAGAATCTCTCTCTCTTTCTCACACACACACACTCCCAGATTCTCTCACAAACTCTCCCTGACACACACAGATTCTCTCTCACACACAGACCCTCTCTTTCACACAGATGCACTTTCATACACACACACAGATGCACTTCTTCAAGTGGCTCCCTCACACACACACAATTCTCTCACACACAGAGACTGAGACTCTCTCTCTCTCACACACACACACACACACACACACACACACACACACACACACACACACACTTCTTCGAGTGGCTCCGACCATTCTCATAACACCTGGTGGTGAGAATGGTCGGAGCTATCTTGAAGAACAGAAGGGTGCAACCTTGTAAACAAGGTTCTTCAGATGGCTCTGAATGTATGCGAGAATAGTTGGAGCTATTCTGAAGAACCTTGTTTACAAAGGTAGCAACCTTCTGATCCATGAGGTCGCATACTGCGGTGATCCCAGGACTCAGGAGGAGAGGTAGGTAGCAGCTGGGTCCAGGGGCATCCCCTAGCAGGCGGGTGGAGGGGACGGTGGAAGTTTCACCCCCTCCACCCCCACCCAGACTGCTTCTGAGGGGCTGGGGAGGCTGGGAGGGGAATGGGATTTTTAGGCTGCTGCAGCCCCGCAACTGGGGACTCAGGCTAAAAGACAGGAGGACACAAGTAGCCAAGCCCTGTAGTCCGAGCAGTTTCGTCTGGAGCTTGCACCCCTGCCCCTGGGAGGGTTTGTCACCTACCTGCTTCGGGGCCCCCCGGGAGAGATTGCAGCTCTGGCTCGCGGTGGGGGAAGGGAACACTGGCTGTAGTGTGCTGCTGCCTGCTGCCCTCAACTGACTCTCCCCATGCGTGGTGCTGTGTGCGAGCAGCCGTGCGCCAAAAAAGCCCACCAGCTGCGCTCTCTGCACTTCCACCCCACGGGGTCTGTCACTGTGGGCGGAAGTGAAGAGAGTGCAGCTGTGGGCACCAGCTGGCAGTGGGAGGAGGGATGGAAGGGGAAATTCCAGACAGCTCTATGGTCCGGTTCCCCTCCCATCCCAGACAGCTGAAGTTGTCTGAAAAACCGGGCGGTCCGGGACAAATCCGGACCCCTAGCCACCCTGGCGCTGGGAGTCGGGCGGGGGCAGGTCATCTGCACATCTGTTGCAGCCCCCCCATAAAGTTCTGTTTCCTCCCCCCCCCCTTTTCAGGCTGTCCTGCACAACTTGTGTGGGTAGCAGGACAGCTCTCTGGCTGTGGGCACGTTTGGTCGGTGCCCCTCCCCGACATGAAGAGTGGTGGCAGCTATTTCCTACCCCGCCCTGGGAGCCACCATGCTACCCGCATGTCTGTTTTCACCTAGACAAATGTCAGATTGTCATTACAGCTTCCCGCCAAGAGGGGCCAGTATGTCACCTGCAGGGCAAGCGCAAACTGCCATGAGACATTCTTTGCAGATGCCTCGGATCCATCCATGCAGTGCCTTGGTCCCTCCACTGCCACAACAGCCCAGCCAAACAAGCTGACTGGACTCAGCACTGCCCCCTTTCTTTGGAGACAGGACGCTTCTTAAGGGATAGAAAAGAGGGATTAAGCACATGAAGCAGTGGGAAGAGGAAAGCTAGAGGGAACCCTAGGGAAGGGGTATAGGAACAAATGGGGTGCCTGCCATCAGGTACCAAAGAGAACTAGGGGTGGGCAGAAAGAGATAGCTTGATGAGGAGAAAATGTGGCAGAGAGGATTGTGAAGGGAGCCACACACGAGCCCATTGGAGGAGCAGGCCTAGGGACTGAGGAGTTGCAAATGGATCTCCCTGTGCTTGGCAAATGTGAAGATTGGTATGAGAATGTGTCTATGGAGAGGTACACAGAGGAGGCAGAGTAGGAGTGCTTCAGAAGGCTCTTGAAAAGTTAAGTGATCTGGGAGAGGCAGAGTAAAGAGTGGAGGAGGTCACAAATTCACTTCAAATTCTGTCTCTCCACCCTTACTTCTTCTATCTCCCTTACTAGACAACACTACTATGCCTCCCGCATTGAGTCCTGTTTTCGGGACCCTCGCTGCCTGTTCTCTACCTTTGACTCTCTCCTCAAGCCTCCCTGTCTTCCCCCTCCTTCTTCCCTGTCTGCTCAGGATCTTGCCTCCTTCTTCACCTCCAAGATAGACCAGATCCGCCTCGACATCGCTTCCCACTCCCCTCCTCTTCCCACTCCCACCCCTCTCCCTCCTGTCCTCCTCCTCTCCTGCCTCCCTTGAGGAAATCTCTCTGCTCTCCTCCTTCAACCCTTCCACTTGCCCCCTTGATCCCATTCCTTCCCGCCTCCTCACCTCCATTACTCCCACTGTCGCCCCTTCCTTCCTGCACATCATCAACCTCTCCCTCTCTACTGGCTCTTTCCCTTCTGCCTTCAAACATGCCACAGTCTCTCCTATTCTCAAAAAGTCCACTCTTGACCCCTCTGACCCTTCTAGCTATCGTCCTGTCTCACTCCTTCCTTTTGCTTCCAAGCTGCTTGAACGTGTTGTCTACTCCCGCTGCCTTGACTTCCTATCCTCCAACTCCTCCCTTGACCCCCTCCAATCTGGCTTCCGCCCCCTTCATTCTACTGAAACTGCTCTCGCTAAGATCACCAACGATCTTCTGGTGGCTAAATCTAAACGTCTCTATTCCATTCTTGTCCTCCTTGATCTCTCTGCTGCCTTCGATACTGTTGACCACTCACTCTTGCTGGATTCCCTTCACTCCCTTGGCTTTTGTGGCTCTGTCCATAACTGGTTCTCCTCCTACCTCTCTGACCGCTCCTTTAATGTGTCTCTCTCCAACTCCGCCTCCTCCTCCTTCCCCCTCTCAGTTGGTGTTCCTCAAGGCTCTGTTCTTGGCCCTCTCCTCTTCTCGATCTATACCTCATCCTTAGGCAAACTCATTGCCTCCCATGGCTTCCAATACCACCTCTATGCTGATGACACTCAACTCTATCTCTCTACTCCCTCTCTCTCTCCCTCTGTTCAAGCTCGTCTCATCAACTGTCTCTCTGACATCTCTACCTGGATGTCTCAACGTCAACTCAAACTCAACATGGCTAAAACTGAACTCCTTATCTTCCCCCCTCATCCTTCCTCTCCTTCCTCACTGTCAATAACTATTGATGGAGTCACCATCCTGCCTGTCCCCCAAGCCCGTAGCCTAGGCTTCATCTTTGACTCAGCCCTTTCTTTTAAACCCTACATTGACTCTGTTGCTAAATCCTGTCGCTTCTCCCTCCATAACATTGCTAAGATTCGCCCTTTTCTCTCTGTCTCGTCTGCCAAAACTCTTGTTCATGCTCTGGTCATCTCTCGCCTCGATTACTGTAACCTCCTTCTCACTGGCCTTCCCCGGTCTCACCTTTCTCCCCTCATCTCTGTCCAAAACTCTGCTGCCAGGGTCATCTACCTCGCCAGTCGCTTCGACCATGTGCAGCCCCTCCTCTCTTCGCTTCACTGGCTTCCCCTTCCTGAACGAATCCTGCACAAGCTCCTAGTCTTCACCTATAAAGCTCTTCACAACCTTGCTCCCCCCTACCTCTCTGCACTTATCGCCCTCCATACTCCAGCCCGTGCACTTCGCTCCTCCTCTGTCCCTTCTCTCACCCTTCCACGCCTTCCCTGCTCCCCTAAGCGCCTTCGTCCCTTCTCACTTGCTGCCCCCCATGCCTGGAACTCCCTCCCTGTCCACATCCGCCTTGCCCCCTCCCTTCATACCTTCAAATCTCTCCTTAAAACTCACCTCTTTCGCTCTGCTCTGTCTGACTCTTTATCCTGCTGAGCCACTATTCCTATACCTACGATCGGTTTACCCTTATCCTTGCAACATGGACCTGCCTGCTGTCATTCTCATCGTAACCAAGCCAAGTACGTGCACTTGAGACCTCGCATCTTCATGAATGTTAGACCCCTTGTCTCTCCCTCTGTTCCCCTTCCTAAGTCTCTCCCCCAGCTCCTGTCTCTCAGATTGTAAGCCCTAGGGGCAGGGACTGTGTCTATTTTATTACTTTGTAAAGTGCCAGGTACACTGCTGGTGCTATATAAATGTTTGTTAATAATAATAATAATAATAAATATAAGGCTGCCAATCTAAAGTAATTGTGGGGTTTTGTTTTTTAAAATCACGTAGTATGAAAAAAAACCCAGGTATTTTGCATTTGATTTTTCAGACCTTAAGATCTTCTCTGAAGTCATGTTCTCTCTGCCATGAGGGAGAAAAGTTTTTTAAAAACAAAATGTGACAGTGATAGTCTCATAATTTTATTGCAAGTTGTGATATTTTAGACTTGGATCAAATAGTGAAAGCTGCATTAAATTAGGAGGATTGGCAAACCTGCAAGTAGAAAGAAGAAGGTATTTGCCAACAGCACAGACCTGTGTGTGATGACGGAGGAGTTAGAGGGAAGGAAGGAGGAGTTGGGGGGTGGGAAATGGCAGAGGAAGAGGAGCGGAGAAAAATAGCATGTTTGTGATGAGCGCGGCAAGAATGCAGGATAACACCGGATACCGAGGAGATTATGAGACTGTATACTGCTGGGACCTTCTGGTACTACGGGAAAGAGATTGTAGTGTAAGAACTGTAATACACAAGTAGATAAAAAACCCACTCTTTGTACACATGGTTGGTTTATTTATATTTTTATCCCACCCTCCCCTCAAAAAGACTCAGGGCAGCTTACAAGATAAAACATCTAAAAATATGTTAAAACCATGTAAAAGATAAATATTAAAATACAAACATAACCCCAAAACACGCAACCCAACCCCCCACAACCCCCACCCAAAACCACCTCCCTATTCCCCACCTCCACACACCCCCTCACATGCCTACCCCAAACCCAACTACCAACGCCCCTATCCCCGCCCTCCAAATAGAAACGTCTTTCACCACCGCTGGAAGATGCTTAGGCTTGGCCGCAAACAAACCTCTAGGGGAGGAGAGCTGCACAGCACCAGGGCAGCAACTGGCTCTGAGAATGCCTCCCTGAGAGCCCTTGTTGTCTGAACAAGATTAAACAGACGGCACCCACAGGGAAGCACACCCGGCCGATCGCAGGGGCCGCAGTGGGACATGGAAGGTCTTTCAAATACGTGAGGCCCAAACTATTTAGGGCTTTCAAGGTCAAAACCAGCACCTTGAATTGTGCCCGGAAAGCTATAGGAAGCCAGTGCAGACTTCAGAGCACCGGTGTAATGTGCTCCTGGCGTCCCGTCCCCGAAAGAAGGCAAGCTGTCGCATCCTCCACCTGCTGCAGCTTCCGAACAGAAATCAAGGGCAGCCCCACATAAAGCACATTGCAGTAATCTAGCTTCGAGGTGATGAAAGCATCGATGACAGTGGTCATATCCAAATGAGTTTTTTTTAAAAAGGCGCAACCTCCTCACCAGATGGGAGTTGGTGAAAAACGCTCTTGGCCACTGCTGCAACCTTACAATCCAGGCACAGCAAGGCATCCAGAAGCGGTCCAAGGCTGCGACCCTCAGTGACCAGAAGGGTTCGGACTCCATAAACAACAGGAGTCCCAACCATCATCACCTCAGTCTTGTCTAGATTCAGCTTCAATCGGCTCACCCTCATCCAGTCCCCGACAGCAGCCAGGTATCGGGTAAGCACCGAGACTGCAGGGCCTGGGTCGGATGAAAGAGAGAGGTAGAGCTGGGTGTCATCAGCATACTGATGTCACCTCACTCCAAACCTCCAAATGACCTCACCCAGCAGCCTCATATAGATGTTGAACAAGAGAGGAGACAGAATAGAACCCTGTGGGACATCATAGGGAAGGTCCCAAGAGGACAATGAGCAATTGCCCATCACCACCCTCTGGGACCTCCCCGACAGGAAGGAACGGAACCACTCAAGAGCGATCCCGTGCACCCCTGCCAGATCCCACTATCATGTCAACACCACCTCATGATCAACTGTGTCAACAGCTGCCGAAAGATCTAGCAAGACCAACGGGGTGGAATTCCCCTTATTGACCAAGGCCACAAGTGCAACCTCCGTGCCATACCCAGAACAAAATCCTGACTGAAATGAACCCAGGAATCCAATGCTATCGAGATGAGGCTGGAGCTGCTGGGCAGCCACCCGTTCAATAACCTTCCCTAAAAGAGGAAGGTTAAAGAGAGGCCAATAGCTGGCCAAAGAGTCAGCGTCCAAAGATGCCATAAATAAAATATGGTTTATTTGCCATATTGTCCCTGAATGCAAGAGAGAGGAGTTTCCCAGGAATTTTAAACCTTAGTTTTAAAATGCAAGTACAAAAAGAAGTGATTTCCTTACCATTTTGAGATGGCTCCACCCAGGTAAAAGTGATGGCTCCATCCTTGCTGCTTTCACTGAATCGTAGTAAAAATGTTCCTGGCATTTGGTCTTTCAAGAGAGTGCGTTCTCTCTCTTTACTAATAAAGCCTATGATGCAGCTGTAGCATTGGAAAGAAAGGTTGTACAGTTTACCTCTAAGAATCAATCAATCCAAGTTGCACTTCTACTAACAAAACTAAATTTGGCCCATTAGTTCTATATGGAATGTCATACAGCATGATCCTCGAGGCAGACAGTGCTGGTACTAGCATTTACCTTGGGCATGAATCCTGTTCTATTTAATGGGACTCTCACCCATGCTATGTGCCCTATCAGCCTGGAGGGATGCACCCAGAGCCAATGAATAAACTCGAATTAGTATTGGATCATGTCCTAACAGCATTTCTAACTATGACTGACAACAGAATCAATAGCCTGATAAAAAACAACCACTAACACAATAATTAAAACAGATTTTATGAAAGCTGGAGTCCTTTAAGGGTAGGCATCCAGGGACTGGCATTTAACTTTAAGTTTGCTTTCTCTCTGTAATGCTTTTGAGTGCTATAGCTTTTTGTTTCATCCAAGATCTACAGTCTTAGGGGCAACTAAGCGCCTGGATATCGCTTCCAAGTCCTCTCCCCCTACCACCACCACCACCTCTCCCTTCTCCCCCCACCTCTCTCCTGTCCTCCTTCCCTCCCGCCTCCCTTGAGGAAATCTCCTCCCTGCTCTCCTCCTCCAACCCCTCCACCTGTCCCCTGGACCCCATTCCTTCCCGCCTCCTGACCTCCATTGCTTCCACCGTCGCCCCTCCCCTCCTGACCTCCACTGCTTCCACCGTCGCCCCTTCCCTCCTACACATCATCAACCTCTCCATCTCAACCGGCTCCTTCCCCTCTGCCTTTAAACACGCCACTGTCTCCCCCATTCTCAAAAAGTCCACTCTGGATCCCTCTGAGCCCTCTAGTTACCGTCCTGTCTTGCTCCTGCTTTTTGCTTCCAAGCTCCTTGAACACGTTGTCTACTCCCATTGCCTCGACCTCCTCTCCGCCAACTCCTCCCTCGACTCCCACCAATCTGGCTTCCGTCCCCTTCACTCCACTGAAACTGCTCTGGCTAAGATCACCAACGATCTTCTGTTGCTAAATCCAACCGCCTTTACTGCTACCTTAGACACTGTTGATCACTCGCTCCTGCTTGATTCGCTTCGCTCCCTGGGATTCTGGGACTCTGTCCTCGACTGGTTCTCCTCCTACCTTTCTGACCGCTCCTTCAATGTATCCCTTCCTAACTCCTCCCCCTCCTCCTACCTGCCCCTCTCGGTCGGGGTTCCCCAAGGCTCTGTCCTTGGCCCTCTCCTTTTCTCGATCTACACCCATTCCCGAGGCAAACTCATTGCCTCCCACCGTTTCCAATACCACCTATACCCTGATGACACTCAACTCTCTCTCTCTCTCCACTCCATCACTCTCCCCCTCTGTTCAAGCTCGTCTCACTAACTGCCTCTCTGATATCTCTGCCTGGATGTCTCAACGCCAACTCAAACTGGACATGGCGAAAACTGAACTCCTTATCTTCCCTCCCAATCCTTCCTCTCCCTCTTCCCGGTCAATTACCATTGACGGGTTCTCCATCCTCCCTGTCCCCCAAGCCCATAGCTTGGGCTTCATCTTCGACTCGCACCTTACCTTCAAACCCTAGACTGACTCCATGGTCAAGTCCTGCTGCTTCTCCCTCCACAACATTGCTAAGATCCGCCCTTTCCTGTCTGTCTCCTCTGCCAAAACTCTCATCCATGCCCTAGTCATCTCACGCCTCGACTATTGTAACCTCCTCCTCGCAGGCCTTCCCCACTCTCACCTTTCTTCCCTCATCTCTGTTCAAAACTCTCCTGCCAGGTATCATCTACTGAGCCCGTCACTTTGACCATGTGCAGCTGCTCCTCTCTCCACTGGCTCCCCCTTCCTGAGCGTATTCTTCACAAGCTCGTCGTCTTCACCTACAAAGCCCTTCACAACCTCGCTCCCTCCTACCTCTCTGCCCTGATCTCCCTTTGAACCCGTTCGAGCACTCTGCTCCTCTTCCATCCCCTCCCTCACCCGCCTATGCTCCCCCAACCACCTTCGTCCCTTCTCCCTCGCTACTCCGCATGCCTGGAACTCCCTCCCTGCCCACATCTGCCTTGCCCCCTTCCTTCGTACCTTCAAGTCCCCCCTCAAAACCCACCTCTTCCGTTCTGCCCTTCCTAACTCCTGCTAACCAACCCCACCCAGGATTATCCCCCACCTGTTATCTGCAAACTCCCAATGTACTGTAACCAAGTCAAGAACATGTACCTGAGTTCTCGCATCCTCATGAATGTTGCATCCCCTTGTTCCCCCCTTCCCTGTCTCCCCTCCCCGTGTCTTTAGATTGTAAGCTCTCGGGCAGGGACCATGTCTATCTTGTTCTCTGTAAAGCGCCAGGTACATTGCTTGTGCTATATAAATGCTTATAATAATAATTAATTAATAATAACTAATATTTCAGAAGCAGCACTGAGGAGAGCACATGCATGCTTGCAGAAATGGACGCGAGACAACAGTTTTAGCGGATGTTTATTGTGCTAAGCTGTGGCTGGTGATTCAACTCAAATGAGGGTGTGAAGAAAAGAGCAATGCTACGCAGTAGCTACAGCTGGGCGCTCTCATGGTTTAGAAGACAGCTCTTGCCTCTAGCTGGCAATAATCACGCCAAGAGGTCACTTAAGTGATCCAAAGAATCGGAGTGTTTTTAAATGAGACGCATCCATGCATGGCCCCCACGGTCCACGTGTCCAAATGCTCATGTGATGGTGATGCATAAGGAGGGGCGCTCCCATGACCCACATAGCAGCCACTCATGGCCATGCACAAAGCACTCCCGAAAAATCCAGAGTGCCCCGTGCAGGCCAGGGTGGCCACCTCCGTAGATGGGGCAGCCATGCTGGAAGCCACTCACAGCCATGCCCCTCAGCGCCCGCAGGCCAGCCCCACTGCAGCGCTCGTTTCAGAACACCCAGTTTTGTGTGCGTGTGGGGGGGTCTTTTTCAACAGCGTTTGAACCCAGGTTTATTTGTCCATGAGGCCAAAGGAGTTCCTCCGGTCCACTGTTGTTTGGTAATAGGTTATGCGATTAAACTACACCACCAGTTCACTATATGTCTTGGCAAACACAGTAGTTTAAGCAGCCCACTATTTACCTAAAAGATAACAGTTCCAGTCTCAATGGAGAGACTTTGTGAACCATGTTTGATTTAGAGTATGTAGATAATAGCTGCAGTACTTCGTTTGAAGTCTATTTATCTCACTCCTCTGATATACTGCCGATTGCTCTATAAAACGGCTGTTTTGGAGCAATTAGGGGTCCTGATGGATGACTGCAAACACCCTGCATATGCATCAGGAGTTCATCTTCTACTAAGCATTTAAAGTATTTGGCATGCTTTTTGATTTAGGCCATCTTGTGATTGTAAGCAGATAGTACTTACCCCCTGAGCTGCTATTTGGAATGTACTTTTTTCTTTACAAGCTTATAATAGTTTGAAAGATTGTAGTTGACATAATGAGCCTATATACCTTTTCTACTGCTGTTTTTCTTATGCTTGCTGACCGTAAACCTTCGCAATGAAGCTGAAAATAAATACTTGATTCTTATTTCTAGCTGCTATCTCTGACAAACGTTTGCGCAACTGTCTATACAAAACATTGTCCTTTTTACATAGTGTAAATGTACAACTCTAAGTTACAAGAAGTAGAGTCTTTGGTGAAACAAATCTTACTAGGCCCCAAAATAATTTGGCAGATTTGTCTTGTGCGGAGAGCTGGCGGCTGCTGTTCCCACTGTGTTTGCTTCATTTTTAAATTTTTTTTAAAAAGAGGGGCCCAAGCAGGAGTGCTGAACACCCACAACAGATGCTCAAGTCTTGGAAATCTAGATCCAAGGAACAGGTGAAGAATGAAAGTCAAAAACTGAGGCAGCCATGTTTACAGTAGGGTATACAGATGGAAAGTTCTCAGGACAGCAGAAGCTCCTACAGCTCACTCTGCTCCAAGAACATAAAGATGAGAAAGAAGTGGTCATTGAAATATAAAATGGAGAATGTTAACCATTAGATCAGTAATACTTATGGCCCTGACTCTGCAGACGACTTTGACTATGCTTAGCTTAAAAATGGAGTCATTTTGTATTCAGTGGGATTATCTACATGTTTAAGTACCTGGCTGCACCATGAGCCAGTAGTTTTTCTGAACTGATTATTATTAACATAGGGCACAACCTTCATTTCTCCAGGTGGGCAAGGGAGTTCTGCAGATACAGTTTGTACACACGCTAGTCCTACGCAGGTGTCAAATTCTCACTCACAGCGAGAGACGTCATCACGCGGCAGAGCTACGGTCAGTGGTGTAATGTGGGAGGGTGGAACAGTGCCTCGGACGTACCGTGCAGCACACAGGCATGAAGCTTCTGCATGGGCAACCTCCTTGACAGCTGGAAAAATGAAGGCTGCACCCCTAGGATAGGAACGTTCTCTCCCGCTCATCTGAATGGATTTCAGCAGACCTACTCAAGAGTGAGGCCATTTCCTCACATTATCTGGGAGGGGGGTAAACGCCTGGGAGGGCAATCACAGCTGTATTCTCACCGGGATTAGCGCACGTAGGAATGTACTATTCCGATTTTGTGCTGCAAGAACACTCGCGTGTGAGCAGGTCCCCCGATGGAGCTTTTATGTTCACAGGTGTTCTCGTGGCATGAAATCGGAATAGTGCATCCCTACATGTGCTAATTCTCGTGAGAATACAGCCGTGACTGCCTTCATGGAAGTTCTGCGCCCCCACCCCCACCCCTGTAATGTGAGAAAGTGGCCTAAGTCACAGCCTTAGAGAGTAAGGAAAGGGGTTCTTTTTTCCAATCAATCACTGTAATGAAAACAGAAACCCAAAAAGCAGTCATTTAAAAGACCGTAAGTGTAGTCCAAGCAGTTTGCAGGCTAGGAAGTGTCTTAAGTAGGAATGGTCAGTGGGATTCTAAAGTAGAGCCTGACCTCACAGCTAATAGCGCAGAATTAAAAACTACTGCAATCCTACTGCTGGCAGCAGCCAAATCCCATTAAAGTGACTATACTTCTGACATTAGCAGTACTAGCACCTGATCCAAAATTAAAAAGCATAAAGGAAGTGACTTTAAATCTGGAAAAGAGATTTACCATTTAATATGCTAACATCATTTTAAAACATTTAAATCATTAAAGATAGGACAACTGGGTCCCTTACCTCGGGAATTGTCCTTCTGTGGACTTGATGGGAGGATATTCGGATGCTGGGAGTGTCCTCCGCATGGCCAGCAGGAGGCAGCACTAGATTTTCAGCTGGGCACGCGTAGGGAGAGCGCTCCCTCGCTTTCCCAGGAGTATGAAGCCGTAGGACCAGGAACGATCTGAAAAACAAGCAAAGGACAACAAAACCCCGCAACTAGCGGGAAAAAATGGCAGGCATCCATTAAGAAGGGAACAACAGAACTCGGGGACCTGGGTTAGAGTGGCACCAAAAGGTGAGGCAAGAAGGATCCCCGGGAGGGCCCAATATTCTCCCATCGAGTCCATAGAAGGACAATTCCCGAGGAAAGGGACCCAATTGTCTTTTCTATGGACTCTCAGTTCTGATATTCGGACGTTGGGAGGTAAAAAGCAGTACCCAATATTCGGCAATGGGAGGGGTAAATCCTTAAATAGCGGGATCTATGATGCTCTGCAGGACCCTCCTACCAAAGGAGGCTTTTGCAGAGTCGAACAGATCAATCTTGTAGTGCCTGGTGAAGGTGTGAAGGTTCTTCCAGGTGGCAGCCCTACAAATTTCAGACGGGGGGGGGCCTTTGACCGGAAAGCCCAATTTGCAGCAGCCCCCCACACGGAGCAGGTCAGGACTCTAGCCGGAGGGGACAGGCCAGAGGCCCTATATGCATCAGCAATACAGGCCAAGATTCATCTGGAGATGACGGCTTTAGAGGCTTTGTTCCCCCTGGATCGAAGGTGATAGCTAATAAGGAGCCCTGAGGTATGGCGAAAGGGAGCCGTACACTCGAGGTAAATTTTAAGGGCTCTGCGAAGGTCCAGAGAATGCCACCTTATTTCCAGCCGGTGACGGGGCCAGGGCAGAACAAGGGGAGGACAACTTCCTGAGGTGAAAAGGGGATTAAACCTTCGGCAGGAAGGAGGGGTCTGTGCAAAGTACAACGGACTCTTTTCGGAAGGAGCATAGGGCCAGGTCCATTGATAGGGCTCTAATCTCGGAAACTCTCCTGGCAGAGGTGATAGTAATGAGAAAAGCCACTTTTATTGAGAGGAAGTAGAGGGATACTTCGTGGAGAGGTTCGAAGCGAACAACGGGAGGAGAGATCTGGTGACTTGCTGCTCTTAGGAATTGTCGGATGTGCAGGTGGGATGAAAGGTGAATGCCTGAGCAGGACCCTAGGGTGCTGTTGAGGGCAGCCAGCTGTCAAGCGAGGGTGTTCGGCTGAAGGCCTTTGTCTAGTTCTTCCTGCAGAAACAGGAAAACTTGGGCAATAGATGGAGACCTAGCTGGGATTTCATGGGAGCGGCACCATCTCACAAAGACGTCCCAGGTGCACTGGTAGATCCGTTGTACAGACTTGCGCTTAGACGCCAGGAGGGTCGCAATCACTGATTCAGAGTATCCCAGACCCCTGAGGGCTAGGGTCTCAAGAGCCACGCTGTCAGCTTCAGGAATTGCGGCTGTTTGTATACCATGGGGCCCTGGGATGGCAGGTCTGTCGATATAGGGAGCTCCATGTGTTCTCCACCCGATAGGTGTAGCAGATCCGGGAACCAGGGTCTGCAAGGTCAAAATGGGGCTACCAAGAGAATGGTGGCCCATTGGGTTTTGCACCGGTGTATCACCCTGCTGAGGAAAGGAAAAGGGGGGGGGGGGAAGAGGCGTAGCGCACGCCCCTTGGTCACTGTTTGTTGAGAGCGTCATGGGCCTCCGCCTGAGGATGTGGGTCTCGGCTGAAGAAGCAGGGGGGTTTGGCGTTGGCTTGGGAGGCAAAGAGGTCGAGAGCAGGCTGGCCGTAACAGCTGACTATCCGCTGGAAGGCAGATTAGCTGAGGGACCACTCGCCCAGGTCCAGTTCCCTGCAACTGAGCCAGTCTGCCTCTGCGTTGTCTACTCCATGTATGTGTTGTGCTGATAGCAAGAGGAGGTGAGTCTCCACCCAGCGAAGGAGCCACGAGGCTTTGGCGTGCAGGGATAGTGAGCAGGCTCCCCCTTGGTTGTTTATGTACGCCTTGGCCGTCGTGTTGTCTGTGAAGACAATGACATGATGACCCGCCACCTGTCTGGAGAAGTGTAGTAGAGCCAGTAGAATGGTCTTCAGTTCCATCCAGTTCATGCTGTGGACTCAATCTGTGGAGAGGCCGAAGGGCAGGGCCTGGTATTGCCAATGTTGGTCCTGGTAGCAGAAGAGGAGCCATTGTCTGTGAGCTGGGAGGGCTGGGATGTGAAGGTATGCATCCTTGAGGTCTAGAGATGCCAGCCAGTCCCCCGAGGTTAGAGCTAGGGAGATGGAGGATAGGGTCTCCATTCTGAACCTCTGGACCTTCACCGCTCTGTTGAGGTGTTTCAAGTTGAGAACTCCTCTCCACTCTCTGCTCCTTTTCTGCACGAGGAAGGTGGAGTAGAGACCTCCCCCTTTCTCCAATCGACGGAACCGCCTCTATCGCCCTGATCAGCCGGAGTCTGGAGATCTCAAGGCACATTGCAGCATGTTTGTGGGTGACGTGGGAGGCACGGGATACGCGGAAGGACTCCCTGGGCTTGTGTTTGAGTTCGACTGCATATCCCCTCCCCACCGTCTGTAGCACCCAGGCGTCTGTGGTTGCGTGTTCCCATCTGTCTGCGAACAGTTGAAGGTGTCCTCCGAGGAGGGTGGAGTCCAGGGAACAGGTTATGGAGCAGTCAGGAGTCTGGCTTGTGGCTGGGTGACCCGTGTCGTCTGTGGTAGGACGTCTGGGAAAGGAATCTCTATGGCCTGGATCTGTGGCTTCGCTGGGTCCTGCCGCATGACTGGGTGCTCCAGGAGGGCCCGGTGGTGTAATTGCGCCTTGGTCCCTGCATAAATTGCTGGAAGGGGCGAAAAAAGCTTTTAGAGAACTGGAGCTGGTTAAGGGTATGTTTTTTCTCTTTGTTTGAGGCCTCTGTCAGGGCCTTGTCTAGAGCGGATCCAAAACAGTTTACCCCCTTTAAAGGTACTGTTGACAAGTAGATTTTTTGCATGGGGGTCCACGTGCCAGGAGCGGAGCCAGAGCTGGTGCCTGGCGGCCACATTAGTACCCATGCCCTTGACTGCCCAGGTGACAGTGTCCATTGCAGCGTCTACGAGGAACACATGAGCTAGTGTCACGTTAGAGGCTAGCTTCCTAGACAGTGCCTCTGAAATGTTAGGGTCCTTGCCCAGGTGGAACCATTTCATGATGGCGCGTGACACGTAGGAGGCCGTAGTTGCCATCTGCAGAATATCTGACAAGGCCTCATAGCTCTTTCTGAGCCCCGTTTCTACCCCTTTGTCGGTGGGGTCCTTGGGCAGTAGATCTCCCTCGGAGGGGAATACTGATTGGTGGTCCAGGGAAGCTGTCGCAGCGTCAACCCTAGGGGTACTAAAGATGGCATTGCTATTCTTGGAGAATGAGTGTAGGGACTGCTGAACCCTAGACAGTTTCAGGGTCTTAGTGGGCTGCTTCCACTGGACTCTGATAATTTTCTCGAAGGCTCTATCGAGGGTAGCGCCCTTTGACCAGTCAACAGCTTAGGGATGTAATCCCCATTGGAGTCCTCCTCTGAGGAGGAGGAGTCCGAGTCCGCCTTTTTTGGAGTCTTGGGGGTGATCCTGAGGACCCATTCAGCCCGTCTAAGGATCTTTGGTCCCTGGTCAGAGGGCAACTCTCTGCCAAATTCTTTGGGCCCCTGGGACAGGACGGCTGGTGAGGAGGGGGCGTGGGAGCCGGATGCCCAATCCGAATCCTCATCTGAGGTTTGGATCATGATTTGATGGGGTTTGGTCTGGTTTGCCCCTCTTTTCCATTTGGGGGGGAAATCACTCTCTGAACTCTCATCGGGTGGGAGTTCGCCCTCCTCTGAGCAGGGAGCCCCACATTTCATCCTCGCAGGAGCCGAGGAGCTCTCTGATGGAGCATTTCTTAGGGGCTTTGCGAGGGCTTTGAGGAACCCTTGAAAGAGAGCTTGGTGGGAGAGGAGAGCCCTGCGAGGGTACCTATCCCTGGCTTGCCTCTTTTCCATTCGGGTCAGAATCCCCATCATGGGCTGTAGGGTGTCCATTTGAAGCTGTTGCAGGGATTCTGCCCGGGAACCCCTTACTTGTATAGAGACAGATGAGGCTGCCTCCTTATGCTCCTCTTCCTCTCCAGAGCTGGAGCTCCCCTCCTCCCTGCGCTGCTGCTGCGGGTGGGGAGCTGGAGCCGTGGCGGGGATGGCGGCGGTTTCGTTTTCGTCGCCATTGCCTTCCCACTCCGCCGCAGCTCGGTAGGCGGCAGTTCTTCTAGTCTTGGCCGTTTCGGCCATGATAGCGGGTACCCCTTGGTAGGAGGCGTACCTCGGGGGTCAATCCCCCGCACCCACTCTGCCCTGGTCCATACCCAGGGGCCGGATCTGGGGGGCTGTAAGTTGCTGCGGTGGCACCGCTCAGAGGGCGGCACTAGGCAAGAGGCAGGCGCCGCTAGAAAAAAGTCCTAAATACTTTGACCCCGGTGGGGTCTCCAAGAGGTGAGGGTGCGGAGCACCTGTGCTGCAGCTCCTCTTCGGCCAGAGGCAGACTTTCAACTGGGGAAGCGAGGGAGCGCTCTCCCTACGCATGCCCAGCTGAAAGTCTAGTGCTACCTCCTGCTGGCCATGCGGAGAACACTCCCAGCATCCGACTAGCCAGACTGAGAGTCCATAGAATAGTTGATATTGTCAGTAAATCAAAGGATGCCAGCTTTCAATCAGTCTGGCTGTTGTGAACAGGAGGCTCCGAAATACAGGCTTTAGATACAGAAAAAAACACGGTTCTGTTTTGGGAAAGTGGATGAATGGTCATTGCAGTTTTAGGTGGAGTCCCGGTAACTCATTTCAGTCTGTCACTTTGATCACATATTTCCCTCTCCACTGCTCCCTCTCCCCTTCGGCATTCAGCACAAGTACTTTGTCTCTACCTTTTGAGGCTCTTAATGGCCTTGCTCCTGCTATCTTTCTCCGGTGGTTTCCTGCTCCATTCCCCCTGCGATGCTTGCTCCTCCTCTGCCATCACCCCCCCTGCCCCAGAGTCCCACTGCATGTAGCCCCCGGTGCCTGGAACTCCCTCCTCAAACACATTTTCACACAGTTCTGCTCTCTTCTAGCTTCTCACCCCTATTGATTGCTCACTGATGCCCCTTCTACTGTCTTATCACTCAGGGTCTCCTTCTTCCTTGTTATTAAGCCAAGCCCGTGCACCTTTAACTTCCCAACTTGGCGAATGTCTCCCTGACTCCCCCAATATTCCCCCCTCTCCATTGTCAGTTCTAGATTACAGGTCCCTCAGGGCTGGGACCCATCTCTAATGAATGATTGTGCAGTGCCAGGTGCATTGCTGGCACTATATAATAAATATGGCTTTTAATCACTACACGTGGCTTGCCAAGGAAAAAAAAAAGTCCAAAAAGAGACGTAGGGGGACATTTTTCAAAAGGCGCCAGTGGGAATTAGGTGCGAGTTGGGTCTGCAAATGCTCTTTGTGCTTTTGACAGTCTTTCTGTGACTATTTGGATAATGGATCTAAGTCTCAGCCAGTCATCTTCATCAGCAAGCTTTAAAATTCTTACCCATCATTCCAAAGGCACAGGAGGTGTTTCTTAATGAGTTCAAGGATGCCCTCAATCCACAGCCAGAAGGGAAAATTTTTATCATTTATGTTTTCCTGAAATTGCAGCAAACAAGGGAGAAAGAAGGGGGAGCAGAGAGAGAAAGGAAAAAATGGTTACAACGGAAGTCACACATAATGGAACTGCCCCAACACTTCATGCTCTAGTTTCCTTGGTCTCTCTTTGTTGTACTTTCCCCGCTCTCTTTTTCACTCTTATGTGCATTTGTCTCTTTCCTCCTCATCACCCCTGCTCTCTGACCGCTCCAGCCTCCACACTTTTAAGAGTAAGATACGCCCTTCAATGGGTTTTGCTCTGAATGACACAGGAAATAGGAAGCAAAGTCTGAATGAATCCCTCACTAGGAACTGGCAGAGGACTGGCCTGCTCTAGTGCCGTGCTCATGAGCTGCTTCTACAGAAAAGCTCCCTTAAGAGACAGAACAGGAGACGGCTACTTTCAAGGGCCCTTTGACACTTCAACTGTGGCAATATCTTTGTCATGTGCGTGCGCGTAGACAGAATTAAGGTCCAACAAGTTTACCCACTCTGCCCTGTTCTTCCCACCCCACCTAACGTGGCAAGCCTGATGCCCGCTTTGTGGTATTACTCTAATTTCCGTTTCCAATGAGATATTTTCCATTACAATTCCAGCTGCAGAGCTACCCTTTTGTTTAATAGTTATTGTGCTCCCTCTTCTGGTGAACTACAAACTAAAACAACAAGAGTGCTGGAATAAAAAAAACAGGGTAAGTCAAGATTGTTTGCTATTCACTTGATTTCATTTCAGTTTAAAAGCACAATTAAATCATGTAATCGGAGTTAGGTTTAAAAGTATTTTTTAAAATTCTCTCATCAAATGACATTAAGAAAGGAAATGAAAGAAACTGGCCATTTGAGATGCTGTCCAACCATTTCACTATCTCCACAATAGTGAAACTCATTGATTTCTCCCATCACTTTTCACAGTCCTCTCCTGCAGGTAAAAACTGCCGCTTAACATTTCCAGCTATATGCACACACTCCCCACCAAGGGCCACCTTAGAAAGCAGGCAGTGCCATTATGCAAGGCTTCATAAATCAATGCAATTCCTACCTTGCAGAATCTAGTCCAAGGAATTAAACCATCAGGAGTACCTCCATTGGGACCTAAACACAGAGCAAGAGACTGGTTTATTCGTGTGCTTTCTCACTTAGGTTTAACATTCTAAGCATCTGCTTCATCTCATCTCTAGGCAGGGACTTGTGTTCAGCGAGTTTTCCCTATTGTCGGGAATGGGGGAAATACAGTGAAAACGGGTCCTGCCTACAGGTAGGACAAAGCAGTTTTTCAGTAATGACAGAAGAACATAAGAAATGCCATACTGGGTCAGACCACTGGTCCATTGAGCCCAGTATCCCGCCTCTGATAGCGGTCACACTCAATCGCCTCCGAGAAGACGCCAAGCAGTCATAATAGAGTGAGCTTATTCCCTGCTGTTCACTCCCAGTTCCCAACTGTCAGAGGTTATGTCCTCCAACCGACTTGGCTAATATCAATTAATGAAACCTTTATTTTTAAAATGGTGCTTCTATTAAATACTATGCAGCTTGGAAACATGAGACACATTAACAAGGAAAAAACCCTGCATTTACAAAGGCTTCCCATTTCCCTCTCTAAGACTGGGTATCTTGTGCTGTGAGACACGCTTTATAATATTATATAATATATAAATATAATATAAAAATACATACATATAATATACACTTTTAAAAGTGTATAATATACTAATACTAAGTGTTTACAAAACTGAAAGCCAACAGAAAGGCCTTCTAAACTAAAAAAAGATTGGGAACAATCTGTTTGACATAGATAAACATTTTCCTCCAGGCTCTGCATTACAACACTGCAGCATTACGTTAGTCCCAGCAGCCAAGATTCAGAAAGTAAAAAGGACAGTTCTTTTGATTGCTTAAGCACAGAAAAATATAAAGAATGAGCAATTAACTTGGAGTTAGCTATGGACATGGGGGGGGGGGGGGGAAGCAAGTCTTTCAAACTGCCACTTGTCTTTCGTCTGGCAAGTACCAGAGCGGCTTCCACAAGAGGAAAGTCTCGATAGGTTGGGGCTCTTCAGCTTGGAGAAGAGACAACTGAGAGGAGACATGATCGAAATTTACAAATCATGAAAGGTGTGGAACAGGTAAATAGGGAACTGCTATTTACCCTTTCTAAAAACAATAGAACAAGGGTTCACTCCATGAAGTTAACAGGGAGCAGATTTAAAACATATAGAAAGTACTTATTCACTCAATGTACCATAAAATTGTGGAACTCATTGCCAAAGGATGTTCTATAGGCCAGTAACATAACAGGCTTCAGAAAGGGACTGGATGAATTTTTGAAATCCAGTTCCATTTAGGGCTACTAGTTGGGTTGACCAGGTGTAGAAAGACCTTTACTGTTAGAAGCTGGGGGAGGATGGCAGGAAATGGATTACTCCATTGTAACCTGCTGTGTACTCCCCTGAGGCAAACGAGGCTGGCCAGTCAGAGACAGAATGCTGGGCTGGATGGACCATTAGTCTGACCCAGTAAATGGTACTTCTTATGTTCTTAGGAACCAGCGTTGCTTTCAATCTCCAACAAAGTTTTTCAGAAAAAAGTAGTGCTGAAACTCAGTCCTCAGGACCTGTGCATTCGGCCTTGATTTCCCAAGTTCCAAGGAAGGGCCCTGTAACTTTGGAACTTGGCCAAACCTCAACCAAGCGCAGGGAAGGGGGCAAGAGGACAGGGAAGTGGGGGCTGGAGGCCAGGGCTAGGCCCCTGCTCCCCCCCCTTCCCTGGCCCCCGTTGGCTGCGGAGGGAATAGGCCAGTGGGGGCCAGGGAAGGGGGGTGGGGGCCTAGTGGGTAGCCTAGCTGGTGGTATGCGGTAGGATGCTTAGGGGATGGTGCCTAGCAGGGTAGTCAGGGGTGGTTTACTTACCTTCTGGAGGGGTCCCGCATGATGCATGACCACTTCTCAGCTTGTAAGTTTGAAAGTAAACAACAACAAACTGAGTTGTTGAGTTTTTTTACTCAGTTGTTTTGTTGGTTTTTTTTACTTTCACACTTACAAGCCAGGAAGAGGCCACGCTTCATGCAGAACCCCTCCGGAACGTATGTAACCCATCCTGACCCCCCTGCTAGGCCCCCCCACTTCCCCTCAAGAACCCCATCCCTGACCCCACCTAGTCATTTCCCCGGCCTCGGAAACTCACGGGTATTCTCCGAGGGGCAGCCCAAACACTCAGGACCACTCCTCAGACCCTAGGAGAATATGCACACATTCCCCACCCCCTACTCGGAACAACCCTTGAAAAAAGACAAATTCCTTGCAAGCAACATTTCAGAAACCTAGTCAAAAAAAGCACAAACTGTTTTGAGCCAGATTCTACAAGCACTTTCACAGGTTGAACAGAACTGCTCATTATGTGCAGTGCATGGGCCTGAAGGATGCCTATTATCCTTACTAACTGATCACAAAATAAAGAAATGCAATATAACTTCACCATTATAAGCATGTGATAATAAAGCAACTTCTAGGTAAGGTGCCCAATCCAATGCCCACTAAAATCAGCTGAAAGACTCAACTACTTTAACAAGCATTGGGTTGGACTAATTACAGAAATAACTCAACATACAGTTGAGGGAATTTTAAAAATGCCCAAACCAAACAGATTGTTATTCATTGTCCATTACTGTGCAAAGCTTTCATATTAATTGTCCATTATTGGGCAAAGCTTTCGTATTAATAGTCCATTACTGGGCAAAGCTTTCATGGCTAAACAAATGGTAATATTTGCAGCCAAGAATTTCACAATAGTGAGTCTACCATGATGCTTATATTTACTCAACATAATTAGACAAGAACATAAAGGGCTGTAGATGAAATAAATATGTGACCCTACCAAGCAACTTCTCCCCCAGCATGCTCAGCTGATCAACATTAAGCCCCCTTTTGGTTACGGAAGAAAACTGCCAACTCAAAACTTCAGAAAGCTGAGACCATCTTGCACATGGTGGATTCAGGAAGAAAGACAAATTCTAGAGAGAAAACATGTCCACAACATTAACAACAAATTAGTCTTAGCATAAGCAAAATTGTGTGGCATAAAAAGCCAGTGAATTGGAAATTTATGTACAAAATAACATGGTAAAGCTTAGCTCCAGAAGGCATGGCAGAGCATTTAGTAAAGCAGACAATAATACTTTTCCCAACAAAAGTTATAGTACTTGCTTTTAATCTTAACCAGTCATCTGCATTACAGAAGCACAACAAGGTTATACCTCCTTTTTCTTTTCTTTTTTAAACAAATTTATAAAACAATTTCCAATGTCCCTTCTGTCATCCTGTTTTATACCCCTGGCCTTCAGATAAGGATGCAGGCAAAGGAATGTGAACACCACATCAGGAAAAGTCACCCAAAACCTAACTGAAAACAGGGGTATAAAACAGGATGACGAAAGGGACATTGGAAATTGTTTTATAAGTTTGTTTAAAAAAGAAAAACGGGGATAACCTCCACAAGACCGGAACTTAATACGTTTGTAAGAATTATATCAAATATTATGAATTTGTAGAAAATCCACATCTCCCTTGTAAATTACACAAAAGCTCTATTGTTATTCCCAGAATCTTAACATCTCTCTCTTTTATTTTAGCAATTCCCAAAATTAAGTATTTTGTCAATACCTTTGGTTCAGATGTCAGCATGTTGTACCATAAAATGGACGCCCATCCACTTGGAAGCTGGCTAACGTTTGAAATCACAACAATGGGAAGGGAGGTGGTCTAAAGAAGAGACGTGAAAATAATTTGGGATGTATTTTATAATATAGTATTAATCAGCTCAACTATGAAAATCAATATAGGTAAATATATTGTAATCTCACAGAAAGGAAGAACATAAACAACTTCATCTGGGAACCAAAGAAACCGTTTGGTGGGCGAGGACAGGGTTGGAGTGGGTGGTTTTGGTCTGGGGATAGAGTTTTTTGTAATGTATTTTAAAGTTATTTAATTGTATTGATAATCTATTTAATTGTATTGAGCCTTTAGGAAAGGCTTATTAGAAAATTGGGCACTTACTTCGTGAATTTCCTTTCTGTATGGGTCCTGGCCAGTCACTCGGCATCAATCAGTACTCATGGGGAAGGTCGGTGTTGCGGCCAGCAGGAGGCAGCACTGAGCTTCCATTTGGCTATATCAGTGTGGGACCGCCCCCAGCCTTCCAGTTACTCATATAATGAAGCAACTGAAATAAAAAACTGTTAACACCCTCAATCTAAACTTAACGAGGGGACAAACTAAACATCTGCAGCCAATCATTTTAATTGATGGTATCACCAACCGGGTGGGTTGAGTGACTGGCCAGGCCCAGGACCCATACGGAAAGAAAATTCACAAAGTGCCCAATTTTCTATTCTCTATGGGTCCTGGCCAGTCACTCTGCATCAATCAGTACTCATGGGGTTGTACAAAAGCAGTGTCCCTGATTGATATGGGGAGGGAACAAAAATCGGCAGAAAATTCAGCGCCCCCGAGTACTGCGATTACGTTAGCAGCCTTTGCAAAACCCTCCTGCCAAAAGCAGCCTCAGCAGATTTGAAAATGTGAATTGTTCAGTGCTTAGTGAAGGTGTGAATAGAGGACCAGGTCGCTGCTCTACACACCTCCTCATAAGAGGCCCTAGCATTGAAAGCCGCAGAGGCTGCCGCACTCCTTAAGGAATGCACGGAAATCTGCTGTGGGGGTTGTTTATCCCAGGCCCTATAGGCCTTGATGACACATCAAGTAATCCATTTTGAGATATTAGATTTGGATGCTTTAACTCCAGGCCGGTAGGCTTTTAAGTTAACACATAAGGCCATAGATTTCCAAAATGGGGCCGTTCAATTAATGTATACCTTGAGGATTCGTCTGACATCCAAATTGTGCCATAATTTCTCCTGCACGTGTTTGGGACGTGAACAGAAGGAAGGCAATGTAATTTCCTGTTCCCTATGAAACCTAGAATTGACCTTTGGGATAAATTCCTCATCCAGTCTAAGAACCACTGAGTCTGTTTTGAAAATACACCTATTAGGGCCAATGGATAATGCCCCCAATTCTGAGACCCGCCTATTCGACGTGATACCAATCAGGAAGGCCAGTTTGATGGTAAGGAAATAGGAGATATCTTGGATGGGATCGAACGGAGGTCATAAAAGGGCCTGCAATACTAGGTTCAGATCCCACAAGGGGAAGTGGTAAATAACAGGTGGTGATTGTAGTCGAGCCACTCTCAGGAGTTTTTTAACATGTGGGTGGAGTGACATTCTCCTCTGAGAAATGGAGCTGAGCGTATTATCCAGAGCCGCTACCTGTCTAGTTAGAGTGTGGGGACTAAGCTTCTTTTTAAGTCCCTCTTGCAAAAATTCAAAAACATCTTTTGTTGCTGGAGACCATGGATCAATACCGCTTTCTCGACACCATCCCACAAAAACTTTCCAAGTATGTTGATAGATACATCTTGTTGACGCTTGCTTGTCAGCTAATAGGGTAGCAATCACTGGTTGTAAGTAGCCCAGCTTTTTTAAAGCTCTCCGCTCAATCTCCAAACTCAGTCTGAATATATGAGGCTTGCGATGTTTCACTGGACCTTACATTAGTAGGTCGTCTGCGACTGGAAAGGTTACAGACTTTGCTATTTGCAGATTCACAGTGTCTGAAAACCAAGGCCTTCTCGGCCATTTGGGTGCGATCAGGATGAGTTTAGCTTTTTCCTTGCGCATTTTTGCAATTGTCTTTGCGATTAGAGGCAGAGGTGGGAATGCGTAGAATAGCCCGCTGGGCCATCCCTGACTGAGGGCGTCGCAAGCCAGGGCTCTCGGGTGTTTGAATCTGGACACGTAATGTGTGACCTTTGCGTTCTCTGCAGAGGCAATCAGATCCGTTGAAGGTCAGTCGAATTGCTTTACTACCAGGTCGAATGCCTCTCTGGACAGAGACCATTCTCCGGAATCTCTCTTTCGCCTGCTTAGCCCGTCAGCATGAACCTTTGAGACTCCCTTTATGTGTACTGCTCTTATGCAGAGAAGTCCATGTTCTGCCCAATTGAAAAGCAGGGATGCTTCCACAAACAGGGCGTGGGGGCGAGATCCCCCTTGATTGTTTATATATGCCCTGGCTGTTGTGCTGTCCGTGTGTACTAAAATGTATTTCTTCTGTATTTGCGACTTGAAATATAGCAAGGCTAGTCTTATGGCCTTTAGTTCTAGCCAGTTTATACTGTGTCGTTTGTCTGCAGGTGACCATATACCCTGAGCAGAGTTCCCTTTCAAATGCGCCCCCCAACTGGAGAGATTGGCGTCTGTTGTGAGTGTCTGTCTGTGTCCAAGAGGGAAATCCCTTGTGAGAGACGGTGTGGAGTTACCCACCACCTCAGTGCTCGTCTGACGTATTTTGGTACCTCCATCTCAAAATTCTGTCCTTCTCCGATCTGTTGCTGGAATTGTCGAAGGGAATTCTGTAGCGGTCTCCAGTGGAATCTTGCCCACAGTATGATCTGGAGACAGGACACCATCATCCCTAATAGACTCATCAGCGCTTTGAGAGAGGATCGTGGCTGATTGATCACCTGGGTGGAGAAGGGTTAATATCTTTTCTTGCCTCTGGTGGGGTAAAAACACACCGTTTAGTTCGGTGTTGATCAGGACCCCTAGGTGCTCCAGAGAGCGTGTTGGGGTCAGGTGGCTCTTCCCCATGTTGATCACAAAGCCACAGCAGGACAGAAAACGTATTGTTCTGTTGAGGTCTCCTAGGGCCTGATTGTGAGATGGGGACCTTATTAATAGATCGTCCAGATAGGGGTAAATGTTGATCCCCTCCATTCTGAGTCTGGCTATCAGTACCACCAGTACCTTTGTGAAAGTCCAGGGTGCCGATGCCAGGCCGAACAGTAGGGCTCGGTATTGCCAGTGTTTCTGATCGTATGAGAATCTTAGCCACTATTTGTGTTTTTGGCATATTGGGATGTGTAGATAAGCCTCTCTCAGATCTATCGATGTTAACCAGTCCCCCTGTGATATGGCTGCGCAAAAGGATATCTGGGTCTCCATTCTGAATGGAGACACTCTGACAGACCTGTTGAGGCTTTTCAGATCCAGGACAGCCCTCCAATCCCCTGATTTTGGGGGGACAAGGAATAGTATTGAGTACATCCCTGAGGACCCTTCTGTCTGTGGGACAGGTTCTATTACCCCTATCTGTCTTAGTCTGTTGATTTCCTTTATCATGGCTGTGTGTTTTTTTTTTTTTTTTGAGACTCTTGATATGGAAGAAATCGGGGATAGGGGTCTTGAAAAAGTTCTATAGAGTAGCCATAGGCTATCGTGTTGAGTACCCACGATTCTGATGTTACCTCTCCCCATTTGTGGGTATGCTCTAGGAGGCGTCCTCCTATACTTGGGTTTTGGGCGTGTAATGATATCAGACAGCCATGCATTCTTGTTGTTTTGTTGTTTATTGTGGAAACCCTGTTTTCCCTGTGAATTTTTGTTTCTCTGGTGCCATCTAGAGCTGCCTCTACTGTTTCTCTGGGAAAAGTAGGTAACCCCCCTTCTGGGGAAGTTATCACCAGAGGTGGAAGATCTGTTATACGGATGAAAATTTCATCTCTGGGGGCTGAATTGTTGGAGGGAGTGCTTTCTAGACTTGTCTGCGGCATCCTCCAGTACTACCACAAATAGTTTGGGTCCCTAAAAGGCACCTGAAATCAGCAAGTTTTTGGCATGTGGGTCTACCTTCCATGACCTAAGCCAGAGGCGTCTGCGAGCAGCCACGTTCGCTGCCATGGCTTTGACTGTCCACGACATAGTGTCTCTGGTGGCATCCGCCAGATAGAATATGCCTGTCAGTAATCTAGAGGATAGGATTCTGGCTTGCCTGTGGGAGAGGTCTGGGTTCCTGTGCTTGTTTGATCCATTTTAAAAGAGCTCCGGCCCCATAAGTTGCCATGATGGCTATTCTTAGGGTTGTGGCAGATGCTTCATAGTCTCTTCTGAGACTGGCCTCTATTCCCCTGTCGCATGGGTCCCTCAGATATAAGTCTCCCTCTGAAGGGAAGATTGACTGCCTGGCTAGGGATGCGGCAGCTGCATCCACTTTTGGGACCATGAACATATCTGATTTTGCGATGAAGTAGAGGGATTCCTGTGATCTAGATAATTTTGTTGCTTTCCCTGGTTGAGCCCATTCTGCCCTGATCAGTCTCTCAAAGGATTTCTCCAGGGGAAAAACCTTTGTCAGTGTTGGGAGTCTTCGGCAGGTATTCTCTAGCTGAATCTTCATCTGAAGACTCAGAGGATTGTTCCTCCTCTCCTAACTGTCTAGGATGGAGGGCGTTTAAAATACATTTTAGGAGAGGATCCTCCTAAAGGATCCCTTAGGGAAAGGGGAAAATGTCTGTCCTCTTTGCTCTCCTCCTCTTTTGGGCTGGGGGGAAGCTGCCTCTTGTCCCTGTTCCCCTATCCCTGCCTGAGAGAGATCGTTGCGATTCTCTCCTCCTTCATGTTCTCCCTGTTCAGAGGAGTTAGCTTTCAGGGTTGCTAATCCTGTATGTAGAGCCTCATGATCTCTATGGGAGGGGCGCTCTCCTTCTGACTCCGAGTCTAAGGAGTCTAGGAGCAGCAATTTGCTCCTTTTGGCAGGTGCCTTGCCCTTTCCCGCCTGCTTGGATTTGCCTTTGTAGGCTCTGTGGCGAGAGGGGGAGGGAGATCTCTTTTGCTTTCGTTTCCCTTTCCCCTTGCTCCTGGAGTGGCCGTGCCCTTCAGAGGAGAGGCGGTTGCTAATTTTTTCCAGGGACTGGAGTATATTAGTCAGCACTGAGAGCTGCAGTGCTGCAACCTGTGGCTCTTGTAAGCCTGTTCCCCCTGTGGGGCCTGAGGTTTCCTCCTCTCAGTCAGAGAGTCTCAAGCTTGGGCATGGGGGCTTACCGCCGCTCTGGCCCTGGTTGGCGCCATTGTATCTCCCCGACCGTAGTCTGCGGAGGCGGTAGTGTTGCTGTCCGCTCGGGGCTTGTTGGCTCCTGGTTACCGGCCAGGAGAATTGCTGCCATCCTCTCCTTGATTGCAAAGATAAGGCTGCGAAGTTCACTGCACTCCTTCCTGGTCGGAGGCAGCAGACTAACTGGAAGGCTGGGGGCGGTCCCACGCTGATATACTCAAACAGAAGCTCAGTGTTGCCTCCTGCTGGCCGCAACAAGGACCTTACCCATGAGTACTGGTTGATGCAGAGTGACTGGCCAGGACCCATAGAGAATATTAGTTTAAATAAAAATAAATAAATAAATAAATAAATACATACAAATAATAAAGCCAGATTACTTGCAATACTTAAAACTTCTCTTTCAAAGTCTTTGTCCAGAATGAAAGAGAGAGCAGTGTGTTAGACCTCCAAAAAGGAAGGGATTGATACTAATATGAGAAGCACCATAAAACCCCCATAGTTTGGATACTAAAAATAATTATAAACAATTCAACTTAGGGTACAACCTCCGTCCATTAAATTTAATGAGAAAGAAGCCATTGACTTCACTTGACTTTAATGGATATTGGATTATTCTCTTGGGCAAGAACAGTTTGCCAATTCAAAGTTCACTACCAACAGTGATTGTAATTAGACCAATTTCAAACCATGTGCATTACTGGAATAGCAGAGTTCACAAAACAAGGAGCTAAGTACGCATGATAATTTGTAGGGGTGGGACCAAACTAAAAAACCGGGTATTGGTTTTACCGGTTAAAAAAAAATAAATCGGTTTTACCGGTAAAACCGGTTTACCGGTACTGGGTTTTTTTTCATTGATTTCAATGGGGAAGTGTCCCCATTGAAATCAATTAACCCCCCCCCCAAACCTCCCCCTCCCAGGCTGCGCAGGTGGAAGGGGGGACACCCCCCATGGATTTTTTTATTTATTTTTTTAAACCAGACCTGCGGTCGAGTCCGGGACACCGCCGCACCGCCGGCAGCCCGGCGGCAATTGCTGAAGGTGGAGGCAGCTCTCCTCTGGGAGCCCTCCTGACTGGGGCAGCACTCTAGGTTAACGCCCCCCATCCGCCTTTTACCTGGGCTGCGGGTGGTGGCGGCAGCAGCAGCGCGGCGCGGGTCTGGCTTCAGCGCTCGCTTCACTTCAGCGCTTCACTAGGCCTTTCGGGGAAACCCGGAAGTTCCCCGGAAGGCCTAGTGAAGCGCTGAAGTGAAGCCAGTGCTGAAGCCACCACTGGACCCGTGCCGCACTGCTGCCGCCCCCGCCACCTACAGCCTAGGTAAAAGGCGGATGGGGGGTGTTAACCCAGAGTGCTGCTCCAGTCGGGAGGGCTCCCAGAGGAGAGCTGCCTCCTCAGCAATAGCCCTCCTAGCTGCCGCTGGGCAGTCGGCGGTGCGGCGGCAGCCCGGACTTGCCCACAGGTCCGGTTTAAAAAAAAATAAATCCAGGCTGGGCAGGGTGGGTGGGTGGTGTCCCCCCTTCCACCCGCGCAGCCGGGGAGGGAAAGGGAAAGTAAGTGCGTGGTTCTTGTTTTTTTTTATTACATTGCGGCCATTGATTTCAATGGCCGTAATGTAAAAAAAATCCGGTAACAATCTGGCACCGGTACAGGGAATTCTCGGATCTATCCAATATCCCTGATACTACCAAATACCAGCAGTATCGAATATCAGGAGATCCAAACTTCCCACCCCTAATAATTTACATTTCTTTCTAGGATCCCAGACCTCTAGACACTAATCTCGCTCATAGTCAACACTAGTGATAAGTAACTGGTGCTTGCTACATGGAGAATTAATTAGCCCATTACCAAACTACCGCAGGCATGAAAGACAGAAACTCTGTAAGAGCAAGTGGCAACACCACTCTTCTGCTTAAGATAGACATGATGAATACTTTCTCTAGCTGAAACTGCAGTGTTAACATTCTTAGTGCTATGAAAAGCATCAAGGAATCTTTGACAATAGGTAGTCAGAACCTCAGTTTTATGTCTCATTCAAGGGATGGCATTTCTAACAGCACCAAGCTATGTGCTGATTGAGTTCTGATTTCAAAGGGAAAGCAGCATTTCTAGAAAAATCACAGCTATTTCCTATAGCTGCTAAGTGTTTTTTGGAGATTTTGCAAGTCACAGTGGGCCCTCCATAGTTTCTGAACTGGCTGGGATTGATTCAGGGGCTTTAAAGGGCTGCAGCCAAGTTTCTGTACTTTGAGGATCCCTCCTGTAATGTATACCGTCCCTTCCCTGCAGAGAAAGAGAAAAATAGCAGCAAATGCCCCTCCATAATGGTTGCAGTGCCATTTCCAACTTCAGCTGGGAAGAGACCAGCTCAGGGGCTGCTGTAGATAGAAGCAGACATGCAAAGAAAGATCCCCCAAAATTATAACCTCAGACACCCATCAAATTTTATATGGCCCCGATTACAAGATCCGACAGAATCAAAATACAAGATGTTACTGCTATAGGTGTTAGCTTTGCTAAATATCTTTAGTTAGTACAGTAAATCTAAAAAAACTAGAAAAACTAGAGGGGAGAAAAAACAGTTTAAACTGCTATTGTAGCTCATATTTAGGATCTTCTCAGTACAAATGATGTTCCTGGGTATCCATTTCATCTCGGACTTCTTAAATAAACAGACTTACCTCAAGTTCTACTTCCAGTCCAGGCTGCAACAGCTGAGTCTCAAAACTGAGGGAATGCAGCTCTTCAGTTACAATTAGAGGACCCTTTTAAAATAAACAAGCAAAATATTAAGGATTAATATTAATCAAGCTCAAACCTTGAAAATATCAGGAAAACATTTCAAAGCTATTGTAGAGCTGAAACGGGTAGCTAATTTGCTACCCGCAGGCAATACTCACACTTTTGAGTACCACGTCGGGGATTCGATGGGCTACTCAGTGACCAAGTGAGTACCCAGAAACTCAAAAAAATTGGTAATTCCCAGTACCATTTCTTTTTTAGTTTCCAATTACCAATTGGTATATTGGGATGGAAACTGAAAAATTGGGACGGGGGTGGGGGTGGGGGGACAAACAGGACTGGAAGTTACCATTCCAGGATAGAAAATCAAAAAATGGTTAATGGAAGTCAACATTGCAGGACATTGGGTTCTCAAATAAGGTAGAAATCAGTTACCAATTGGAACCGGATGTTGCTGTTGGGTTGATTCGGGTAACTGAAATTTGACGGGTATACTCATTTTTGCTGGTATTGGGTCCAGCTCTAGCTACCAGACTTGAAACTAATCCTTAATGTCATGCTAAATACTTCATGGAAACAAACATATTTCCACAGCCTAGAATGAGGATTTCCCCTCGAATATTGCTAGTTCCCGCCTGCCTACCTGTTACATCTTCCTGCAGCGTTAACCACCAACTTAGTTCTTGGCCTCATTCACAAGTGACTGCCTAACTTATTTATGAGAATTCATATTTTAGACATGTTGATAAAGGTGGAACACTACAGGCAGTAGATTCATATTATATTTATTATTATTTATTTCAAACTTTTACTACCCCACCCCTCCTGCTACAGGCAGCTTGGAGTGGCTTACAATTCGTAAAACAATATTTAAAACAACAGTTAAAACAACTAAAAGGAGGAAAAGAAAATAACCCCATACCCCAAAAAACCCTCCACCCCCTCACCCATCTCCCCCGCCAAATGCCTGGCGGAACAGCCAGGTCTTATAACTTCTCCGAAAAGAGGGGAGATCTGGGGCCAACTGGGCCTCCGCTGGAAGGGAGTCCCACAGCCGTGGTGCGGTCACAGAGAACGCCCTCCCTTGGTTGGCCCCC
>QEPC01013547.1:3427133-3442028 GCA_003113815.1 Sphenodon punctatus
ATGGTGGGGGAGGGGGGGGGGGGGGGGGGGGGGGGGGGGGGGGGGGGGGGGGGGGGGAAGCTTGCTGTCCCCAGTTTTAGTGTTGTCCCCAACTTGTAGAGGAAGATTTGGGCTGAAAGACCAAGGCAAAGTGTGGGGGCATAGAGCCTAAGTTGTAAGCGAGCATAATACGTACAATGACATATTGTACAATAACTTTACAACATCTTTACAGCTTACACGGTGCACAAGCTAAGGCAGGAGCCAGTTATGGTTCAAGCCATCTGTACACAAGGACAAGAGATGGCATTGTAACTTTTATAGGCATCACAGTTAAATTAATTATTTAATAGCAGCGTCCCCCACAAATAGCAGTAGCTTTCTCTCACCAGTCCTGGTTTTCCAGCCATTGTGCCAGATACTGCCTGATTTCCATAGGAAAGCTATCATCATAGAGCTGATGTACTTGTTCCAAAAATTTGCAGTCCAGTTGCTGAAGTTGATACCACTGACTCATCCTGTAGAATCAAAATGCAGAGTACAAGAGTATGCAAATTAAACTCTCTTACACAAACACACTGTTCTCTCTCAGCATAAGATGGAAAGAATAGGATACTGCTGAAATCATTTAGAGTGGTTTCGTATCTCTTAAATAAAAATAAACTTCTACCTGAATTTTTTTTGAAAAAATCTGGAATTATTCTGTTTTAATTAAAATTTAAAGATTACTATAAAAAGTGATTATGGAAAGGATCGAAATGGAAACACTCCCAAAGAAAGAGAGCTCCAACCTGTCTTTCAGATTTAGTAGCATTTTGTATGTTCAATGGTCCATGGTCCCAGACAGAAGGACTTCTTCACCTGTGAATCCTTGGTTTGAATCTGATCTTGGCAAGGTTGGGAATATCAGCTATCAGGAGGTTACAAGCTTGCAATAGGCAATTATTATTTTTTATAATGTCTTCTTTTTACTTTGGAAAACTAATTCCTTTTACTTTGGTAAATGATTCTTTTGTGGGGGCAGTATGGACATACAGAGGAGAGAGTTCACTTTGTATTCGAGAATCTCGTCAGCACATTTCCTTTGCCCAGAGACCCTGTCCCATATGGGATTTGCAGCTTTGCAGTGCTTCTTCAGCCCAAACACATTGTAACAGCAGGGCAGAGTGCCTAAAAGGGTTAAGACCACTTTAAGATTGTAGCACCAGCCAAAAGACTATGCTAGTTACATAGCAGGCGTTGAGCAGAAGAAAGGACAGCTCCTAATCAGACAGCTGGGATCTGGGCAGAGCTGTCAGCCAAGCTAATTATAAAAACTGTGCCTAAAGTGAGTGAAGGAGTCAAAGAACTGAGGCAGTTGAGAGAAGCAGTGGAAACCAGTGACCTAATCCAGACCCAGGAAAGGCTGAAGGGAACCACAGAGGGAAAATACTCTACAGTGGCTCATGAAGGAAACCAGGCCTCAATGACTAAGAACATCAGGATCAAGGTGGGATCATTACTGTTTATGTGGACCTTGGGAAAGACTGTGTGTTTACATATTCATGTTTGAAGGACCCACCTTTGATGGAACAAGCCTTCTCTTGGTGGGTACAAGGACTGACTAGGGGGGTGGATGCCAGCTATTAAATTGGGTTACTCCATGTTTGCATTGAGGAGCAGTAGGTACCCTTGAGTTTCTTACAGGGGTGAGCTACTCAAGCTTGATTATGGGGGTCTTTCCCCATAACCCCAAGAGATTCTTGGGGTGCCCCTGTGATCCACACACTCTAGCAGTGGGATTTACTAGTTAGAGCAGGTGGGAGGGAGAGCATAGTCCTATCTAGGGATCATGAGGGATGTTTTCTTTTTTTTTTTTTTTCCCCCGTGTCACTTTTCTTGGTGCTTCTGCTATGGATCACCTTGGGGTTGACACATGGCAGATCAGTTCAAATATCCTCGGAATCACCACTGCACGGTAACTCTTGAAGCAGCCCTGGAGTATGGCCAACAGAGTGGCAGCTAGAAGATTTTCCATGGCTCCTGAAATTACTTAGGTCATCTTTAAACGAGACACAACCATGCAGGAACACCCAGTCCACACACATACAAATGCCCATCTGAAGGTGGCATGGTGGTATGTGCTCCTGTGATCCACGTGCCACTCATAGAGCATCCGAGACAAATCAGGACTGCTCGGGGGTGGGGGGCTAATGTGTGTGAGTAGGAGTACACGTGTATCCCTGGCCCATTTTATTCCCTTCCCACTGGCCCCACGTGGGTGGGCAGTCTGCAGCCTTCCCACTCAGCACACACTGACACACACCCCCTAGCCATGTTCATTTAAAAATGGCCTTGGACATGGGCCGCAATCCATCCACCATTTACCCTGTTGGACGTCTGTGGCACTACTTGGGAGCAAGTGGTTGGTGGTTTGCAGCCATGGTCTTCTCCATCGGACCTATTTTAACAAACCATAACCTTCTGTAATTGTTGCAAGCACCTTTAATGTTAAACTTGCCCCCAATCTTTTTATCTAATCACAATGACCTGCCCTCCTAGCTAATCCTCCACTGCCAGCACAAGCTCCACTGGTGCTTATCCACTAAGTCTCATTCAGGACCTGTCCACCATGAGTGCTTCAGTTTTAATTATGACCCTCAATTAAGATTAGTGCAGAAGCAATACATCTTTTCCATTGACATATGACCGTTAACCTCTACTACCTAGGAATTAGGTAGCTGTCCCTATATTACTATTAACAGAATTATTATTTTTACACACAGATGATAGAAGGGTTTAGAATACAGGCCATATGTGGAAAGGCTGAAGGAAATGGGGATGTATGTTCTAGAGAAAAGACTAATAGTGATAGGATAGCAATCTTCAAATATTTCAAAGGTTGTCAATATCAGAATGAACTTGCGATGTGCAAGAACAGCTGGGCAATGGAACAAGTTGCCAAGGCTGGGAGCCTGCGAATCTCCTTTGTCAATGGAGGCTTTTAAGAGGAGTCTGGAAAAATATTTGTCGGGGATGGTTTAGATTATTTTTATTATTATAAGCATTTATATAGCGCCAGCAATGTACCTGACACTTTACAAAGAGTAAGGGCGGATTCACACGTGTCTTTAAATTGCACAGAAGCCTCGGCGGCATCGTGCGATTTAAAAAAACCCGCACTTCCGGGCTGGTGTGAATGCGCTGAGTGCGCACATTTCCCCTTAGCCCGAATGTTTGAAGTGCGGTTTGAAAAGTTGCTCGAGCAACTTATAAATTCACCATTTCAAAAATGCAAAACTCATCAAAATTAACCTTTGATGCAAATACTTACACCAGTTCTAGTTTAAAGCATCTTGCAGATATGGACAGGAGAGACCGAATCTCACAGACAATAGGGTCATAGACATAAATGGGGGGGGGGAGGGGGACAAGTCCTCAGCCAAAGGGAAGACTGATTGGGGGGCAGCAGATCTTCTGCCAAGGTTCCTCCACCCCCTACTTTGCTAAGAAGCAAGTTATAAGTTGTCTAAAACATAAGGGTTTCGAGTCTACAGGCATATGAAGGAGGCTACTCCAAAGTTGTACAGCTGTACTTTAGTGCATAACCAAATAACAGCAGCTTTGCTGGCCATCTGCATCTTTTAAGTCATGATTTCCTACATGTGCCTGGTCATGCAGAAGGCCTGGCAGATAGCACTGAAGCATCACCAAGCCTTACTCTGCCTTCACATTTTTAGCGAGAGAGCAAAATACCTGGTAAATCACAGTGATGCAAGGCACGCAAGCTATTTGCTCGCCCAAGATATTTCGGTCCTCTTCTGTCAGTCTGGCTATGGGCCTGTAGAAGGAAGGGAATGCTGTGACAGAGGATGGGACCAAAAAATCTTGGGTGAGCAAGCAGTTTGTGTGCCTCGCATCTCAACGATGTACCAGGTATTTTGTTCGCTCATTAAAAAGCTTAAACCGATTAAGGCATGGGGGTATCTCGGTATTTGCCTGCCTTGCTTCAGCAGGAAATCGGGATGTAAAATTGCCTCCCCAAGCTTGGCTATCCCCTCTACTGTGTATCGGATGCCCCAGTCTATCTAGTTATGACATGGCCCCGCACCCCTGCTATGCATTATGATTCCTCAAGAAAGTCCACTCAACATCTCCCCTGCTCCTGAACCCCAGGCAGGAAAGGAAGCCCCCTTCCCTATGGCTGGGACGGGGATCTTGTAGCAAAGCCAGGGGCTGACTCCCCTCCCCTGCCTGGCAGTCAGGTGCGGCGTGTGCCTGGCACTAGCCCGACCCGGACTTTGTCCCGCAATGAAGCGGGGCAGCAGCCTCTACTCCGGGCAGGGAACCCGCGGGAAGGGGCACTCTCCCGGCTCCCACTGTTCGGGGACACTCACTTCGCGCTGGCTGGGTTCCGGGTTCAGCCCTGCCTTCAGCACCCTAGCTCCGTCTCTGCCGCCCTGGATGCTCCTGCGCCTTGAAAATGAAACTACTTATGTCCAAGATATAGCAATAAAGTCATAGTCCGGCTGATACCCCCCGGCCAATCACCGAGCTGTACAAAGAACCGCCCACAGATGACAGCCAATAGGTGAGATTTCCCCCCCTCCCATCATAGGGAACTGCGACTATATATTGGCTGTTACTATAATGCTTCATTTCTCCCTCTTCCCTGCTGAATGAGATGAAATGAAACTCCATCCATCTTTCCCCACAACCCCCCTCACAGCCCAGCTAATATCTAAGCCACAAACAGCCCCCTTCCTCAAAGGTGTCTGCAGCGTTGCCAGGTCACGCTCGTAAATATTTTTGCCATGCACCATTTTATGTTTTCCTAAATCCTACAGTCAGAACTTTCTCAATAAAATTGTGCAAATCTCAGTCGTACAGTTTAAGAGGGAAGTTTGTAGCTCTCATCATAATTGTAGTTAATGACTGCAGTGTCAAGACTCATGAACAAAAAGAAGCCTAAAATAAGCCCAAGCAGCCTTTTTGTTGTGTTTTATTTTTGCCCAATTTCACGATTTGGGAGACATATCAATCTTGGCTTTTACTACAAAGTCACGGGGTGGCCTTGGGGAAGTCACTATTTCTCAGCCTCAATTCCACATGTGTAAAATGGAAATACTAATTAGTTAATGACCTACCTCCCAGAGCTCCTATGAAGGTGAACTACATAAGAATTGCAAAGCAATTTTGGACACTGAGAATGCTGTATAAACGATTGAAAACAATCAGCAGCCCAAACCAATTCACTGAACTGCCCATGTGCTGATCAGAAGGTTGCTACCTTGTAAAGAAGGTTCTTCAAGATGGCTCCAGACATTCTCACAACTGGGTTGTGCACGCTCACCCTATTCAAATAATAGAACACACGATGGTCTCGAGCTCCTCTAGTATAAAAAGCACTGACTCTCCCCCTCAGAATGATAGTTCCTTCCAATCCATTCTAGAAATATAAGAAAAAATTCCATGGGTGTTGTGAGAATGTTCGGAGCCATCTCAAAGATCCTTGTTTACAAAGTAGCAACCTTCTGTTCTTCTTTGAGTGGCTCCTCACACGCTATCTTTACATGGCTTCGCTGGGTGGGAGAGGTCCGTGGGCAGGGCATGCACACAGCTGCACATGCATCCCCACTCACCCCCCCCTCCCACTCATCCACACCTATGGAGTAACCGCTGTTTCCCCCGGTTGTTCCGTGCATAGGGACGAGTGTGGGGGGGGGGGGAGTGGGGATGCGTGTTAGGCGGGCATGCATGCACCCCCACACACGATGGGTGCGTGTACCACATTGTTCACATGAGGCTCCCCCACCCATGAACACAGAAATCTGCGTGTTCATGGGTGGGAGAGGCCTGTGTAAAAAAGGGTCACATTCTCACAAGTGTCTTACTTATACTATCTTAGGTAGAAATTTAGGATGTAAAGCAATATATATTCTGTCTTGGAAAATAAATCTGCAAATATGGTTCTGAGATTATTATGGCTGTTTTTTCACTACCTTTTCTTAATGAAGTTATTGCTAACAGGAATACTGTCTTTAAACCCGCACCACATAACCAGTTCATTTGTGCCCCCCATATAATAAATTCACACTGCCCCGGGGGCACAAACTAAATGGTTATGGGTGGTGGCAGCATGAACTGATTATGGGGGCACAAGGGAACTGGTGAAAGTGTGAATTGATTATATGGGGGCAGGGGCACAAATGAACTGGTTATTGGGTGGGGGCAGCATTAACTGATTGTGGGGCACAACTGAACTGGTTATATATTATGTCTCTTTTCATGGCATAATGCACTTAAAAAGCTAGCTGCATTTTGGGTGTCTGGTGTGTTTGATGGCAGCACCTGTGGACTGGTTGTACCACATGCGTGCACAAGGCACAGGCAGCACCAGCAGTAAGAAGCATCAGGCCCTGGAGGCCAGACTGGCCAAGCTCACCCCCTTTCCCCAGTAAGGCAGTGGACACAGTCAGTCTCTTTGTGCCTGCCTCACTGCGCGCCTGGCTGCCCCTGCAGTGGAACCACTCCTGGGGAGTGGTGGTAGATGCTCGGCTGGGGAGGTGGGAAGCATTGGGAGGCCATGCTTGTCTATGGCCACAGTTATAACTCCTAGTCGCTGGATTCTGTATATTTAGAAGCTGTCAGCAGGCCCCGCCCCATCCCTTAAGCTCCACCCACTTTGGGTTTTCAGAGCGTGGAGGGGCCCGTAACTGAGGCTTGAGCCTGGGCCCTTCTCAACCTTGCTACGCCCCTGTGAAGTCTTTCCCCATGAGCTTTCAATAAATCCCTAAGAGCCAGCTTCTTATCCAGTTGAAATTGAGAGGAAACATTCCATTGTTTTCAGCTGAAGGCCAGGTTATTTTTCAGTTGCTTACCTGTCCAAGGTACTGTTACAGTACTTATTTTTGTCAATTGATCTGTGTACCATGCTGTCCCATCAAGCTCCTCCAGCAGGGTTGACTGGAATTATTTATTTATTTTAATATATTTATATCCCACCCCTCCTGCAAGCAGCTTCGGGTGGCTAACAAATTTCAGTTAAAACAATTTTAAAAATTAAAACAATCATACAAATCTTACAATAGAACAGGGAGGACAGAAATTTACAAAAAATAAAAAGGGATGAGAAATTGATAAACAATTATTTCCATCAATATTTCAGTGTGTTTTTGTTGTTGTTGTATTTCTCAGGTTTTATGTGCACTGTATACAAAAAAAAAAAGAAAGAACCAAGACACCTGGTTAAAGAAATAAGTGCTCTTCTTGCTGTTTGTAACAGAGAGCCTCCAAACTATTGTGACTTTATGGACATAGGCAGCTACTCCAACCATAGAAATTTGAGGGAAATGCTCAAATAATGAAAGGTCTTACATATTTTTGTAATCAAAATGGATACAGGCAATACTAGACATGTATCAGTGTTATTCTATAGTTATAACAAAAACAGAGGAGTCCAGTGGCACTTTAAAGACTAAAATATTTATTAGTGCATTAGCTTTTGTCAGCACAAGCGGACTTTCTCAGATGCATGGGTATGTTATAATACACCTGTAAAATGGATGCAGGTTGTAATATATTGTCTAAAGATGAAAACGCCAGCAAGAGCTTACAAATATTGAGGTGCTTTGGCATGAACATTATCCAGGGACCCGTGTTCACAGTTTTTCTCCGTTGCTGTCAACAGGGAACACCCAGTGAGCAAGGGCCCCCGATTTATAGCTTTCTACATGTGGACTGTCGATGATCTCACCAGGATAATAAGGAAAGAGTCCCCTAAAGGTACTCTGAATATGTATGGAGGTGGGGGGAGCTGGAAGACCTCTCTTATCCCCTACACAGGGCCCTTCCTCTTGCCTTTCACCCCTTCCTTTTTTCTTTCTACCATTCCATTACCTTTCATCATACTAAGCAGATTTAAAACAAGATATAAGTATATCAATAATTCAGCAGAACCCCAAATAGCTTCTTGTGAGTTTTGCTACTTATGTAGTATGTGTGTGTATATAAGGCAATAACCGTGCATGAAAGTAATTGTATTATAATGTTATGCACTGGTACAGAAAAGATGAACAAGCATAATATGGATATTTATGTTAGCCTTGTGTAACAAAATGATGTACTGAGTTTCTGCAAAATTTACTTGTACTTAATAAAACTATTTTTTTTTAAAACCCAACAAGACAGCATTGATTCTTTTTGGACTCTACCAGTGCTCATTAGACACTGAAAGCCTCCTTGTATTTCACTTCTGCAGGACAGGGTGTGTGCATAATGGTCTGGCTGAGTGTTGCCCACTGCCATATCGGTATCTAGATTTGCTCTAGCTAGCAGAAAATACTATACTTGTATTTGATCCATGAACTAGAAGCACAAGCCGCCTCCTTGCTGTCAGACCACCCACAACCATTGCTTACATATGTATGTGTAAGCAAGCAAGCATACTCTTCCATGTGCTCCCTTGTGCTTAGCTGTGTGTGGTTTGGGTTTTTTACATATATAGTTGTAAATTAAAGACCAAGTACAAGTCTTAACTTTGTTTCCTTTTCTTGATTTGAGATGCAATAGTAACTTAATTTGAAGGTGGAATTGTGTATTTTAAATTGAAACCAATGTTTCTAGCTGTTGAGTATGAACTCCTCTCACCTCTTTTGCATTGCATCATCTTGTTGGGGGTGTAAGAAATGTTGTTAAATTTATAAAACTCACAGAACCCACTTAAAAATGTACCCTATCCTGATTCTACTTGTATTCTACCCACCTGCCCTCATAACACTTTTATATCCATTTGCTCTCTGCCTTCCCATGGATGCTGGAGAAGTTCCTTCTTTCACATGCTTCTGTATGGTTATAAAAAGAAAAAAAAATCATTTAAAATAAAAATAAAAATAGAGAATGCAAATTCCTGATCCTGATTGGTGCCTCAAAACTGATTTACACAAATGGTAAGACTGCCAGGGTAAGGTTGCCCTGAGGTTAGTTTTTCCAGGAGAAAGGTCATACGGCAAAAGGTCAAACTAACTATAACCCAATGAGAGACAACACGTAAATAGCTAGTGTGTGGAAACTCTAACTCCAGGCTGCTTTGGGCTAATGTGTTTACCCCTGGTATTTAATCGGAACACCCCACCCAATCAGCATGCTACCACAATATAATACTAAGCAATAATAAAAATAAAGCAAGGAACAGTCTCAAGTTCTGTGCACAAGGATTTTTAGTCACTCTATTGTCACTGATGCTCATGGGTGTTACATAGTGTAATCCCAGGATCTACTTGAGTACATACATATGTACATACTCCCAGGATTATATCTGCTGAAAAAATAAAATAAACCGTGCTATTTTTCTCAATTGTAGATTAAGGAAATGCTATTTTTCTCAATTGTAGATTCATGGTCACCATCTAATGAGTACAACGGAACATACGGGGGAGGGAGAAGGAATTTAGATTTGTTTTATGGAAGTTGTTGTCTCCATTATTCACCAGTTGATTTATTAGTTTTTATAGCTTTCTGGACCTGTCGGATAACATTGCTAGTAAACTGATACAGCTGTGTTCTATTACTAAATCATTGTGCATCCACTGAGCCTGAATGGAACTTTTCATCTAAGAGCTAGTACTTGTGTATATCTTGAGCCTACTGCTCTTCTATGCATGCATGCATGCACTTCTTGTTTTCCAGGAATGGGTTGCCAGCAACACAGAGGGTAAATTTTGGATTGGGGCTAAGCCCTAAGCAGCAGACACAGCAGCACTGCCTAAATATAGTATAGTATGCTGCACTACACCATGGCCAGACTTGTATGAGGTTGTTCTCCTCACAAGCTAGCTTTCACACCAGTCTCCTTCCCAAGAATGGTTCCTCTCCATCAGTCTGCTTCTCCCCTCCCCTTCTACTGTAACCTACGAGCTTGTCTAAATGGGGGTTTTCTTTGTGGTACTTAACTAATTTTATATAATACTGGTTTAGTTAACCCACATTAAGCCCCAATATAAGCATTACAATCCTCGAACCACTTACTCCAGGCCCAAAGTGGCTGTTATTAGCAGGATGCTAATTTAACTTTAATCTTTTAAGAATGTCCTACATTTGGGCTTAAAATGTGAAACATCTCTGCACCAAAAATCTGTGAGAAGTCTGTGGTGCTGTCCTGCAAAAATTGATGGAAACCTATGAAAGGAGGATAAGGGCATCTAAGTAAATATTGCATGTGTCATCTTTTGGGAGCCGTACATGTGAAGTTAGGGAGAGGAATGGTGTCTTAGGGGTGTTTTTAAACAAGCAAGGCTTGGGAGTGGGGGATCGGGGTCTGGGGCCAGTTAATATCACAGTTGTGGAGCAGCTATTAAAGTGGAGTACATGGGGAGGGATTCTAATCTGCAGTTCCCAGCATGGATACTATGGCGACAGCTGCCTCACACGCTCCCTGCTACAGACCATTGGAGAGGGGGGCAGTGCACCGGTAGCTGCCCTTTGAAATTGTCCCCTGGCCACAGTGCTCGAGTGGGGGACCTGTCTGCTGGCATAAGGTGGTCACCCCAGTTAATACAAGCTGGGGGTGTGTGGGCACCTGTTGCCACACACATTTTTGGTTTGCCCTGCAGAGTGCACTCAGAATTTTTTGGCATTGTGCCGTCAGTGGCCATGAGTGGGTGCAGAGTAGCTTATGGGAGTGTGCATCACACCACGCAACCTTCAGACAGGTGGCTGGATGAGTGGCTCCTACGTGGCCATGTGTGGATCGTGTTTAAAAACACCCTTTGTTGAGAACCAAAAGGGGTCATAGGACAATCAATGCATGGATGATATGCAAAAGGAGGGCCCTGCTGTCTTTACGTCATAAAGTTTCTACCCAAGTAAAAAATCATGTCAGTCACAGTCTTGAGATGCTTTCACACAGCACCAGAAACATGGGGGGAGGGAGACCTATGGTGCATGAACCAGTCTGCATTCTCTCTTCTCTTCCCCCCCCTTGCTGGTTCCATGCAATAGGCTCTCTTCCCAGGAACAAAACCCACCTGAAAGATTGTGATGAAATATAGGGAAGGAGGCAATCTCTAAACTAAACTTAGCAGGACTATCCTCCTGCAAGTAGCATCATTGTACAAAGTCCATGCTGCAAGGGCATGCAGACTGGCATCCTTCTCAGTGACTGCTCCACAACTTTAGAACTCCCTTCCCTTGGAAACTTGCCAAAGCCTGAACCTGAGCATTTTCTGGAGGCGATGTAAGACTCTCTTAATTAGTCAGGTGTTTGAGCAGGGATGGGCTGTGGGTGATGAATGAATTTAATGTTTTAACTATATAATTATCATTTCTAATATCCTATTCTGCTCGGTCTGATTTTATTTTTATATATTGTTAGCTGCCCTAAGCCTCGGGGATAGGGCAGGATATAAATGTAAATAAAGACAATCCTATGCTCTTCATGCAGCACCCTCAGGGAGCAACAGCGTGAGCTAGGCTGGAGAGGCTACCCTTCATGTTTCCAGTGTTGTGTGAATGTGCTTTCCTGACCTTCCTTCCTAATCCAGTGCAAAGAGCTAGTGTGTGTGAGCAGGGTGGGAGGGCAAAGTTTGTATTCAGGTTCATTAGACCTTTACGTACAGGTTAGCTACACCCTCTTACACCTGCCGGGAGATACTTAAATTTGAATTGAATTGAATCTGTATTATAATCCCCAACCCTGGTTTAAGAACTCTTTCCTAGACAAACCCTGTGCTTTCCATGGCAGGAGCCATTTGCTCGGGAGCTAAGTTCAAATTAGGTTGATGGGAAGAAGTTGGTTTCGCTGTGAATAGGCAAGATAAATCTTGAGCTAAAAGTAACGGGGAGGGGGGTGGAGATGGCTGGCTGGTTTGGGGCACGAGAGATGCAAAACCCAGGAGGGGGTGGGGTGGAGAGAGCTGGCTGGTTTGCAGCACGAGAGATGCAGAAATCAGGAGGGGGGGGAGAGAGCTGCTCTAGGAACAGCCGAGCACGTGGTTTCTGAGAAATAGGCTCAGTAACTTGAAAGCTGCGATTGAGAGGAAAGCGAAAGCTAAAGGGAAGCGTGGGAGGGGCTGGTGTCGCTGTGCGTAGTACTGCCGCGCTGCTACACGCCGCAGGAGGAAGCTCCCCAAATGAACCCCCCCCCCCCCCCCGCCTCTGTATTGCGCACACACCTGCGCCTGCATGGGTCCGCATTGATCCCGCGGGCCGCAGCACGGGACACAGATGGTCCTGGGAGTCTTCGCTTTGAAGCAGAACTCCCCCACGCACGGGCCGCAACTCCTCAGTGCGTTAAAGTCAGTGGGGGGCTGAGTCATCGACTGTAATGGCTAGAGGAGTGCGCCCTGACTTCCCGTTTGCTATTAATCAGTGCTGCAGGGTCAGCGATTGGGCACTGTGTGTTTGCAAGAGGTAGCGAACTAGTTAGCAGTGGATGTGCCGGGAGGGGGTGAGATGTCTCCTGTGAAAAGGGCCGTAAGCATAAAGTTTCATTTTCCCATGCTCCCCCACCCTCTGCATCTACAGCAAAGTGTCAGAGAATGTTCCTTATCCTTCCTTGCATTGTGTTCAGTTTATTAATTTCCTGTTTTAGTTTCTCATCCTCTTTGAGCTGTCCTGTTCTTCAAGAGCCAGAGTAACCACAGCCTTGCATGCTGGCCAATCCTTGGGCTTCTTTTCTCTGCTTTTTGTGTTGGCCTGTTCTCTTACTTTTGTGCTGATATTAGGTAAAAACAAACGAGGCATTAGCCCAGTAGTCACCTGCTCATTAGTTTGGGTGCACAGACCCTCCACCGTGCTGGGAAAAGGGCCCCAAGCCACTTGTCCAGAAGTGGGTCCTTTTTGGACTGAGGAAATGATGGCATTCATCAGCCTGTGGGGGGACGTGCAGGTCTAGTATGAGCTGTGCAAAACACACATGAATGAGCAGATGTTCCAGGGGATCGCCACTCGGGGCAGAACTCAGCTACCATTGGGACATGAGCCAGTGCCAGCAGTAGGCAAAGGAGCTGAGGGACAACAAGGAGGTGAAGGGCAACAACTTCAGGTCCGGCCAAGGTTGCCAAACAGCGCTACATGGAGCTTCTGGACAACTTCCTATGCATGGACAGGTCAATAGTTGCTCTTGCTGTCACTGGCCTTGCTGAGCCCACCCTGACCAGTCCATGCTGCACCTGCTGAAGCTGCAAGTGTTCCACCCCCTCCAAAGAGGCTGGGCCCTTGGGGACACAGCCCACAGTGTCTGGCAACACCCCTGGCCCCCAGGACACTGACACCACCCTCTGGGTTCTCAGATTCTATCCCCTCAACCCAGAGAGCCAGTAAGTGGTCCTGGAGCAAGCAGAAGTGGAGGCAGAGGGCCCAGAGCCCTAAGGGAATGTGGAGCCCAAGTGGAGTGGTAAATGAATGCACGGTGTCTGTGGAGAGGGACTAGGTGACCCAGTCATAGAACAGCAACCAGGTAACGGCAGTCACCAACATGACTGTCGTTCCTCACTGTGTTTACAAGTGGCCGGGATGGCAAGTGAGAGGAACCAGCTGAGCTCCAGGATGCAGAGGCACCATGGGTGGATGGCACTCCTTGCCAGGCATGACAAGTGGGTGGGAGGGCACCACGGGGGATTGTTAGGGGCTTGCATGCTGAACATGCAAGTGTGGAGGACAGGGGCATCAGGCACTGAGACACTAGGTACAATGGCTGGGGCGAAAATTGGCCTGGGAAGGCTGGAGTGGGGCAGCCCAAACCAACAGCTGTCCTTTCCATCTTGCTACAGGTCAACTAGTGGGAGAGGTGCCGGCACCGGCACAACCATTTGTGGGCCCCCAGTGGAACCAGGCCCTGTGGACATGGACTTGGCAGCGCAAGGAGGATCTGGCACAGGAGCTGCTGGAGGAGACCATGTGGTGGATGGAAGAGATTCGGGACATCCAGGGGCTGGCCAAGAAGCATCGTCAGTTCCTTGTGCAGTACGTCATGCAGCACAGGGACCTCACTACCAAGGCCCATGGAATACCGGATGGAGAGAGGCAGCAATCAGGCTGGCACCTGTGTCAGATGCAAGAATGCCAAAAGGATCTGGAGAGGGAGTTCCGCAGACTGTGCAACATCATGCAGCAGTTCCTTGGGATGCAGTAGGGGTGGGGCTTGAGTGGGAATTTCGGGTTCAGATTTTTTTCTGTTTCAGTTCTTTAGTAATTTTGGATCCTGGTTTGGATTTATTTTGCATGCATTTTTCCCTATTATTATTTTATTATAATAAACATTTATATAGTGCCAGACGTGTGACCTGGTGCTGTACAAAACATAGAAATAGACGTGGTCCCTGCGTGTGGCTTACAATCTAAAAGACGAGGGGGAGAGGGGACAGAGGGAGAGACGGGAGAAGACAAACAAACTTTTAAGTGGATGCGAAGTCTCAGGTGCGTGTGCTGGGCTTGGTTACAATCAGGTTGGTTACAGCAGTCTGCAGCGGAGGGCAGACAGTAAGTATATGGGGAACGACTAGCAGGCATTGGGAAAGGCAGCGAGGAAAAAGTGGGTCTTGAGGAGGGATTTGAAGGGGCGGAGGGAGGGGGCAAGGCGGATGTGGGCAGGGAGGGAGTTCCAGGTATGGGGGGCAGCGAGGGAGAAGGGTCGAAGGCGGTTAGGTGAGCAGGAGAAATGAGGGAGGGGACAGAGGAAGAGCAGCGAGCACGAGCAGGAGCGTGTAGGGAGATTAGGTCTGAGAGGTAGGGAGGAGCTTGGTTGTGGAGTGTTTTGAACATGAATACCAGGAGTTTAAACAGGATATGTTCAGGAATGGGGAGCCAGTGAAGAGAGAAGAGGAGAGGCTGCACATGGTCGAAGCGACGGGCAGAGTGAATGACCTTGACAGCGGAGTTTTGGATTGCGATAAGGGGGGACAGGTGAGAGCGAGGGAGGCCAGCAAGGAGGAGGTTGCA
>QEPC01013547.1:3459991-3492349 GCA_003113815.1 Sphenodon punctatus
CGCCTGTCAGCCTGTTCTCCCTCTTCCACCCTCCCTTCCCGTTTCCCTTGTGTGGGCGTTCCCTTGTGTGCCTTTTGGCTTCGTTTGCCCTCAGGCGGCCATGTCTGTGTCCCGCCCCTGCCCGGTGCCTTCTGGGAGTTTTGACCACGGCGGGGGTTCTGCTGCACGTCTGTTGTGCTGCCCTGGTCCGTGATGGTTCGGCCCGGTTCCCGGCCGTGGTCCAGGTCCCGTCACGTCTGTTCGGGTCGTTTTTCCACCCCGGGGCGTGGTTGTGCTGTTCACCCCCCCTGGGGGTTCACTGTGGTGAACCGCCCGCCCGTAACGTCTGAAATCACCCCTAGTCTCCTAAACTTAAACCAAATGGTCTCCAGTCAGCACTGAAAGTTAGGGCCCAAGTATCTGTTCACATTGCTGTAACTAGGTATATTTGGGGGGGATGAGAATAAAAATCCCTGGCGAATATTTCATAACACAACAAAAAAAGTCATGTGCATTCACTCATCGTCCCCTCAACGGGGGAAGGCAACAGTGCAGAACCTGTGATGGCTTCCCTTGTGGGTATGTGCATTGTATGAAAAGAGTCTGAATAACTTGCAAACTTGTCCCGAGTAATCCTGACAGTGTGGGGTTGCTTGGCATGGATTTGTTTGTTGTGCAAGCCCCTTTTCACGCAGCCATTATGGACTGTTTTCCCTTGTTTCAAGGATGATTTGTGAATGTGATTTTACTGACAGTGTAAAGAAGCAGTAAGATTACTCACATTTTGGAGACGGGGATAAATACAGCAGGAACATAACCTTTGGCTCCTCCTTCTGTAGGTCTTGGGACTAAGAAAAAAGAATCAACACTAGGGAATATTTTTAATTTTTCTAAAGTTGCTATTCATTCCACCCCTCACTTGTTTTAATACAAATATTGCAAAATTTGTAATATTTGTGAGACTCGAACCAAAAAAGACTGAAAAATTTAAGTAGGTGTATTTACCTAGATAGTGACCTAGGTAAATAAGTAAGTCTTTGTGGATCCCAGTCCTGCAAATATTTGTGAATGAGATTAACTTCATGCACATGTGAACCCGTTGATTTAAATGAAACTGGTCCTTTATATACAATTACACATGTCTATAAGACTTTGGGCCTCACCGGAGTCTAATGGAAAGATACCCCATGCTAATCTAAACATTCTGCAGGAACCAAATTCAGCTCTGGCATAAAGGGCATATCTGAGTTACCCTCACTAATACCAGGGCTGGGTTAACACTTGGAGCAATATGTCAGTTTAGGGAGCTATATTAAAAAAAAAACAACCTCAGACACCACTTTATTGTACAATTTTAAAATATACAAATGTTACTGAAATCTTTCATAATGAACACTCAACTGATTCTGACTTCGCTGACAGTTTTAGTCAATATATGTATCATAGGTTTTGTGGCTTGTCTGTCTCCGGGATTAAAAAATCCTCTCATGCGCTGTTTGGACAAAATCAAGTTCCCAGATAGTTAGTTTAGTGGCTCCAAGGGCTGTAGAAACAGCAAGCAACATTGCTTTCTAATTCCAGCAGACAAATGGGCGGGGGGCAAAAATGTGAAGAAAAGATTCAACCATGGAAAGAGATTTAATTTTAAATTAAGTTTATTTGTTGAACACTAAATTTGAATAAACTTCCTGCAGTATTATGACTAATTCTCCAGCAAAATTTATTTCTAAGGTTCTATAAATCATAGTAGAATTTGCACTACAGCATTCTATGAATAAGCCATCAGAATTTGATTTTCCAAGGGAACCTCCCCCCCCCCCCCATTTCTTTCACTATTCTCCAACTTTAAAGTTCTCTCTTAAATAAAGACATCTATACAAAACAAAGCCAACCTTCATTTGGCTGACTGCTGTAGTGTTTTCCAAAGGCTTTGTCTTTGGGAATGTCTGGATACAGATACTTCAGTGGGTTTTCAGGAACATTATCTGCCATAATAACTTTGTAATCCCGCAGAATGTCAGCAAATGGCAGGGCATTTAAACGCCCTTTATTGTAAGGCTCCACAGAGTGGAACTTCACCTCTCCTGCAAAGGATACAAAGGCAGTAGAATTGTTAACAGTGTGGCAGTTCTTACACGATCACAGTTAATCCAAATTAGCTTTTAATCCAGATCCATTAATTTGGAGTTATCATTCAGGAGTAACTGTTTACACAAACATTTTTAATCAGACTAAGAATTAATCTTCATCTGTCGTCTGGGACTAATCATTAATTTGGACTGAACTTAATCCACATTAAAATAAATCCCCGAAAATTAGGTTTCCAGAACCTGATTTTTTAATTTTGAATCTGGGATCATTAATTTGGACTAAAGCGTTCACAAAATCAACTTAATCCGCATTAAGAGCTGCTTAATTCGGATTAATGCTTGTGTAAAAATAGCCTGTGACTGCTCACCATTCATAATCAGCTGCTTGTTACTTCTTATATTCACAGTTAAGGTTACATTCAGTTTTAAATTCTGCTTTAAATTGTAAATCAGGAGGAGGTGAACCTCAAGACCAGGAGACAGATGTGGCTCACAGCTTTGTATCTGGACACTTTCCAGTTCTTGGCCCCTGGATCCAGGTCTTACTCCAAACACTAGAAGAGTGAGCTCAAGGGAAGGGAGCAGAGCTAAGGGCATGCACTCAAGGATACATAACTTGATACACAAGCCCATTCATAGCTTCCTAGACCTACCTGTGTATGCTGAATCTGCATTTCATAATGAAACAATGACAAAAAGGATGAGTCATACCGCTACCATACAGCTATGAATTTTAAAGTTCTATACTTCCTCCTTTGTATTGTTAAATTACACTTACCACTCTCCGACTGGTCCACCCAAGTGAAAGTAATTCCACCCAGGTTGCTTTCACTAAACCTTAATAAAAATGTTCCTGGCATCTTGTCCTTGAGCAAAACTCGTTCCTTTTCCTTGCTCACAAATCCCATAATACACCTGCAAAACACCACAGAAAAATCAGTTTCACTTCCTGTGACAAGAGTTACAGCTAGTCAATCCATGGCATTCATGTAGCCAATTGTAATATAGCGGTTCCAGATAAAGTACCCACCCAGGTAAAAAATGGTCTTATTCTGGAGTTCTCAACCAAGCAAAATTCCTCATGAAGTTAGTGAGAGTTTTATCCACACAAGATTACATGATTAGATTTGAGTCACAGCATTAAGAAGTAGGACATGACTGACCATATGATTTGTTATAGTCTGCTCTGAGTCTATAATAATTTGCTCTCGCAAGCACTCTTTTAGAACTAAATACCTTCTAACTCAGGCTGCTTGCCAACCTTACGTGATTTCACATTACTTTGTATCCTACATGAGATTTTATAACTTGTGCATGCACCTTTTCGCATTTAGCAGTGAAATTAACGAGAGTTTCATCATACATGTCGGGGCAGGGAAATCCAGTTCTGACACTTATGCGAGTTATATTTTTGTTACATTGGAATGGGTGCATGGACTTAAGCTGCTTGCCCACGTTCTGTTTTTTCTCGCAATATTCAATCTCATGGGGAAAAAAGCAATTACATGAGATCCAGATGGGCTGCACGCCCACGTGTTTTTATTTCAGTGTTTTTACAGTGGATGGATCCTTTGAGAGAAATAACAGATCCTTGCCTACGTTCGGTCCCTGCAACCCACACTAATCCTCCAGTCCACCCAACATGCACCACGTTGGGTCAAGTATGCCGTCATCTTGTGGCAGCTGCTGCTGCTCCCTCCAGGTCCCCCGCACTGTTGCTGCTGCTGCTGGTCACTCAGCCAGCATGGTCATGCTGCCCTGTGCCCGCAGCTGGCTAGCCAATGGGGTTTCCCATGCAGAAGCAGCACCACGTGTCCCAGGCAGTCCTGGCCACAATATGCTGGCCCCTGATCAGGGATGTGGGTTTTCTTGAAAATTTTGAATTGGAAAATTTTCTGATTCAAGTTTTCTGAAATTTTGTCTAATGCCCTAAATCACTTGAGATTGATTTAGCATGTTTATTTGACTTGTACTTAAATAAACAAAACTAAAAAAGTACACTAAGTTAATTGTATGTGCTGGATAAATATCTCAAGAGTTTTTACAATAGCCAAAAGTAGTTGAACTGAAATAAATTAGGGGGGGGAAATCCAATAAAGCGGTAGTATTAATGTGGTTTAAATGTTCAAACAAATTCAAAGCTTTACTTGGAAATTATTTTTATTGGAATTGGGTATTGATATCCATTCATTAGGTTACTAATAAATTTTATGAAACAATGCATTTTTAGAACTGGAACATTTACCAGAAATATTTAGTGGAAAATTTTTGATTACGGAAGGTTTTCTGCCCCACATCACTTCCCTGATTGGAGCCCCAGCGCCTGGGGGAGGCCTTTGCGGGGAGGACGTGATGATCCAACCACTGTTGCCTGGAGACAAAGTGCTGGGAGGGTGCCCTGAGCCTTTTCCTGGGTTGATCGATCCCCTCAGGCGAGAGTTTCATGGCAAGTTTAATTAACGTTAAATTTGAAAGTATGCACACGTTAATTTCAACTCACGTGAGTGACGAGGTTGGATTGGTCCTTGATTGGTTCTCCTCCTACCTCTCTGACCACTCCTTTAATGTCTCCCTCCCTGAGTCGACCTCCCCCTCCCTTCCCCTTTCTGTTGGGGTCCCCCAAGGTTCTGTCCTTGGCCCTCTCCTCTTCTCTATCTACACCCTGTCCCTTGGCAAAATTATTGCCTCCCACGGATTCCAATACCATCTCTACGCTGATGACACCCAACTCTATCTCTCTACCCCCTCTCTCTCTTCATCTATCCGCTCACGCCTCGTCGACTGCCTCTCTGATATCTCCGCCTGGATGTCCCGACGTCAACTCAAGCTCAACATGGCCAAGACCGAACTCCTCATCTTTCCTCCCTCCCCTTCCTCTCCCTCTAACCTGACCATCTGCATCGATGGGGTCACCATCCATCCTGTTCTCCAAGCCCGTAGCTTGGGCTTCATCTTTGACACGCACCTCTCTTTTAAACCTTACATTGAGTCTGTGGCCAAATCCTGCCGATTCGCTCTCCACAACATTGCCCGCATTCGCCCCTTTCTCTCTATCTCCTCGGCCAAAATCCTTGTTCATGCCATGGTTATCTCTCGCCTCGACTACTGCAACCTCCTACTTGCTGGCCTCCCTCGCTCTCACCTGTCCCCCCTTATCGCAATCCAAAACTCCGCTGCCAAGGTCATTCACTCTGCCCGTCGCTTCGACCATGTGCAGCCTCTCCTCCTCTCCCTTCACTGGCTCCCCCTTCCTGAACGTATCCTGTTCAAACTCCTGGTTTTCACGTTCAAATCGCTCCACGACCAGGCTCCCCCTTACGTCTCGGACCTAATTTCCCTACGCACTCCTGCACGTGCTCTCCGCTCTTCCTCTGTCCCCTCCCTCACTCTCCCTCGTTTCTCTTGCTCGCCTAACCGCCTTCGACCCTTCTCCCTCGCTGCCCCTCATGCCTGGAACTCCCTCCCTGCCCACATCCGCCTTGCCCCCTCCCTCCGCTCCTTCAAATCCCTCCTCAAAACCCACCTTTTCCTTGCTGCCTTTCCCAATGCCTGTTAGTCTTTCCCCTTACTCTTACTGCCGGCCCTCCTCTGCTGACTGCTGCCACCAACCTCTCTGTAAAGCAAGCCAAGCACACGCACCTGAGACTTCGCATCTGCTTGAATGTTTGTTTGTCTTCTCCCCTGTCTCTCCCACTGTCCCCTCTCCTTGTCTCCCCCCCTTTTTTGTCTTTTAGATTGTAAGCCACAGGCAGGGACCATGTCTAATTCTATGTTCTGTACAGCACCAGGTCACATGACTGGCGCTATATAAATGTTTATAATAATAATAATAATAATTTCCCAGCCCTGTCTTCTGTGATGAAATTAATGTTAGTTTCACTGCCGACTGAGCGTTCCCACATTACACTATCTCATCTCACATTAGATAAAAATTAACATGAGATTGTGTAATGTGAGCAAGCAGCCTTAATTTAACGTTTTAAAAAAACCACCTTACTGTGAAATTAAAAGGTATAGTGGCTCGCATTAATTTTGATGCCAGCTTAGTCCTCCCATGACCATGGGGGTGGCTTTCCCCTGCTGTTGTTGCCAGCTGTCACTTGGGCTCCCCCTGCTGGCAATTCCCTAGGTATTTTGAAAGATCAGGGAAGGGGAAGAGCTATTTAACCTTTGATTGCCCCCTGCTCGTGGGAACAGAGGTGGAGGTAGGTAGGTAGAGTAATTCCTCTGGAGTAACTACCTTTGCTCATGAGAACACGGCCTAAAGGGAGACATTTCAAATATCTTTTGAATAGCTTTATTAGCATTCACTTCTAAATTACAACAATTACACACATTACAACATCCAAGGAGATTCCCTATGCCAATTTAAATTTCTCCTTTGTACACTGACTGTAAATGAAATCTCCATGCCTCATTTATGTACAATTGCCAAAATCTTGCTCACCCATCAATCCAAAGAGGAAGTATATGTTTTTTAATTAGGTCCAATATTGCTTCGAGCCATACCCAAAAGGTAAATTGCTTCCCAGGTAAATGTTCCTGTTGGTAAAAACAAATTAAATAAAAAGACTGTTTTTAAAAAAAAATTCAGCAGCATCTTTAACATTGGCCCCCCCTCACACACGTGTGCGGTGGGGCGGGTGGGAAGGGGCACCCGTGCAAACGCCATGGTGGATGCAGGGGTGTGCGTGTGGCACCTATGGGAACACCGCAGGTGGTGGGTGGGGGTGCGTACACGCTCCTGCACTCCACCCATCACCCATGCACGGAGCAATGAGCTCCAATGCCTGTTGCTACGTGTGGGTGAGTGAGTGGAGATGAGTGTGCGCCCATTGGAACGGCCGCACACCCACCGACTGAGGGCGCATACCCATCCACCCACCCACCCACCGCAGCCCGTTTGAAAAGGGCCACTATGGCTCTGATCCAAGGTCACACATACACCATATGTGCACATGGTGTGGAAGGGGTATGTGTCATGCACACGGCAATTGTACACATTGCGCATATGCAGTATGTGTGTGCACTGCATGCACCTAGTGTTTGGACTGGGGTTTATTTTTGTACTCATTCGTGTTAGAGTATTCATATCAAGCAATGTGGGAATACTAAAGAAATTAATCCAATGAAGCAACTCATGGCTGAATTTGCCAAGACTGGGTCAAATGGTTTATTTATTTTATTTTTAGAATAAAAGCTTCTAGACAAAGTATTTCATCTTAATCCATCTCTTTTAATGTCTGTATTTTTCCTCCCTTATTAGGAAACTACTTTTGCAGCAGAAAGCAGAATAGAGTAGGCTGGCATTTCCTTCCTTGACCTTCAGATGTTATTAATATATTTTGAATAGTGCTTCTGCAAGATAAACAGTTGGCATTTTCTTACTAATTGTTTCTACACTCCGCATTTCTACTTGATTTTGGGCAAAGCTCTGTAGATTCACACTGACTTTGGCCTATTCAATTTCTCTGATTTAGTTCAAGGAAGAATTTGAATTAACTTTACTAAGAAAATGCAGATTGAATTCCTAGGGTGAATGTTCATGGCTTGGCTCCTATCAGTGATAACCATGTTTTCTTCAGCAAATTTGAATCAATCATAAAAATCACTGGAATAAAGTTTAGTCAGACAATCTGACTGATCATCAGTCATCAGGTCATCAGTTCTGCCAGTCCTTTCAAATACTATGCTCCCCACCACTCTATCAGGAGGTAGGGCTACAAGCCTTACCATCCCATTCTAAATCCTGGCTTTGCGACTGTGTGCCTTCACCATCCAAAACATCTCCATTTTAAAATTGCTCACTTCCTATCAGTAGTTAGTTATAATCTTGATGCAGTGCATTTTTATAGTTTGGGAAGTGCATGAACTGCTGTCAGCTATACTCAAGGGGTTTGCTGTTCCTTTCCATCATGTAACAATTATAATTAACTTTTCAGCGTGTTAGGCCTGGGAGTCTATTACATGGCAGCTTATGATGGGCCCCATCCTGATCCCCTCAAAAGTTACTGTTATAGACTTCAGTTCATGCCCATGAGCCCGAAAGATCGCCTTGCTCTCCTGGAGGTCCCGTGTTTCCGGTGGGTCTGAACGGACAGACGAGCATTCTCAGCAGCTGTGCCATCGCTTTGGAATGCCCTCTTGGTGGAGATTCAGCTCGGCCTAGATCTCCTTGCCTTCTGACAGCTGTAAGACCTGGCTCTTCCGTCAGGTGTTTGGTGGGGGAGAAGGGGCTAGGGGGGTGTTGCTGCATCGGTCACTTTGATTTTATAGTTTTGCTGCTATGGTTTTATATTTTTGTATTTATTTTGATTGTGATTGAGAGGCCCCCCCCCCCCCCGAGTCACCTGGTGCGAGAGGGGTGGGGTTGAAATAAATGAATAAATATCCAGACGCTGACAGGAAGAGAACAGGGAGCACTTTAAAATATCTTTATCACAGCCATACCTTTCAGAACTTTGACCAGGACAGTTGATAATCATTGTAACTAACTTGCTGCCCTAAAAATTTAAAAAGAAGAGTGAGTCTATTTGCCAAAAGCTCATGAAATAGATTTGTTCATTTCAGATGTTTTTCTAGTCAACCATTTGTGCTGTCAGGGATATTTAGCAGGAGGAACAGAATTTCTCTATAACTGGACTCGCAATTTGAGCAAATGCAGTCTGTTCTGTATCAAGCATGGGCTACTTTAAAGTTACAGGTGACTCCAGCCATTGAAGTTCATGGCAAAACTCCCATTAGCTTTAATGGTGGATTGTCCTGCCACTCTTAGGCTTTTTTGCTGAAAGTTCTAAGAAGAACATGTTTTGCGATGCCCTTCTTCTTTCCAGCTTTCTTCTTTGGAAACAGTGACCCAAAATAAACATGTCATTCCTTCAAAGTGATATCACTTGGTCTGTAGTTATAATCATGTGGTTTTCAACCCGTTGCTAAGCTTAAAATAAAGAACTGAGCCTCCTGAGAAATAAACACAGTCATCCTTTTCTTGTTTCCCAGAGTTGGGAACTGGTGATAGCACAACTGGTGATAGCAGGGCTCCCCACACTACACCAGTCTGATGGCTGAGCTTGTCTTTGGCTTCTCATTTGACAGATGGGAGACTGAGGCTAGGAGACAGTAGCTTGACCCAGCGCTGGCCTTACTACAGGCTGACCCCTGCTCTTTACTCTACTTTGGGGGACCCTGCAGTGGCCTTCATTTCCAACAGGGCAGGGTGCAGAATCCCCACTCCCACCCTCCCAGAGGGGCAACAAACATGACTACAGTTAGGGCCCTGCAGAGGATGACCCTGAGTGGGCAGGGCCACGTGGAAAGGGGAGGGGCCATGAGGCCCCCAGCATCTTATCTTTGCCCTGGGTCCCACAAATTCTAAGACCAGCCCTGACTTGATCAATACAAGCCCAGGATCTTGGCTCCCAGCTCAGACTTCCCAGCTTTAAATGTGGCACACTATCTGCTATACCACTACTGGTCCCCAATTAGAAATAAACCAAACTATCTTGGGGTGAGCTCACACGTAATTCCACTTCCTGGTTGCAGAGTGGGACTTCTGCCATTGAGATGACAAAAGAGTTCTTGTTTGGACAGGAAGTGGAGCTGGCAGAGTGGATCAAGTAACAGATGTTTCTCCATCAGGCTGAACCACTTTACATGCTACAGAGTAGAACTTTCAGTCTGCCCCTCTTCCTGGAGTCTTCATACAGACACAACCTATATAAACAGGGTCTCTGAGGACCATATGTACTTCCCCTTATTTCTTTCTATCCTATTAAAATTTGTCTTGTGACTGCAGGTTTACTGCACCCTCACGTCTGTTTCCAACCAATTATCTTCATGTCCTGTGACTCTTCCCCTTCTCCCACCATGTCCCTCCTTCTTCTCTCCCCACCCCATGCAAATCATTACAGAAAATAGCTTCATTATTCTGGGCAGTCTGCCTTCTGGTTCCCCTACCAGTCTTCCTATGGAGCAGCTACACTGGCACCATTGCCAATTGCTTTAACCCCCTCTAGCTCAACCTTAAAGGACTCTTCCAGCTCCAAAATCTTACTAAGGATTCAAAGGTATGGCTATCATAGTACCACTGCAGTGCAGCTGTACCAGAGTCCACAAGCCTGGGAAGCTCACGTTTCCTGGTGCAGCTGCATCCCCCCCACCTCCCGGCATAGAGGAGGCCCCATTCCATCTTGTGCATCAGGGCCCAGCCCAACCTAGCTAGGTCACTGGCTGTTTTTACACAGACACTAACCTGTATTTAAAATCCTGGATTCTTAATCCTGGGCTCCTATTTACAAGGACTTTAGAACTTGGAATAATCATAACTCTGGTGTCACAGCGTACCTGGTTAATACAAGTTTAGACTAACACGTATGACTGAAAAATCCTAGGGTGCTTCACTGCTAAATTTCATCGCCTTCTTCTGCTATGATTTTTGTTCCCTTTTAGAGATGTCTTTGAACGATCCCACGGCTAATCTATGCACCAGGTTTGGGGGAAGAGAAATCAAAACGCTGATTTCCTGGCCAGAGCCCCAGAAACTGCTGACATCCATAGAGATGTTCCTGGGTAGAGACGTTGTTTGCTCTATCTACTAATCTATGCACAATTCGGAGGTACAGTTTACATGGACATTAACCTTGATTTATCTGAGCCCAGGTTAAACAAATCCTTGAAAATGAGTTTCACCGTAACCCAGATATTTTAAACTAAGATTAGGTGTTTACATTGACATTTAAACCCGGGTTGAGAGATGTTATTTCGGATTTAGCATCCGTGTAAAAACAGCCAAAGTAAGGATTCTTCTGAGGTGTGCCAATATCTAGCTTTCTTTCCTCCCTGAATAAATGTTGGCCCAATCAGCTTGTACAAACAATAGCAGCAACCTTCCCAGCCTATAACAATAGAAATATCAGTCCCTTGCCACCACTGTCAACAGGTACAGACACACAATGTACTTACTGTGCCTTGGTCAGCCTTACTCCACTCCGGGCAGCCTTACCATGTGATGCAATGCATTGTGTGCCCAGCAGCAGCCAGATGCCCTTGAAAAAAGGCTGGGGACACAGCACATATACCCCTTACCCAAAGTGGGGTAAGGGTGCCCAACGTGCGGTAGTGTGCCTCCACTTGTGTGCCCGGTCCCCATCTGCCATGCTGTGCGATGAGGTCTACTGTGAGGCTTTGAGCAGCGGGTACTATCTCCAGTTCCGTGTGGCCACGTCACGGCTGGGGGTGGGAGATTGGGCAGGACCAGGCCTCAGGCCACCCTAGGGCATAGCGGGAAGACTGACCACGACCCACCTGTCCATCTTCCCCCCAGGAGTGGGGAGGGAACAGTCTGCTCTGATCCCCCCGCTGGTTCTGAAGTGTGGCAGTAGTGACTGTTTGCCACGGGGCGCGTGGGGATTGGGCCTGCCACAGCTTGTGTGGATGCACCCAATTTCTTTCAAGGTCTGGAACCCTCCTTTTGGGGGAGAGGCAAATTGAAAAATCTTGTTTCTTGTAACTTTCCAGTCTCACACACTTCCCCTCTCTACAAGGGGGCCTTTTCTACTTCATCAGCACAGCTGAAGTGATCCCAGTTTGTAATCAGGAAATGGATTGCCCCCCCAATATAAGCACATTAAATTGTTAAGACCCAAATTGTCCTATAGCTTCAGTTTGAAGCCACTGACACCATTTTGTGTATACTCAATGGACTATAAGTTTATAGAGACATTTTCATCATGAATATGCGAACCATACTCTTGCATTAGAAATTATTAAACAAAATTTGCTCTTCTGGGCAGAGTACTTGAAGTAGTCATCTTTCCAGAAGAGGAAAGTGCAAGCTACTTGTGTTTACAACCTGGCTTAGTGATAGTTTAACAACCGGGGGGAGAGAAAAAGAAATTGAACAAACTTTCACCTGCCTATTACTATGGTGTGGGGATCTACTCTGGGTGATTCCCTAGAGATTTGAGATTCAGGGAGAAGGTAGATAGTTAAGAAGAGTGTAGGGACTTTCCTAGGAGTCTGTGACTTAATGGCCCTATGGTTCTTACCTGTCAGCTTTTCTGCCAACATATGGAGTTGATCAGAATTGAGTCCACGTCCAACGTAGGATGAAAACTGCCAGCTCAGCACTTCTAGGAGTTGACTAAGTGTGGCAGTAGGAGGATTATTAAAGGCTGCCAAGTTCTGGAATAGAATTAATACTTTGTTTATACACTGCTAGACATTCTGAAAATCACTGGAAGTTTCAAGTTTTTTTTTTTTAAAAAAGCCAGATACAACTTAGTGGCATTTTCTTCTGAGACCATTTATAATAAATGAGGTGAAAAGCAGACCGCGAGTGTGTGTGTGTGTGTTTTAAGTCAATTTCTATCTGTAGTTATTTTCAATAAACCTTTAAATACCTTATATAATGGCGGATTATTTTTTTGGACTGGCTATATGTCTAAAATAGATTTTAAAATATCTTCAAAAGAATGTTACGAATATTAGCAGGGATCTAAAAATGAAGAAGTGTAAGTGGATAGTCTGGTCAGTTGGCTCCTTATCATTCTTGCTTGAATTCTGCTGTCTCATCTCACAATCTTATGGCAGCAACTAGTCCCCAATTGCAAAACTGTAAAAGCTTCTTTCTTTACACCTGCTGTCAGTGCTGTTCCAGACCCGGGAGAGGTGATACCTGGTGCGTGCAAATCAGCAAACTCTCTTAAACCGTGACATGGCCAGACTTGAAATCAATAACCTTGCCTTTGAAGCCATTAACAGATATTGCAAAAATGCGGTGGCCTATTGCCAACACGCTTATCACTAAGTACTAATGTGATAAAATTACAAAAGCCTGTGAAATAAGCATGGAAAACAACATACAGCAGAGTACAGAATGCTTTTGCATTCCATTTGGCCAATTATGTAAACTATGAATTATATCACATCAGTACTGGGCAAACTGGAGGAGATCATTGTTAAAAATTCCATTATAGTTACTGTTGTAAGTTTTAGTTTTGTTGACCAAAACCCCTTTTTTGAGATGGGGAGGTGGGGCTCATCAACAAACATTTAGTTGACAAAAAAACCCAAAGGGGTTTTTGTCAACAAAACTGGAACTGCAACAACTAAAATGGGGAAAGAGTGAGGTGTCTAAATTTGCAAATGACACCAAATTATTCAGAATAGTTAAGACCCAGGCAGACTGTGGGGAACTACAGAGGGTGGGATCTTGCACCACTAGGTGAAGTGGCAATAAAATGACAGATGAAATTCAATGTTGATAAGTGCAAGGTGATGCACATAGGGAAAAATAATCCTCACTTTACATACAAGATGCTAGGTTCCGATCTGGGTCTAATCACTCACAAGGCTGGCCTTACTGCAGGGCGGCTAGGGGCAGTCGCCCTGGGCTCTGCCCCTTGAGGGGCCCCGTGTTGGACCAGGGTTTGGGGTTTTTAAAATATTTTTTTTGTGGCGGGGCTGCTGTGGTGCATGGGGCCCCGCCCATCACTATGGCTGGCCAGCCTCTGGCCTCGGCCTGTTTTTTGGGGGGGAGGGGGCATGGCACCGCAATGGCGGTGTCGTCACCCATCCACGTCGCTGCCTACTGCTCCTCCTTCCTCCCAGTCTCCAGGGCCCACGTGACCTGGCCCCAGCCATTCGCTGGGCTGCTCAGCTGCTGGCTCCTCCTCCCTCACGTCCCTCCTTCCCTCTCTCCCAGCAAGTTGCTTTATGCAGGTGGGAACGTGCGGAGCAGCAGCTGCAGCTTGTGTGGCAGCTGCGGAGTCGGCAGCGGATCTGGACGGGAGCCTGGAGGTGGGAGCAGCAGCAGCAGTGGAGTCGGCGTGGGTCCCGGTTGGTCAGAGGAGGCAGGTAGGTGGCAGACTCGGCAGCGGTGCGGAAGTCAGGACCGGAGCGGAACAGCCAGCAGGCGCAGTGGAGTCGGTGGGAGATCCAGGAGTGATGGCGCAGCACTCGCCAGTGCGACTGCTGACCCAGGAGCCAGCCCGGCACGGGGCCCAGGCCAGTGACGGTGGAGTTGCGGTCGGCGTGGTGGTGGCAGCGGCGGAGGAGGAGGTAAGCGCCCTGCCCCTTCTGAAAAATGGATGGGCGGAAGGGAGTGCCCCCTCTGCCTGTCCCCGAGCCTAGGCCCCGAGCCTAGCCTTGGTAGCACCCCCAGACCGAGCCAGGGAGTGCCGCGTGAGCTGGAGAGTGCCCCTAGGCCTGCCGGCACCCACCCTGGGTCCCAAGAGAAGGATCTTGGGAGTCACTGTGGAGAGTTCCTTGAAGACATTGGCTCAGTGTGTGGCAGCAGTCAAAAAGGCAAACCAAATGCTAGGTATTATTGCAAAAGGAATATAAAGTAAAAAAGAAAATATCATAATGCCGGTGTATAAATCTTTGGAATGACACCACCTTGAATACTGTGTGCAGTTCTGGTTGCCCCATCTCAGGAAAGATATAATAGAATTGGAAAAAGTTCAGAGAAGGGCAACAAAGATGATAGAAGGGCTGGATCAACTTCTGTATGAGGAGAGGCTCAACAGGTGAGGGCTGTTTAGCTTGGAGAAGAGGCGATTAAGGGGGGATATGATAGAAGTTTATAAAATCATGAGAATGGTAGAAAAAGTAAATAGGGAACTGTTTGTCCTTTCTCACAATAAGAGAAGGGGCACTCTCTGTAGTTAAATTACAGTAGATTTAAAACAAACAAAAGAATGTACTTTTCCACTCAGCGGACAACACAGTTGTGGAACTCACTGCCAGAGAAGATAGTGAAAACCAAACACCATAGGTAGCTTCCAATGGTAACCAGATAAATTCTTAGAGGATAGAGTCATAAATGCTTACTAGTTGGGGCTAAATCCCTGGCTACCGGTAATTGGGAGTGGTTAGCAGGAGATGGGTCACACCACCGTGGCCTGTACTTGTACTTCTCTCGAGCTATTGTAGCTGGCCACTGTTGAAGACAGGATGCTGGGCTCGATGGACCATGGGTCTGACCTAGTATAGCACTTCTTATGTTGTTCTTAGAACATTTTTATCAACAGAAATTGGTCCAATAAAAGATGTCATTTAAACTACTTTGTCTCCATCTCTTACATTTGGAGCCAACATGGCAACCACCATCTCTTTCTAGACTGATACAAAGAGTCATTCAATCCCCCATGTACATTTGATTATATTATGGAAACAGAATAATAAAAACATGATTACAGATACATTTTTAGTGCAGGAGACAAAAGTTAGTTTACCTACAAGTATCAGAGCTGGACACAATATTGAACACCAAAATATTATCTACAGGAAACCTACCTGAGGATCGTTGTTTGACAAGTTGTACCAAATAATAGAAGCCCAAGCATTTGGTAACTGGCTGACATTTGAAATCATCACGACGGGTAAAGAGCTTGTCTGGAGAAATGGACATAGAAAGCATCTGCTAGTTATACAGGGTTGAGTGAAGGACAAGTTGCCCGAGGGATATGCTAGTTCACTAGACACGTATAAACAGTTATCGCTGTACTGTTGTGACACTGGAAAACTACAGTAACTAGAATGTCACTTCTTTCTTTAATTCCATATGTCAGGGAGGGGACAAGGTGTGTGTGTGTGTGTGTGTGTGTCAGTGATCTACTGAGGTGCTCTGACTGGGTCTTATTCGTCCATGTCCCATACTGGGACTCGGAGTGATCAGAACTTCCAGTGGTTGATAATCTAAGAGCTCAGATGCCTCTGTGAATTCCACAGTGATCCATGGTGTCTGGCTGTTGGCAGCTGAAAGGAAGAGGCAGTCATCTGGAGGGAGCCTGTAATAGTCCTATGTAAGGTCTCAGGAATGTCAAGGCAGTGGCTCTAACCTCAGGACCGCTGCTGAACTACTCTTGCTGGTAATTCCCTAGAAAATTTGAGGTCTGGTCTCCCATGTTCCATAACACACCCCATCTCCCATTGATTGGCCTAATGCATAAGAGAGCATGGCAGGAATTGGGGGTATCTGAACAGCCAGAGGGCTGTAGCTGGGTTTGGCTCAAGACCTGCCTGTGTGTCTATTCACAATGTAGTTCTGCTTCTACCCTGCACGCCACTCCTTATCCTCCCTTCAGCCTGTCCTCCTCCTTCCTAGCTACATGTGAATTGGGAACCGACTCCTCAGTATCAACCCTTGCTCTCTGTCTGAACTTTTTTTTTTTATAAATAGAATGAGTTCCTGGACAGAAGGAATACCAGAGTTACTGTAAACCTGTAACTACCCTTTAAAAACTCATTAATCTGGTAAGCAAAAGGCTTTTATGAGGTTTCAGAACAAATTATTTCTCCCGGTCTCCCTACTCAAAAACACTTACTTCCAAGTCTATGGTCAGGCCATACAGACAGACCTGTGTTTCGAAAGTGATTGAGTGCAGCTCTTCTGTTACCATATGAGGGCCCTGAGAGAATGAACAGTTTACAAAATGTTAAACACACACTGTTTTTGGCACCATGGTACTATCCAAGTCATTCTGAACAACACAACAGTAAGAGAAAACACTTCTGTCTAGTTTATAAGCAGAGCCAGCAGAAAACTGTGGGTATAGGAATAGTCATGAATCTTGTGATTTTAAATACTGGCCAGAGGTTCTGCAATTTTTCAAAGCTATTAAATCCTTGTTTAAAAAACGCCACCACCTTTTTAGTGTATTCTTGCTCTCTTTAAAAGGTAAACTACAAAACGAACAGAAAGAACGTCCCCTTTTCAAATTATCAAGGCTGCCTCAGGCATTTTTAAAAAGAAAGCTTCATTTCCGATCAGCAGTTTTACCACAGAACAGAAGTTCTGCTTTCCCTCTTTTTCATGGAACAGAATGTCCATTATAGGAGGAACAAAGCTGGACTGCAGCTCCAAGTTGAGAGGAGAAGTGGATTAAGAACCTCAATCAAAAACCCTTCCTTCACGGATTGTGCAAACTGCTGAAAGCGGCACACGCTGCAAACCTGACAGTGACAGATATAAAGTTTGTTCACAGCAGCCACATATGGCGAGGACACACAAGACAGGGAGGGGAGGGGACCATGCCTTGGGTAGCTTTAGCCCTTCTTGGACAGCCAGGCCACGCAATACATTGTGTGGCCAACAGATGTTTCCCCCACCCCAGGGTGAACAGCTGCCTGTTATGTGACATGTCCTCGGAAAAATACTGAGGCCACATCACAGAGAAGCCTTACCCCATATGGAGTAAGGCTGCTCAGGGCAGGGCTCTCCATGTGGCCTGGCCCCTGCAGCTCGTCTGGCTGCATCCTTAGTGAAAGTTACTCTGCTGAGGCTAGCAGTAAAGTTTAACAGGAAGAGTGTTACACAAGGAGCCATCATTCACCAGCCTCTCTCTCTTATCTAGACCACACCATCTTTAACAGGTACAGAACTACAGCAAAGTCTCACTGGGGAATGAAACGATACTGGGTCCTGGGTCACACAAAGTGCAGCTACCTGCTCTTTGGGCTCTTGATGAATATGGCCTTAGCAGGAGAGGCTCTTCTACAACTAAGACAAATATACAATATATGAAACGAAACCCAATGTTATGTTTGTACAAAAATTTCACCCACTGGGGGCCAGGCAGTACAGTATAAGGATATGTGATTTTTCTCCATGTGTGTAAGCACATACCTAGATCTTTGAATGAAGCACTCACCACACTTGTTCATTTTATAGTCAAACATACTAACGTTGAGTGTCAGATGGGATGTATGCTGTACAGCATTAACTGCTTTGTAGACATTAAATGTCATAATACAATTTATCCAGAAGGAGGAAACCATGACCAGCTAGTAAAATCCTGCACGTTCAATCCTGACTGCAGCAAGCCCAGTTTCATTGACTTGCGTGCAAGTTCCCCCTGACAATAGCACATTTATCTGTTTGAATAACAGTTATCAGTAGAATATTTTAAAAAATTGTGGCAACATTTCACTCTGTTTAGCTTCATAGAACTTGTCTTTCCAAAAATTTAGATCTCAGACTAAATTTAATTTTCTAAACCAAAAAACTTTACAGTTTAAAAAACTATTAAAGACAGAACAGTTTCCAAAACAAAAAACTTTCCTTTTCAAAATCATTTCACAAAATACACTTTTCCCTAACTTAAATGCCAAAAAACATGAAAATTAATTACAAAACAATTAAATACCATTTCTTTTTTACAGATTTTCTATCTATATTCCATAATTTACCATCAACATTAGCGCTATATACTTAATTCCTTACCATATATACTTACTCTTATTATTTATCACTAACTAAACATTCACATTATTTCTTTATTGATCATTTCTTTATCATAATTAAATGAAAACCAATTTTTTAAAACTGCCTTAACTCTGTCATTTACATGTATAAAAATTGTATACATGTTATACAATGAACTGTTGAGAATGTCAGCGTAGACAGCTTTATACAATCAGTTGTACACAATGCAATTCTGCGCAAAAGGACAGAGTTAAGGCAGTTTAAAAAAACTGTCATCGAATTATGATAATAAAGAAATGATCAATAAAGAAATAATGTGATAGTTTAGTTAGTGACAAATAAGAGTAAGTATGTATGGTAAGGAATTAAGTATATATGCTATGTTAGTGTTGATGGTAAATTATGGAATAGATAGAAAATCTATAAATATTTTCTATGCTTTTTGGCATTTAATTTTTGTTGTAATGTATGTTAAATGTTTTTTTAATTGTAATTGTAATTAATTATAATGTTTTTGGAGTTTAAGTTAGGGGAAAATGTATTTTGTAAAATGGTTTTGAAAAGGAAAGTTTTTTGTTTTGGAAACGATTCTGCCTTCAACGGTTTTTTTAACTGTAAAGTATCTTGTTAGAAAATGTCCAGGTTTTGGGGTGTGTGATTAATATAGTAATGAGAATGTTAAAAGATATCACATACGTCAGTTATGTGATATGTTCACATGTGGATACACAGTAAGGAAGGATAGAAAGAGAAAACTAGAAGCATGAAAGTCATATCCATCTTTGCCATCTGTTTTTAACAGTCATATCCATATTTAAAATATCATATCCATACCCCTTGGGATGGGCAGGATCCAGACAGGGAACAGGGCGGGAGATGTAGAGCTATGGGGCAAGGTAGGAACTCCAGGCCTGGGGCACAGACTGGCTGGGCAGTCCCCCCTCCCCTCAGATTGGCAGCAGCTTTGCAGGGCAGTTTTAGCCTTCTACTCCAGTCCCACACAGGAATGCTTGGGGTTACATGCAAATCATATGCAGATATATGCAAATCACCTGATTAGTCTGTATTACTTGTGCAGAATGAACCAGGTCTATGGTTTGCCTCCCCAGCACAAGGGGGCAGCTGTGGGTGTGATGCTACAGGGAAGAAAAGGGGTGTGTGTGGAGATGAACCTACAGAACTTCTCCCCCCATTCATTTTTGAATGGGTGGCTCTCCCTGCTGCCCCTTCCCCAACAGCTGCTGTTGCCACTCAGAAGGAAGGCGAGGAGATGCAGTCAGGCAGGGCTATTGTGCACTGCAAGTTTAAGCGCCAGGATGAGGAAGCTGTCAGGGGGCTGGGAGGGGCAGGATGGAAGTGCAGTTGGGGCAGGTTATGGGCAGAAGCAGCAGGGGGCCTGTACGGTGGACACCGTACAGCTGCACTGGGGATGATGAGGCATGACGTCCCCTCCATGGCCAAACACTAAACCAAAATTACTCCACTGATGGCAGCTCTACCAAGGGGAAATGGGGGGCAGAGTGAGGGGGACATAGGGCAGGGACAGAGACCTCCTACCCTTCCCACATCCCTTCTAGTAGCAGCCTCCCCCTTGGCTACTGTTGAGCTGGGTCTTTGGGTCTGCAGCATTGGCGCGCAAGATCTAGTTCAAGTGCTGATGCAGTGTGATAATGATCGGTGCAGCCAAAAATGAGTTCTGAAGCATTAAAACAAATAAATCAGTTCTGCTGGCTTGTGCATGCGCAGTCGAGCAGCCGCTGACTGCCAAAAAACAGCATAAGGAAAGTTACATGAGTCTGCTTTTTAAAATCACATAACTTTATCAGGAGCCAGCTCTGTCACAAAGACTTTAAGCTCTCTTCAGTTTCATGTTAATCACCGTCTGGCCTCTCTCCATACTTTTCACTCTGTATGAAAAGTTGCATGACTTTTATTCATTCACTCCATGGGAAGGATTTTGAGTGATCCATATCTCCTCCCCCCGAACAAGATGAGCCCACAGACTTCACAGCCTTGGAGCATGAGATCTAGATCAAGTGCTGGTGTAGTGGAATAATGATTGGTACTGCCAAAAAGGAGTTATTAAGCATTAAGAAATCAGTTCTGCTGGCTTGTGCATGCGCAGTCAAGCAGCTGCTGACCACCAAAAAACAGCATAAGGAAAGTTACCTGACTCTGCTTTTTAAAATCATGTAACTTTTATCAGGAGTCAGCTCTGTCACAAAGACTTTAAGCTCTAGTCAGTTTCATGTCAATTACCCCTGTGCCTCAGATAGTCAGCAAGAGGCGTCTCTAGTCAGTTTAATGTAACTCACAGTCTGGCCTCACTCTGTACTTTTCAGAGAGTGAAAAGTCTGCAACTTTTCACACCACACTTTTCACTCCCTATGAAACGTTGCAGATTTTTGACCCTTATGAAAAGTCACGTAACTTTCCTTATGCTGTTTTTTTCTAACAACACATATGGCGGTCGGTGGCAGCTCAACCGCACATGTGCCAGCCAGCAAAACTGATTTTTGAATGTTTAGTAACAAATTTTTAGATACATCAATCATCACACTACACCAACATTTTATCTAGTTCTCAAGCTCGAAGGCTGTGAAATCTGGAGGCTCAACTCTTCAGGGGGGGAGGAGATCTCGATTATTCAAAGTAGTCAGGATGCTGTGCATTTTGACCACAACCAGTTAACCTTTAAACAGATATAACTTTTGCTTTTCTGGCTGGATCTTCTTCAAACTTTGCACTTATGATGGTCCCCACAAATATAAGCCATGGATAAATTTTCAGAACTGTAGCTCAAGCAGTTTCCTCAACATAGGGGCTTCAGCAGTCCCCTGTTTATAATGGAGAGCAGTCCTGACACCTATTTGAGAAAGACGACACTCTTCAAATATAGATAGATAGATAGATAGATAGATAGATAGATAGATAGATAGATAGATAGATAGATAGATAGAGAGAAGTTCTGTTGTGATTACATTACAGCTATCTGTTCTTTCTTTCATTTGTGATGAAGACAATCTGCATATTCTTTCCCACAAATAAATATCTGAACATTGCAAAATTCATAACTTTGTTTCTTCTTTTTTTCACTTCAGTATTTTGTGGGTTTTTAAAAAATATTTTAATTTACTTATATTTTTATCCCATTCTTTCCCTAAGGCTCAGGATGAGCAACAACATAATAAAAACATATAAATGAGAAGTACATAAAAACATACAAAAATTCCCTGCTAGGGATGGGCGAACGTGGTTCGGAAGTTTGGAGTTCGGCCCGAACTTGGCCTGTTCGGACGACCGAATCCGAACCCAAATTCGAACATGAACTGGCTGAACCGAACTCAATTCCGAACGTCGAAATGACCGAACAGTTCGGTCAGTTTGGATCGCGTTCGGATGAGTTCGGGTGGCAAAAAAAGGTTCACTGGAAGGTCGAACGTGACAGGGAGGTAGTACTAGTCACTGAGGAGCAGACTTCCAGGCACCAGGGGTGGAGAGGCTTGCAAGAAATGAAACTATCTGCCTCCCCCCTTCCCAACACCTTCTGAGCTAGTCACTGTTCCTGAACAGCAGGCGCTGAGTAGGATTATTAGATTGTTTTAAGTTTCATTTCAGTTTTCTACTGAATGAAACTGAAACCTTAAACTGAAACCTTGTGTTGTTTGTGATTTCCCCCCATCCCATATATATATATATGTATGTTAGGGACAGTAGACAGTTGTAGGAGTTAGCTTAGTGATAGAGATAGAGTTAGTGATTTAGTTTTAGTATTTGTAGGAGTAGGCCTGTATATTTATTAGATAATCCATTTAGTTCATAACATTTAGAATAGTTAATAGCAGTTAGATTTAGTGTAGATAGATATATATAATATTAGATAACAAAATTAAATTTAAAAAACCCATATAAAAAAACAAAACAAATAAAAAACCAAAAAAACCCATATAAAACCAAATAAAAAACCAAAAAACCATAAAAAACCAACAAAAACACCCATAACAAAACATTTCCCAAATGGCCAAACCCGAACCGAACGGCCAAACCGAACGGCCAAACCGAACGGCCAAACCCGGCGAACTAACCAAACTGCCGAACCGAACGGCCAAACCTGAACGGCCGAACCCGAACCGCGATTTGTTCGCCCATCCCTATTCCCTGCACTGAGGCAACAATCCCATTCACATTAAAAAAAATATTAAACCACTAAATAGCACCACTGAAGTGAACAAAGTACCAAATACCAAAATTTCAGACTGACAAAATACCAGACATGAAAAACTGAAACGAGAATCTGAAACCCCAAACAAAGATGGAAGCAAATACCACTTTACATTCACCTCAGTAAATGGATTCAAATATACCAAATTCATTTAGATGGGTATTCACTTTGGATATTTGTTTCAGCTCTGTTTCAAAAGCTAATATGTTTTTATAGAGCTACTGTGTGATTAATTTATTTGACAGTCTTCATCAAAAACACATTTCAAAAAGAAAAAGGAAATTCTTTCCTTGTACCTCATTCCCTTTGTTTCCAGAACTTGATTTCATTTCTTTAGGTTGCTGTAATAATGAAAAAAGATTAATGCATATGAAGGTTTATGGATAAAGCTATTTAGTAAAGTGTTTAGTGATGGGGTGGGTCACAGGGAGCACATGACACCAGTGCTCCGGGCTCTGCACTGGCTGCCTATAAAGCCCCGAGCCAGGTTCAAGGTGCTGGTTTTAACTTTTAAAGCCCTTCACGGCCTGGGCCCTACCTATCTGCAGGACCGCCTCACTCAAAGCCTTGATTTTCATCTATTCCTAAAAGGGTGAGTTCTCATCTCTGGGGTGATTCCACTGGGTTCATTCGTACTTAACCCCAGGAAGATTTGTACACTCTAGTACTTGACCTTTGTGAACTTGTTGAAGTTAAATATCAGGAGGGCTATTTTGGATACTGTTTTTGTGTTTATTGGGATTTTTGAATTTTGGGATCGGATGCTGTCAATGACATTTTAATTTTACTGTGTTAAAGTTTGTCTTGTTGTAATCATTGGCAGTTCCTACAATTGTTTTATTATTTCATTGTGAAATGACCTTCGGGTCGAGACAAATAAAAACTTACTTACTACTCACTCCCCATATGCCCGTGCGACCCTTGAGATCGTCTGTGGGAGCCTTTTTGGAGGTTCCCCGGGCGAGGCGGGTGGCCACCGATGTTAGATCTTTTTTTGTGGCCGCCCCTGTGCTGTGGAATTCACTCCCGGAGGAGGCTCGGCTTGCTCCCACTCTCCTGTCATTTCAGCTTTTATGTAAGATCTGGCTGTTCCACAAGGTCTTTGGCGAGGGGTAGGGGGGGAGGGTTTTTGTTCCCCTGTATTGTATACTTTTAACGGTTTTAAATTGTTTTATTGTTTTTATACTGTTGTTCGCCACCCCAGCCTGCCCTATGGGCAGGAGGGGTGGGATATAAATTTTATATAAATAAATAAATTAAATAAAAAATAGTGATGACCCACTTTTATTTTGCTTTTTCCAGAGGCCAATATGGTTTTTTCATAGATCTTAAAGGAGCTTGCAATTCTCCTGTGACAGTCAGAATTTTTTTTAATTAATGTCATGTGATAAGTGCACCATTTACACATTATGTAACTTCAGCACTTCAGACTTACCATGCTCTTCAGTTAAAAAATTCCTTTTCCTTTTTTTGTGTTTGTTTTTTGCAATCCTCAAATGAAATCACTGAGGTCACTCCAGAGTAAATGGTTTGAGCACTGTAGCCTATCGCTATGATCCACAAACCACTTGCTCTAGAACGAGCCCCACTGAAGCTCTGCACGTTCTCTGGAGCAAGTTGTTTGCAGATTGCAGTCTACTTATTTAAAGCAGTTTGTAGTAGCAAACAAAAAGATTAATAATATTAAAAGTTAAGACTGAAACCCAAACTGTAGGCCCTGTTCCTTCCATAAGATCTTCATTGGCAGGCACTTATATCTGGAGAGATTCCCATTAAAATCAATGGGCATTTGCTTAAGCAGGTGTAGTCTTCACTCATGGATAAAACTGTGAAAGATGGTGTATCATTTTGTTTGGATATGGAGTTTCTCTATCTACCACATTTACCCTATATCAAGTTTGGTTAAGGAAGGTATATAAACCTCCGTTTGCTACTGCCATCTCTTGGCCCTGTTTAGAATCCATTTATTTTAAATGTCTAGTTACTCCTTTTTTATATTCTTCCATTTGGCCAGTTCAGCAGCTTTGTGTGTGATTTCTTTACCATTGCTACACAACAAGAACAGTGCTAGCAAACTTACCAAATGCCGGAATTCTACAGAAAGACTCCCATTTGCAGATTCATCCATATTCATAGCTTTGACATGAGTGCCACATAGAACGAATCTTCGATTACTAGAAAACAGGTTATAACAATGTAGACAGTGACAATAAAACAGGAGTTAATAAAAGGTCCTTTTTAAACTGACCTGGGAAGTGCCATGGTGCGAGGGGGATGGGCGGAGGCAGCGGGTGTGTGGCGCGTGTACAGCCCATCACACGGATGCACACCCACCTCCTTGCATGGAAGCACCGCCATGGTCCCCAAAGCCTCCGTGCATGGGCAATGGGTGGAGATAGGTGGAGCACACCCCCCCCCATCTGATGCCCACCCCCTGCCCATCCACGCAGTCATACATGTGGGCGGGGGGGTGGGGGTGGGGGTGTGTGGCTGTGTAAAAAGGGCCAAAGTAACGTGAAACAATTAAAGAACTCAGATTATTTCATTTTCTTACCTTACAGTTGAAACATTCCTGGGGAGAAAAAAAATAAATCCAGAGAATAGATTAGTTAACTCTTTACATATGCATTACAGAATCAAACTAGAGTGGTTTTTTAAAAAGAGACATGATTGAATCTTGAACAAGTATTCTCAAGCTTTTTTGCCTGCATGAAACCCATTTTCAGACAAATATAATCCTGCGATTCTAGACAACAGCAAAGACATGCAAAGTGCACCCCAAACCAGTCAGGATTGCGACCCCATCCACAGACAGCGTGACCCAATCTAGGATCCCAACCCACTATTTGAGAACTTCTGTTTTAAGGGCTTCTTCACAATACACCTACATCCGTGTAACTGACCAGAGGCACTTTTTTTTGCCACCAAAAGCAACTGTGCACACCCCAAGCCATCATACTGTCTGGTCAAATCTGAATTAGTGCCTTATGGGAAAACATTGGCAACTTCAGCAGGGGACAAAAAGAGAAGCAGCACATGGTGCAAACTACTTTGGGATGAACTGCAGCCCAGAGAATTGGGAAGGCAAACGGATCAATGAATTCAATTAGGGGGTCTAGTCTGCACTGCAAAAATGACTTCCATGGGACTGCTCTGGAGTAAGTGCGTTGTGGATTGTGGCCTTAATTATTTTAGAATCACATAATTTGGGGGACACTCAATTTTGGAACAATTAGGAGAAGCACTGCTAGTGCCAAAGCTACCAATGTCTAGATATGTGGAGCTGCCAGAACTTGAATGGGGCTTGTGCCAGCACAGAACTTCAAGGAATGGACAAGGGTGAAAACAAACTAGACATTAGCCTGCAATAGCCTGGGAGTCACCTGCTCATCTGGTAGGTCGCTGCCAGATGTTCGCCCACTATGGCCTTGGGCTGGGCGGGCGGCTGTTATGGGATGTGTGCACTGGCGGCAGTTGGCAACGCAGCCCGGGCAAAGGCTGAGCCATCTGGGCAAAACCAGAGTAACAGTTTCCCTCGCCATCTATTCAAGCCCTGCCCAGCCCCTCTGCAAAGCAAGATTGGAGGATCAGGCCTGGAGGAACACCCTCACCCTAGTCACCAAACAGCTGATGGGGGTGGGGTCAGGTAGAGCCCCCTCTCCCCCCATCAGCTTTTTGGGATGCATACCCAGGCTGGGTGAGAGTGTCTCTGGAACACACACACACACAATCTGCTGTTTTGTGTCAGCTCTTCCTGGGGGCCTGATCCTGTTGTGTGGCACGGGTCCAGTGTGATGTGGAAAACTGGTATTTAGAGCAAAAGCGGCAGGGGTGGGACTCCAGGCCAATTATTGGTGTCAGCTTCTATTGGTATCGGCTCCCCTGTGTTTCGGAACCCCTATCAGTTTTGGTTTTATTGGTGTCAGATATTTCCCATTGAAGTCAATGGGAAGTTTTCCTATTGACTTCAATGGGAAAGCCGCCGACTCAGAGACACAGGGAGCTGAGGCAGAAGAAGCCGAATCCCCTCCTGGGGCATTCCCCCACCCCGCTCTTGGCCTCAGAGGATGGGGGTGGGGATCAATTACCCCCTCTCACCTCCACTCGCTGGGGCCTGGCTTTACACCTCTCCCCAGGGCTCCTGTAAAGCATCTTACTGGTGATCCAGGGTCCAGGCGGGGGTGATGGCTTCCGCCGACTGGCGTTCTAGTTCTGCTGCCGGTGACTGGGTCTCCTCTGCTGCCAGTGGGAGCTGGCTCCGCTGCCAGGCCTGGCTGCCCGGCAGCAGAGCCAGCTCCTTCCGGCAGCAGAGGAGACCCAGTCGCCGGCAGCAGAGCCAGCTCCTCTGCCAGGCAGCCGGGTCTTCTCTTCCTTTCTTCTAACCTTCTTTCCTTCTAGGTCCCACTCCGGTCCCGGGACTCTGAAGAACGCTGCCTGTCTTCTTCTTTACTGCAGATGTGCAGATGGCTTCGGCGGTCATTCTGTGCACGTGCAGTAAAGAAGAAGACAGGCAGCGTTCTTCAGAGTCCTGGAACCGGAGTGGGACCTAGAAGAAAAGAGGAAAAGAGATTAGAAGAAAAGAAGAAAGGAAGACCCGGTTGACTGGAAGAGGAGCTGGCTCTGCCGTTGGGCAGCGAGGCCAGGCAGCAGAACCGGCTCCTGCCAGCAGCAGAGGAGACCCAGCCACCAGCAGCGGAGCAGATACCCCAGCTGACGGCGGCCATCACCCCCACCCTCTGCCCGGATCCAGGACCACCAGTAGGTATGCTTTACAGAGGCCCCAGGGAGTGGGGAGGGGTGTAAAGCTGGGCCCCAGCGGGTGGGGGTTTAGGGGTAATTATCCACACCCCTACCCTCCGAGGCCAGGAGTGGGGTGGGTGCAGGTGGAGGCCTCCCCGCAGGTCGCGGCTCTTCCAACTGAAGTCAATGGGGAGGATTTCCCATTGACTTCAATGGGAAGATCCGAGATCCAATAATCTCTTGGTTTAAACTGAGTGTAGCATTATCGGCCACTCTCGGATTAAACCGAAACTGAGAGTCCCATCCCTACAAAGTGGTATCTTATAACTAGTGAGCATGCTCAATTCATCTGAGCATGCTCAGCAGCAGCTACTGCTGCCTCTTGCCCACAGTGGCTGTGATCAATTGGTATAACTGTTGAAAACGTGGACAGGAGGGGTCTACATCAGAAAAATAGGGGCTGAGAGTGGGCAGCCCTGCACAATCCAACTAAATCAGGCTAAAACGTGTGTGAGAGACCGAGTATATCTTTTATTGAGAAAAATTAAGAGCCAGAGGAGCTGCAGCTCTGACTAGATCTCAGCTGCCTGAAAACCGTTCAGACTTGGCCAGTGCTCTGGGAAGGGGTCCCACATGAATGACTTCCCTCCCCCACCCATATGGACAGCTCTGCAGAGAACTCATGCCATGGACAGACCTGTGACAGCAGCCCCCACACCCAGATTACCAGGGGTGGGATGCTGCTTGTGTGAACAGCCCTCCCTTCAACCTGAAGAGTGTGGCTGCAGTAGCCTCCCCCCCGGCGGCCCAGGGAGCCAGTTCGGCACTGACTCCTTTGTTTTTACCCTAAGTCCCCCCAACAACTGGTTACAGACTGACCCCAAGGGCAGATGAGAAACCCAATACTTTAAGTCTTAGTAGCTCATTTTTGGTTGTTTCTGTTTTCATATTTGATTTCTTCACTAGATGCGAGAGCACTACAAATAAAGCGGTATAAAACTTCTGTAATGAAGCCTAAAACTGAAGCATAGCTAGCCCAGCCACTGGAAAGGGTGGACAGCCAATCCAGGGAGATGGTCTCTTGGAGGCAGCTCTGAGGGTGCTTCCTCCAAAAGGCTGGGTTGGTCCCAGGACTCTTGCTCCTCATCCCCACAGGATTTCTCGGTACGCAACACTTGCCACTATTCCAGCTGCCTAACATAAGGGGAAGTATTATGTCTAGTCACAAAAACCTGGGTCCTCGACATGGAGGAAACATGGGTTTGCAGAGGTTTGTTACCCAGAACAAATCTGGGGAACCTTGTCAGTTTTAGCAGCAGGCCAGTTTCAGCAAGGGGCTTTGTGCTTGTAGTTTTCACCAGAAGAGAGGCATTTGCCTTGCAGCAGGGGGTGGGAGAGGGAAGGATTGCCTTGCAGGGAGAGCATTGTCTGGTCAGTTTCACCAGCGGTGGGGTGGACTTGCTTGCAGCTGGCTGTTTTGCTTGATCAGTTTCACCAGTGGAGGCATTCTGCCTTGCAGCAGGGAGCTCAGGGCTTCACGCATTCATGCTGCCACCCGATGGGCTCTCCACTGGGCAGAGTTTATGAGCATTAACAAATGAGATGACAGCCCACTGGAGTCCAGGTTTGGACTGTGCAGTCCCAACTCATGTGTTTAGCGTGTAGAGTCTAATAAAACGGGCACTCCTGCCTGTATTTCTAGTGTGTTTGGGCAGCCCGCACTCACGAGTTTAGCATGACAAGCCTAATACAAAGGAAAGACTGACTTCCCCACCCCGTTCTGCCCAGCAACACCCCCGCTCTTCTCCGTATCCTGCCCCATATGACGACTCACAGCTACGGTAAACAATGGGAACAAGAAGTTGTACCATCTGTTGTCTGTCTTTCCAGTGCCTACTATCCCCCCCCCCCCTCCCCCAGAGATTCATACCTGGGTTTATACCTGCCAGCACTTTGTGGCTGGAAATAACAAGAGCTGAAACGAGATTAATGCACCAGGGGTGGGGGAGGCTGCGTTTGCATGCCTTTATGATAATGGTTTCCATTTATTGCTATCTAATTATGTGGGTGGTTTTCTTTACTGAGTTCACAGGTGGCCAGGAGAGTGCTGTGCAGCAGTGGGTTATACGCGCTTGGACACAGCAACAACGGACATGAACGGTAAGCGCAGGAAGTGGAGGGCAGAGGCACCATTCTCACTTGGCCACGAAGGGCAGCTGTTTAGATCCCACACACCTGCCACACTTTCCATGCCTCTGGGCCGCTGCAGAGCCCAACAGCCAGCCCAGCCCCACCACAGCTCCCCTTGCTCTCCCTACCTCTGCATGGGGCCTGAAACACGGGACTAGGATGGTGGAAGTGGGGGGTGCCTAAACTAATGGCTTTCCTTGTTGCCTTGCTACAGGACATCTGCCAGTGCAATGGGTGTGGACCGATCCCCCAGCAACAAGCACCCAGCAAGCCTTCCTATTTTTTATAATAAAAATGAAACACTAAACAGATGTTTGAACAAATGAATCCAATGTATAAGCTGCTTTGGGGGCTGGAGGTGGGAAGAGAAGGGGGTGGGAAGCATGGGGTGCAGGGAAGGAAAGGGGGGCTGTGAAGAATGGTAATCTGGCATAACGATAAGCTGCTTTGGGGGCTGGGAGTGGAAAGGGAAGGGAAAGGGGTGGGAAGCAGGGAAGGAAAGAAGGGGCCATGGAGAACGGTGGTCTAGCACAGCACTAAGCTGCTTTGGGGGCTGGTGGTGGCAAGCACTTGAGGTTGGGGGGAGGCCCATAGTAGCCCAGGTGGTCTAGAAGCTGCAGGTAGCCAGCTATTCCAGGCATGCTGTGGTGGCGCTGGGTTTGCTTCCAGACTGGAGAGCAGGGTGAGAGGAAGCGTGGGACATGACGTTCCCCAGGAAGGAAGGAGGCCGGCACCTCTCCAGCCCAGGGAGCTGCTCATCTCCCCATTTCCAGCATCCCCTCTGCCAGGCCCAGGGCAGCAGCAGGGGATGCCTCAGCCTGGCATGAGGGGCGAGCCAAGCAGAGAACCTGATGTGCTGAGTGCAAGGCTTGAGCTGCTCTGGCTGCCACTAGCACGGAGCCGACCCAAGTGGGCACCCGGCTCCTCTCTCGGGCACTCAAGCCAACAGGGGACACTCAGGGACAGACCCTTGCCTGTGGTTGGGGCTGCCGGGGATCTGTCCGGCTCCTGGCTGCAAAACCCAGAGGAGATGCAGAGACCTGGCTGGAGGGTGGGCATGCTCCCCATAGGCATCTCCGCTAGGTCCCTTCACTGACCCCGCCTGCTGTGCGGGGCAGCGGCGGGCACTGTGAGCAGCCCGACTATTCGAGCTCCAGCACAAATCCTTGCTCCAGTCCTGCTGCTCGTACATCGCTGAGAGCCAGAAACCGGATGGCGACAACATGCAAAGGCTGATTGCTTTTGCTTTGAATTTTTACTTTTGCTTTTAATGTTCACTATAGGTGCTCAATAACGCATGCAATATGCTCCATAAACTCAGCTTTCTGTGCATAGCGAAAGGTTACTTCCAGCTGCAAAGTGCTGGCAGGTATGAACCCACGTGGGTGGGTGGGGATAGTAAGCACTGGGCTGCCTCCCGAGGTGAGAATTGCCCGGATGAAACAACAGCTGGGGCAGCTTCTTCTTCCTGTAGTTTGTCACAGCTGTGCATCATGACAGGGGTGGGATACCTGGAAGCGGGGCTCACACTAGTGTTTCTCACACTAAACCTCAGGGTGCTTTTACATGACGCCCCCCCCCTCCCCCATGCATGGATAGGGGAGAGCTCATGTGAGTTCGGTGTGGGGGGGTGCGCGCTCCTGGGACCCATGCACCACCCACCCTGCCTATGCACGAGGCACTCCAGAAAAAGCTGGAGTGGCCCATGCAGGGACAGGGTGGGCAGGGCGGCCATGCACGGGGCCACTTGTTTGAAGAGCTTCCCCATGCGCGAAGCCCCTACCCCCCATGCACCTGCTGCGGACCCTCCCCCTGCCTGTCCTGTGTAAAAATGCCCTGACTGGGGGCTGCCTACATGCACATTAATACACGCAGGGGCTGCCCGTTTATTAGCTCAACATGTGAGTGGGGGCTGCATGGACTGAACGCGGACTCCAGCAGGCTATTGTCTCATTTAAAACACCCACAAACTCTCATGAATTTGGGTTACTTTATGATTTCCACCTGACATTGGGTAAAACAAAGCAGCACAGGTTGCATTTCTCTTTGAATTCTTGGTTTTATGTAAACCTGAAACTCATGGGGTACAATCCCACATGACTCAAAACTAGAAAACAAAACGGCTGCTGACCAAAACCAGTGATTTTTTTCAGGGCTTTTGAAGTAATTTCTCACTGGAGTTATCCCCTCACAGTGCAAAATGTTTTGAAATATTAACACATTAATTCCACCAGCTGTTGAATGAAATGAAGTCTCTCAGTCTTAGAGTGGATCTTTGATTAAAAATAGCATGGTGAAATAACACAGATGAATTAACACAGTACTCCGAGACCTCTGTAATGATGAGCAGCTTGTACAAGGGAATTACTTTACAGTTACCTACTTGTCAATAGTTGCTTTCACTTTGATCTGGTAGTTGAGCTCTGGTAACTTAACAAGCAACCTGGAAAATAAAAAGTGTAAAACTACATACTCCGAATCAGTTAGGTTATTTGTATCTGAAAAGCCACTGAAACAAAAATTGGTCACCTACCTCGGTGAATTTGTTTCTCTTCGTTCCACCTGTCAGTGCTCTGCACGGGTAGCTCTGTGTATGGCCAATAGGAGGCAGAAGAAGAAAAACCCTCCTTCGCATGCGTGGAGCTGCCCTCAGTCACTCAGTCGATAACCAAGCCGAGGGCCGAATCGTGAATCCTGTAATGCTTATATACAATCATTAGAGTGTGCCCTTTCCCCTTTGGGATTACTGGGCTAACTAAACTGTTGAACTTAATAACCATCTAAACGGTTAATGAACTAATTGTAACTGACAATCCTTACAGACTCACTCCCTTTAAATTAATGCTGTTTGGCAGGGAGGGCCAGAGCACTGACAGGTGGAACGAAGAGAAACAAATTCACCGAGGTAGGTGACCAATTTTTGTTTC
>QEPC01013547.1:3498985-3532733 GCA_003113815.1 Sphenodon punctatus
AGCCCCCCCCCTCCCCACCAACCCTCCCAGTGCTCCCCCCGCTCTCACCAAGGGGAGTCACTGGGTCCACCCCCCTTTTTAACCCCCTCTACCTACAACCCCCACCCTACCACCCTAGCCCTGTACAAAAAGAAGCCCACAAGAACAGACAATAGCCCCCTGCCACCCCCTGCAGCCCCGAAGTGGCCCAAAGTGCCATGCCCTTTGGCCGTGGCCCTTTGGACCGCGAGCCTGCGGCCGCGGCCTACAGCTCAGCCGCTGTCCCTGGGGCTTTAAGCCCCCAGCTACTTCCGGGTGGTGGGGGGGAGGGGATAGGTCAGCCCACGTGGCTGGCCTCTACGTTCCCCCCCCCCGTCCCCCAACTCACAGCTCGGTTCTTCCCTCCACAGGTGACAAGATGACAGGAGCGGAGGCGGCGGCAGCGGAGCACCAGGACCCCCCGACCAGCAGCAGGGCAGCATGGACCCCCTGCAGCAACGGCAGGGTAAGTAGATGGTAACCCAGTCCTGCATGAGTGACAAATCTGGCTCTACGTGTTAATAAACCTTTGCTCAAGAAGACTTTCACTTTCTTGGGTGGAATCAGAGTTTTTAAATAACCAAAATGGTGGGAAGGCTCTCTAGCCTAGTCCTCTAGCCTAGTCCCCTGCCATTGAGCAAAATCCAAGCGTATCTACATCATTCCAGAGAGATGTCAGTATGATCTGTTTTTAAGAGGCCTCCAGTGATGGGGTATCTACAACTTCCCCTTCAAAAATTATTCCACTGCCTAACTGTCCTGGTAATTAGAAAGTTCTTCTTAATGTTTACCCTAAATCTTTTCTCCTTTAAATGTAAGCCCATTACTTCTAGTCCTAACCTCGGAGAATAACTGGGTACCATTTTGCTTATAGCAGCCTCTTTACAATTTATTTATTTATTTATTGAGGGTGGGGGAAACACTAATCACATTGCCCCTTGGAAACAGTACTTGAAATAAGACTTAACCAGGGCCAAGTAGAGCAGACTAATCACTTTACTTTTCTTAGAGACAATATTTCTGTTAATGCAACCGCAAATAGCATTTGCCTTTTTAGCTGCTGGTTGACCTATATTTTAGCACTGTGTGTTGACATATGTCGGTCACCTACATTCTGAGATTCTTTTCAAAAGTACTACACTGAGTCAGTCATTTCTCATTTTTTATTTGCACTTTTGATTTCTCTCTCCTATGAGTTAAGACTTTACATTTGTCTTTAGTAGATTTCATCTTTTTTTTTCAGCCCAGTTTTCCAATTTATCAGGATAATTTTGGATTTTTTATCCTATTCCCCAGAGAATCTCCAGCTGCAATCCCTCCCAGCTTTGTTATCAGTAAATCTGATAAGAATACTTTCCACACCTCAGAGCAAAATATGTTAAACAGCACTGTACCCAGAACAGACTCTCGGAGTACAATTATTTTGAACTAGTTCTGAACCCACTGAATAGTAATACCAATAAGTATGATATGAGTATGTCATGGAAAACTCTGTCAAATAAAATCCCTTACTAAAGTCAAGTTATATACACATCAGCTGCACCACTATCGTCCACTACTCCTGTCACTTTATCAAACAGGGTAAGGTTAGTCTGGCATGATTTGTTCTTGACAAATCCATGCTGGCTGCTTCTCCAGGTACCTAAAAACTGGCTTTTTCATTATTGTTCCAGGATTTTTTGCCCAATTAGTATCATCAGGTATTTACCTATGGTGTATTAAATTTTTTAAACCATGGTCTGCCTCTGTAAGCATAAAATGTACTATGGAAGAAAAGAAACTGGTATCAGACATCCCTTACTCACCTGAGTTTAACAGTGAACTGGATTAAGGTTTTAAGAACCAATGGCCTCTGGGGGTGAGTTGGCATGCAGGGCTGCCTTTCAACTACAAATGCACTAGTTTGAAAGGAAATAAAAGAACAGCTGTTAAAATTAGCATAAATATCCAGGCCTAGCAAAAAGCCCACAGTTACACATGAAGCTCTCCTCTCCAAGTGGCTGATTTCTGTGTCTATGTTGGCAGTTGTATATGTAAACCCAAGTCCAGTTCTTAGCTTTTCATTGACTTCTTATGAATTATTTCCACAGAAAATGACCTTGCAGAATAGATTACAAAAAGAATAAAATAAAAACACACTATAATGTTGGGATAGCATGCTCAATTAAACAGCAGATGAATGTGTTGCCTCAATAACGGAAATCCATTCCAATAAAATGTAGAAAAAATTAAATAAAATAGTAATTTTACATTCCTGTCATCTTTTAAAAACTGTCCAAATTCTGCTTTCAGACAGTCAGTCACAGATATGTATTAACTATGATTGTGTGGCAAGCTACCAAAAGACCTCCTATGAAGATCAAAGCACTGGGTTGAAGCAGCAACAACATTTAAATAATATTAGATTGGAAATAAAAGGGGTGGCAGCGGGTATAACTTTATGAGTAATACAGGGTAGGACCGCATACTGATGAGATGAAGTACTACTACTCTCAGAGGCATGTGCATCATTTCATTAGGATATATACATATTGATCTAAGGACAGAATTTGACCAGAAAAGCTTAATGGCTTGACTTTCTGACTGCCGAACACTCACAACTCCCACTGCCTTTTTGTAGAGCTGTAGATGCTAAACAGGTTCTATAAACCAAAGTCTAAAAGCATTGCAAACCTATTCCATTTTTTGCTGTCTTTTCGTTGCAAACTGCTTTTGCTGCCAAAGGCCCTAGTCTGGCGAATGCTTACGTGACCCCATTCCACTGAAACAAATTGGATTGTTTTCACAATTGTGTTTTCAAGATTGGAGACACAAAACTTTAGATTACTAAAATTTGACACACACAAAAATGTACAATGTTAGATGTACCTCCGGAAAAGGTTATAGAGCAAGAAGTTGACTCTTTCTAGCAGGTGAGGCCTTTGCAGTAGAATAGGATCACCATCATAAGTGAGTTTGGTCAATAGCTCATCCAGCTTCTCTAGTTGCCTTCTTATTTGGAAAAGGCTCTCTGCCAGTACTGTGAAACTATGGAAATACAAAGAGTAAAGTTACAATCCTTCACATAAAGCAGTTGATTAGTACAATGTGAAAACTTAGTATAACGTGAAAACAATGTGAAAACAACACAAGTTCTTTGTAAAGAAATCCTAGAATCAGTAATGACTGGTGTTTTCTGTCCTTATAAAAGCCACTATTGTCGCACCACATTTTGCAAAATGATGTGAAATAGTGACAAAATCCTTCTAATGTTTACCAAAGAAGAGCCCTTTCCGATAAGGCTTTGCATCTGCTTGTCACTTGTATCATTGGTTACAACTGACTGAGCTCAAGGATTCAGCCCGTTATTATACAATGTTCTTCTTAGTCCCCTTTAAAAGGTATCTAGGAAGTACCAAACCAGTGGAAACATATCATCACTAAAACTTATAGGACCGTATCTTCAGTGGGTGCAAATCCACGTACCTATAGACTTCAGTGGAGCATGCTTATTTAAACCTACAGAAGATCTGGCTTGATGATTATAAATGAAACAAGATAAAATGGATGAAATGAACCTTAAAAATACAGGGACAAATCCCTAAGTATTTATTCAGTCAAATGTCCCACTGACTTCACGTAGCTAGAGAAATAAAGAGAGTTATATAAATGAAAGGTAAGTAACTTTGCTATGAGTATAAAATGGCAAAGGAAGACGAAAATGGTACAGAGACCACAAGTACAATTAAACTCAAAAACGAATGGCAAACAGCAGACAAATGTCAGATTACATTTCATTTATGTCATGTCTTGAGACTTGTAGTCTAGACAGGATAGTTTCCTTTTGAGCCATGTGCTATTTCTAAATAAAAAGGAAAATTGGATGCTTACCTGGGAATTTTCCTTCTATAAGATATCCTCCTAGACAGTCAGCTGCAACTATGGTTAGATTCCCACCTCAACCACCAGGAGGCAGACTTCTATTTTTCTGGAGCATGCTCAGTGGGGATATGACCCCTTGTGCTCCAGTTGATTACAAGCCAATGAAAACTAAGTCCTTCACTGACTCTGAAACTACTATGCAAACGGAGTCCAAAATAAAAACTCAAAACTCAAAACTAAACCAAACCAATGAAGGGCAGGTTGCTGGCCATCCTGGAGGATACCCTGTAGGAGGAAAATTCCCAGGTAAGCATCAAATTTTCCTCTCTCACAGGGATCTTCTCCTGGACAGCCAGCTGCAACTATGGGGAAGTTCCCAAGCAGTGTCACCCATCAAGAAGGGAGGGAAATCTAACAGTCAGACAACCCTCTCAGCCACCATGCTGTATATACAACATCCTTACAGAAGAGCCTGCAGGTCTCTCCTGCTAAAAACTGCTTCAGCTGAGTCCAGAACATGCACTTTATAATGCTTATTAAAAGTGTGGAGAGATGCCCATGTGGCAGCCCTGCAAATTTCCTCATAAGGTGCCTGGTTTCTGAATGCCTGGGAAGTAACTGCCCCTCTTATGGAGTGGGCCCAAATCTTTTGTGGGGGACACTTCTCCACCCTGTAAGCTTCCTGCACACAGGCCACTAACCACTTAGCTATTGTGGTCTTAGAAGCCTTCAAACCTTTCCTATTCTGGTAATATGAAACAAACAGGGATGAGGAGTAACGGAGGAACGCTATCCTCTCGATGTGGACTTTCAGGGCTCTTTTCACATCATTGTTTGTGCCACAGTTTCTCCCTCGGGGGAACTGGGTTAGGACAGAGAAGGAGGGTAAAATAATTTCCTGACTTCTATGAAACACTGTATCCACTTTTGGACAAAAGGCAGTGTCTGGTTGTAAAATGACCGAGTTCTCCCTAAAGGAACATGAGTTGGGTTCCACAGTCAGTGCCCCTAGTTCCAACACCCATCTAGCTGATGTAATTGCTACTAAAACGGCTACTTTAAGGGACAGATAGAAAAGAGACACCTCCTTAATAGGTTCAAATGGGATCTTAACCAGGACATTCAGTACCAAACTCAGGTCCCAGGTGGGAAAACAGTGAACCACTAGGGGAGAAAACTGTTCAGCAGCTTTTAGGAACCACTTCACATGTGGGTGTCTAGGTATACTATAGCCCCCTAAACAGGGCAGAACACTATTCAAAGCAGCCGCTTGTCTAGCTAATGTGTTTGGTTTCAATCCTTTACCGAGTGTCTCCTGCAAAAACTGCAGAATAGTTTTAGTTCCAACCCTGAGCGGGTGAATCTTTCGGAATGTACAGCAGTGCACAAACACTGCATGTGCATTGGTATATATATATATGTCACATGGACTGTCTCTTTACTTGCATTAGAGTATCTGCCACCGCTGAGTAATACCCCAAGGTTTTCAGAGCTCCATGTTCAACTTCCACCCCATCAGTTTCAGCATTTCCAGATTCTCATAGCAGATCGGTCCTTGTGACAGCAGGTCTGACTTGATGGGTAGTCTTATAGGATCTTCTGTCTTTAGGTGCTGTAGATCCACGAACCACGGTCACCTAGGCCAGAAGGGAGTTACCAGTAACAACCAAGCTCAAAACGGTGGGAATGCATACAAGAGTCCCTTGGGCCAGGATTTGTTCAGAGCATCCTGGGCTTCTGCCTCACTCCCCCGGCTGCAAGACATGTACCATGGGTCCTTTGCATTTTCCCTTGCTGTGAACAGGTTCATGACTAGTTATTATTATTATTATTAAGCATTTATATAGCGCCAGCAATGTACCTGGCGCTTTACAAAAAATAAGATAGACACGGTCCGTGCCCAAGAGCTTACAATCTAAAGACAGGAGGAGGGAAGACAGGGAAGAGGGAACAGAGGGAAAGACAAGGGATGCGACATTCATGAGGATGCGAGAATTCAGGTACACATTCTTGGCTTGGTTACAGTAAATTGAGAGTATACAGATAACAGGTGGGGGATAATCCTGGGTGGGGATGATGAGCAGGAGTTAGGAAGGGCGGAGCAGAAGAGGTGGGTTTTGAGGAGGGACTTGAAGGTGTGGAGGGTGGGAGCAAGGTGGATGAGAGCCGGGAGGGAGTTCTAGGCATGCAGGACAGCAAGGGAAAAGGGACAAAGGCAGTTGGGGGAGCAAGGGAGGCGTGGGAGGGGATGGAAGAGGAGCGGAGTGCTCATGGAAGGAGATCAGGGCACAGAGGTAGGGGGGAGCGAGGTTGTGAAGAGCTTTGTAAGTGAAGACAAGGAGCTTGTGCAGAAAACTAGGGATGTGCGAACGCGGTTCGGGGGTTCAGGGTTCGGCCTGAACATAGGGTGTTCGGACCATTCGCGAACACCCTGAATCTGAACTGCTCCCCACCTGAACCAGCCGAACAAAGTTCGGGTTCCGAACCGGTTCGGGCGGCGGCACGGGGGGCAGGGAGGAACCTGGTTTTCCCTCCCCCCTCGAGGCTGCGCGGGTGGAAGGGGTGCTGGGGAGCACCTCCCCCGCCTCGTAATTTTTTTTAAACCCCCCCCAGGGATCGCCCTACCTGGTGGTGCCGGGGCTCTGACCCCGGGTCCGGCGGTGGCTCTCCAGAACGCTTCAGACGCTACTAGGCCTTCCAGTTTGACCCAGAAGGCCTAGTAGCGGCCTGAAGCACTCCGGAGAGCCGCCTCCTGTGGATCTGGGGCCAGAGCCCCGGCACCACCAGGTAGGGCAATCTCTAGGGTGGAGGGGTTAAAAAAATGAATTACGAGGCTGGGCGGGGGGGTGGAGGTGCTCCCCGGCTCCCCTTCCACCCGTACAGCCTGGAGGGGGGAGGGAAAACCAGGGACCCCCCGCCCAAACAGGTTTGCCCCCCCCCCAACCCATTTGGGCCAAACAGAATGGTTTCAGGTTCGGCCGAACCCCGAACGGGCCAAACACCAAACCCCCCGGCGTTCGCACGTCCCTACAGAATACGCTCAGGAAGAGGGAGGCAGTGGAGAGAGGCAAGGTGGATGATCCTGGCAGCAGAGTTTTGAACAGAGATGAGGGAAGAAAGGTGAGAGCGGGGAAGGTCAGCAAGGAGGAGGTTACAGTAATTGAGGCATGAGAAGACTAGGGTGTGGATGAGAGTTTTGGCAGAGGAGACAGACAGAAAAGGGCAGATCTTAGCAATGTTGTGGAGTGAGAAGCAGCAGGATTTGGTGACAGAGTCAATGTAGTGTTTGAAGGTAAGGTGCGAGTCGAAAATGAAGCCCAAGTTACAGGCTTGGGGGACAGGGAGGATGGAGACCCCGTCAATAGCAATTCACAGGGAAGAGGGAGAGGAAGGATTGGGAAGGAAGATCAGGAGTTCAGTTTTCGCCATGTTCAGTTTGAGCTGGCATTGAGACATCCAGGCAGAGATATCAGAGAGGCAGTTAGTGAGACGAGCTTGAACAGAGGGGGAGAAGGAAGGAGTGGAGAGAGACAGTTGAGTGTCATCAACGTATAGGTGGTATTGGAAACCGTGGGAGGCAATGAGTTTGCCTAGGGAATGGGTGTAGATAGAGAAGAGGAGCGGGTCAAGGACAGAGCCTTCAGGAACCCTGACTGAGAGGGGTAGGGAGGAGGAGGGGGAGGAGTTAGGAAGGGCTACATTGAAGGAGTGGTCATAAAGGTAGGAGGAGAACCAGTCGAGGACAGTGTCCCGGAATCCAAGGGAGTGAAGCGATTCAAGCAGGAGCGAGTGGTCAACAGTATCGAAGGCAGCAGAGAGATCCAGGAGGACAAGAATAGAGTAAAGGCAATTGGATTTAGCCACAAGAAGATCGTTGGTGATCTTAGCAAGAGCGGTTTCAGTGGAGTGAAGGGGGCGGAAGCCAGGTTGGAGGGGGTCAGGGGAGGAGTTGGTGGAGAGGAGGTCGAGGCAACAGGAGTAGACAATCTGTTCAAGGAGTTTGGAAGCAAATGGGAAGAGTGAGACATGACGGTAATTAGAGGGTTCAGAAGGATCCAGAGTGGACTTTTTGAGGATGGGGAAGACAGTGGCGTTTTTAAAGGCAGAGGGGAAGGAGCCAGTAGAGAGGGAGAGGTTGATGATGTGCAGGAGGGGAGGGGCGACGATAGAAGCAATGGAGGTCAGGAGGCAGGAAGGAACGGGGTCCAGGGGGCAAGTGGAGGGGTTGGAGGAGGAGAGCAGGGAGGAGATTTCCTCAAGGGAGGCGGGTGAGAAGGAAGACAGGAGAGAGGTGGGGGGAGGAGGGAGAGGGGTGCGGGGGGGAGTAGTAGGGGGAGAGGACTTGGAGATGATTTCCAGGCAGATCTTAGAGGTGAAAAAGAGCAAGATCCTGAGTGGAGAGAAAAGAGGGAGGAGGAGGGCAGGGGGGTTTGAGAAGGGAGTCAAAAGGTGGAGAAGAGGCAGTGATGGTCCCAGGAGCAGGACTCAATGTGTGAGGCATAGTACTGCTGTCTAGCGAGGGAGATAGTTAATTGAGCGATGAGAGGCAGAATTTGAAGTGGAGGAAGTCAGCGTGGTAGTGGGATTTTCACCAGAGGCATTCAGCAGCCCGGGTGCAGGAGCGGAGATGGTGAATGGTGGGCGTGAGCCAAGGGCAAGGGTTACGGGAGCGAACTGGGCAGGGGAAGAAGGGGCAAGGAGTCGAGGGTGGAGGCGAGAGAGGAGTTGAAGGTGGAGATGGCAGAGTCGGGGGAGGAGGAGGAGAAGACTGAGGGGAGAAGAGGAGAGATGATACTGACGTAGGATGATACTATCAGCTTGAATGCCTCTGCTCAGGGACTACTGTCCTCCTGGAACCACCGTCCCTCTGCTCAGTCAGTCCGCCTGTACATTTGCCTTTCCTTCGATGTGGAGGGCTCTTAAAAAAGACTCATCTAGTCTCCACCCACTTGAACATTGACTGCTTGACTGTTTAGGGCTTGAGATCAAGACCACCACCACCCCCTTGGTTATCTGTGTAGGGTTTCACTGTTATGTTGTCCATAAACACCATCACGTGGGATCCTTTTAACTCCAACTCAAAGGCCTTCAGTGCTAGAAAGATTGCCCTGAGTTCCAGTCAGTTGATGCTGTGCTTTTGCTCCTGCTGAGACCAAGTTCCTTATGCGGTCTTGTGTAGCATGTGCACCCTCTAGCCGAACAGGCTGGCATCCATTGTGATTATGACTCTTGTGGGCTCCACCATGAGATAACCTTGGTCGAACTGAGTGTCCTCCAACCACCAAGACAGGGAGGATGTCACATGACTGGACACTGCCACCCATAGATTGAGACTTCCGTTCAGCTGATCTTGGAATGGTTGAAAGAGTTGCTGAAGGGGTCTTGCGTGTAATTGGGACCACTGCAGGTGGTATGTGCATGAGATCATCAAACCGTGGAGGGTCGCCAGTGTCTTCAAGAAAAGTCGGTGCCCCTCCTGTACCTGCCGTATCAGCTCTTGTAGTCTGTCTCATCACAGTTGGGCAATGAATGTCTTGTGCACACAAGTGTCCAGTAGCAATCCCAGGTGTTCTAGCTGTTGTGTGGGGACCAGGTGGCTATTTTTTTGATTGACTATAAATCCATGAGCCTCCAGGTTCTATATAATCCTGGATACATCCTAAGTCCAAGGATCAAACGCTGCAGATCGTATGAAGGTTGCCCAGGTATTTGTGGATTCGAATGCCTTCTTTCCCGAGATTGGCTACCAATAGGATGAGTACCTTTGTGAAGGTCCTTGGGGAGGTGGCAATGCCAGAGGGGAGTGTCCTGTACTGCCACAGTGCTCTGTGACATATGCAAATCTCAGCCACTTCCTGTGTGTCTGATGAATTGGTACATGGCGATACGCCTCCTTCAGGTCTAGAGACGTATAAAGACACTCTGCAGGGTCTGTTTCTTATTTCTGTCTGAGGTGTCCTCTAGGACCTTGTCCAGACAGACCCTAAACAGCTTAGTCCCCTGGAAGGGGCTCCCAATTAGGGTGTTTTTTTGCCACAGTCTCTCCCTTCTAGGACCTCAGTCACAGCTACCTTCATGCTGTGACATTTAAGGCCGCTGCTTTGGAGGCCCAGGACAGAATGTCAATGGTGGAATCCAATATTAATGCATAGGTCAATTTTATTCTAGTAGCTAGCACCCTGGTCATCTCTGGAGATGTTTCGGGGCCCTTTTCTCTCTCCGTCCACAGCATCAGGGTCCTGGTAAAGTATGACAAGAGGGTGGCCATTTCAATAACTGCTGATATCTCATCAAAGTTTCTGCATAGACGGACCTTGATTCCTTTATCAGTGGGATTCTTGGCAGACAGTGCCCTTCAATGGGGAACACAGATTTTTTAGCCAGGGAAGCCGTCGCAGCATCCACCGTAGCAGTGGCTAGCGTAGGCGCCTTGTTCTTGGAGAGCAAATACAAGGACTCCTGCATTTTGCTGAAGCTTCAACACCCTAGAAGGGTGTTGCCACTCAGCTCAGATTTTTTTTTTTTCAAAGGTTTTATCCAGGAGCATCCCTTTATCTCTGGCTTGGGTCTTTGGGATGTATTCCCTTTCTGACTCCTCCGAAGAGTCAGAGGACCCCTTCTTAGCTTTCTTTTCTTTTAGTTTCAGGGCTTTACACACTTGATCAAATATTTCCATCCCTGTATTTGATTGGGAATTCCCTGCTAGGGCCCTTTGAAGACTCCACCAGGGAGTCTGGGATTTGTCCCTCCTCCAGGGAGGATCCTTCTCCCTCTTCATCCTCTGAGGCCCCTTCTGAGGCCGCCTCATTTCCACTGTCATCCTCTCGGGCAGTGTTTGCCCATGGTCTTCTAGGCTGTGGCTTCTTTTGGGGTGTTTTCTGGGGGTGAGACCCTCCTGGCCTGATGTCTGGGCACCCCTAGAGCCCTCCACAGCACCCCTAAAGCCCTAAGTAGGCCCAATTTGTTTAATCTCCTCCTGAAGAGAGGACGAAGTCTGCATCCTGCTGCTTCAGAGGCAGACTATCAACTGGGGCACAGGGGGTCAGATCCCGACTGAGCATGCCCCAGAAAAATTGAAGTCTGCCTCCTGGTGGTTAAGAGTTGCAGCAGGCCGTCCAGGAGGAGATCCCTGTGAAAAGACATCTTTTTAGTGCAATGACCTCCTCTACCAAGTTGTGTCAAGTGAGGTCCTCAGTCAACCAATCTATGCAATCTTTATCCAGACAAAACTTCAACTGACCTCAAGTGACATGATTAGAGAGACCAATTCTTCCTTGGGCAAAATGACAATGTGAAGATTTGTGTATCTGGTATATGGGATACCAGTTGTCAATTTTTCATGTCATCAAGAGGTTTGGCTCTGCGTATCCAGTTGCTATAGTATTCCTTCTAATAGTAGATTATGCCTTTCAAAATAATTTTCATTTTAGCTACATATTGTCCTAGCTGCTAACATAACAGTAGCCAACTCAGTTAACTCACATAATTGCAGTCCTGTTTAGACCCTATCATCATTGCAAGTATGTGGGGCTACTGTAAAGCAGCAGACGTCCTGTGCTTTTTATTGGAAACTTAATTAAATGTGAGTTTACCAGTTTTGGAGCTGATCAAGCCCACTATGTAGAGGACCTCCAATGCAGGCAATTTGCTGGCGCCTCTTCCAGTCTATTAGTTCTTCAATCAGCAGGTTATTCATCACAGCATCAACTTCATTTATTATTTGTGCCATTTTACTGAGCACTTCCTGCCAGGAATAGGAAAAGTATCACCAACTGGTCACAAAGGGAAAGCATGAACCTTAGAAAATACTAGCCACGATTTTAATAGCCATTTTTAGAGAAATGTGCAACAGAACAATAGACTAAAAAGGGCAACTGGGGGTCTCTCACCTTGTGAAATGCCATTCTATTGTAGGCTTTCCAGGCCAGGTATTCTACACATTGGGGAATTGTCTCAATCAAAAATATAGAAAAGAAGAGAGGGAGGGAAGTTCATGGATCAGTTTAAAAAAAAAAGGTTTAGTCAAACTCTAATCCAGAACCTCTTGAAGCACTCATCTTCCAAAAGCAGCTTCCGCTGATTCAAACAAATCAATCTTATAATGCTTAGTGAAAGAATGTGTGGAATATTGGAATTTTATTAGTGGTCAAAAACCAAAAACCAGTTTCACTGCCTACTGTGCCAGGACCTGTAAGAGCTCTGGCTAGGCATCAGCAGAGTTTACACACAGCAAAAGGAAAAATAGCTCAAATTTTCAGTAGCAACAGCTTAGAAGTAATCAACACCCTGGAGATTGTTTCTAGATTGAAAATAATCTACTTTATTGAGAAACACATTGTGATAGGAAAGGCCTATCCCTAGGTCTATCTATCTAGCTGCCGCCAGCATGGTGGCCAGTCATGTTGAAGGTCGGAGGAAGAAGAAAGGAATGGAGAAAGGTCAGGAAGAAGGAGGAAGTCCAGTAGGAGCTTCCTGGGCACATCCCACAGAGAGGGGGAAGGGCTGGGAGGCTTAGAAGCAGAGATCAGAAAGGTTAAAGTGAATTTTAAATAAATAAATAAATAAATGTCTGGTGGCTGGGGGGGACTGGATTAAAAAAAAAAAAAGGTTAAAGTGACACACACACTAACTCACTATTCTCTACTCCCAATGCGGTCATTAGGGTTTGTTGGTGCAAAAGGTTGATGTCATCTGGAGCTGTTTCTCCAACATGGAAGACCACGCAGTTGCCCGGAAAATCTCTGTATAAGAGGCCCTAGCTCTGAAAGCCCGAGAGGTGGCTGACCCTCGAGTTCAGTGAGCTACAATGCCTGAGGGAGGGGGAAACCTTCCAGATCTGTAAGCCTCCGAGATACAGGAGACTATCCATTTAGTTATGGTTATCTTTGACTCTTTCCGACCCCTTCTGCAGGATCATAGCAGACAAAAATGGCTGAGGACTTCCTAAAACTGCTTGTTATGTGGAGATAAATCTTTAATGCCCTCCTTACATCTAAGTTGTGCCATGTTCTTTCTAAAGGGTGTTCTGGCTTTGGTCAAAAATAAGGCAGGATTATTTCCTGGTCTCTATGAAAAGGGGTGTTTATTTTGGTATAAAGGCAGAATCTAGCCTTAGGATTACTGAATCCTGCTTAAACGTATACACGGCTGGTTCCATGGACAAAGCCTCTATCTCTGAAACCCTCCTAGATGAGGTGATTGCTATCAAAAAGCCACCTTGATAGAAAGAAAAAAACAAACAGAGATCTCAATTATAGGGCTCAAAGGGAGGCTTTGTGAGAACCTTCAAAACTGTTTTCCGGCTCCAGGTTGGAAACCTGTGCACAACTGGGGGCAAGATGAGCCAGGCTCCCCACAAGAATTTCTTTATACGAGGATGACTCATAATTCTTTTGTTTCCAACAGTCCTGTGTACTCTCGAAAGTCGCCACCTGTCTTGATAGTGTATTGGGTCTTAACCCCTTGTTCAATCCCTCCTGGAGGAATTGTAATATGTCCTGGATTTTTACCTTTAAAAGGATCCATCTTTTTAAAATCACACCAATGAACAAAGGATTTCCAAGTGCTTTGGTAGATTCTCTTTGTTGATTACCTTTTAGAGGACATAAAAGTGTCCAAAATAGCCTCAAAATAGCCTAGGCTCTTTAATGTGGAGCACCCAATAGCCATGCTGTCAGTTGAAGAAAGATTGGATTTTGATAGACAAATGGTCCCTGCTGCAGTAGGTTGCATGCTGGAGGAAGGGCTAATGATTCCGCTCTCTGTGTAGATTGATCAGATCTGCGAACCATGGTCTATGTGGCCAATGCAGCGTGACTAAGATTATTGTGGCTCGTTCCTGCTTGCACTTGCCGATTGTCCTACTCAGCAGGGGAAACAGAGGAAATGCATAGAGCAGTACCGGAGGCCACAGACAATTCAATGCATCAAATGCTTCTGCCCTTGGGTGGTAGTGTCTAGACATATTACTCTCTGTCTTTGTGTTGTGGCTTGATGCGAAGAGGTCAGCTGGCTAAACCTCCCTACCATCAACTTGAAGGCTTCCTTGCTGAGAGACCACTCCCCCAGATCTAGAACTCTCCGGCTGAGCCAATCCACCTTTTTGCTGTGTTGACCCTTTATGTGCATTGCTGAGATCGAGAGGCGATTCCTTTCTGCCCACTGAAGAATGGACACAGCCTCCTTGTGAAGAGTCCTAGACCTTGATACTCCCTGGTTTTTGATGTATGCAAATGCTGTGGTGTTGTCTGTGTACACTCTACATGATGGCCCTTGATAGTTGGGGTGAACTACAGAAGAGCTAGGTGGCTCGCCCTCCGCTCCATCCAGTTTATGCTGTGTGCATAGTCACACAGAGTCCAGGTCCCTTGGACATGTGCCTGGTCCATGTGTACTCACCCATCCATGGAGGTTGGCATCTATTATATTCACCCACTCCGATTCCATAAGTGGGCACCCCCGATGCAAATCTGTCTGGCTGAATCCACCAATTGAGGGACCTCCCAATGCGAGGAGGAAGCCTGAGAAGTATCTAGTTATTCTGCATTATCTGTCTCTACCAGGGACGAAGAAACAGTTGTAGTGGGGGGAGATGTAGGCACACGCACTGCAGAATCTGAATGCAAGATACCAGAAGGCCCAACAGAGAGGCCAGCTATTTCAGGTATACCAAGGGTTGTTGCTGAATCTGGTGGATCAGCAACCTGATCTTGGATGGTCTCTGATCCGAGATGAATACATGGGCCATTCTGGTGTTGATTCTGGCTCCCAGATGTTCTGTTTCTTGAATTGGTATCATTTAGCTCTTTTCTCTGCTGCTCACAAAACCATGCATCTCTACGTATTGAACTGTACTGTTGAGGTCCTTCCGGACCTGTTCGAGATTGGGTGACCAGATGAGGAGGTCATCTAAATAAGGAAGAATTGCTACCCCCTGCAGATGAAGGTTGGCTATGAGGGGAACCAATACCTTTGTGAAGGTGTTAGGTGCTGTCTCCAGACCGAATGGAAGAGCTGCGTACTGCCAGTGACAGTTGTTGTAGCAGAATCGAAGTCACTGTCAGGGCCGGCCTCAGGGTTTGTGAGGCCAAGTGTGAAGTCTTGATGTGGGGCCTAATTTGCATAATTATCCCCCACCTAATTATGCAAATGTATACATTTACATAAAACTTACTCCCTCTGGACAGGAAGGATTCCCATTCTCCACCCCTCCGAGCAACCATGGAGAAGCATGGACTCCTAATGCTTCCCCCCCTCCACAGCCAACTGTCTACCACCACTCCCCAGGAGTGGTTCCACTGCAGGGGCAGCCAAGCGGGCAGTGACGCAGGCACAGAGAGACTGACTGCGTCCACTGCCTTACTGGAGGAGGGGGTGAGCTTGGCCAGTCTGGCCTCCAGGGCCTGTTGCTTCTTGCTGCCAGTGCCGCCTGTGCCTTGTGCACGCATGCGGTGTGACCAGTCCAGAGGTGCTGCTATCACACACACAAGACACCCAAAATGCAGCTAGCTTATTAAGCGCATTATGCCATGAAAAGAGACATATAACCAGTTCAGTTGTGCCCCCATAATCAGTTCATGCTGCCCCCACCCCATAACCAGTTCATTTCTGCCCCCGCCCCCATATAATCTATTCATGCTGCCCCCACCCATAACCATTTAATTTGTGCCCACGGGGCAGCGTGAATTGATTATATGGGGGTGCAAATGAACTGGTTATGGGGTGCGGGTTTAAAGACAGTATTCCTGTTAGCAATAACTTCATTAAGAAGAGTTAGTGAAATAGCAGCCATAATAATCTCAGAACCATATTTGCAGATTTATTTTCCAAGACAGAATAGATATTGCGTTACATCCTAAATTCCTACCTAAGATAATATAAGTAAGACAGTTGTGAGAGCATGGCCCTTTTTACACGGGCCTCTCCTCCCAGCCATGAACACGCAGATTTCTGTGTGTTCATGGGTGGGGGAACCCCGTGTGAATGACCTGGTGCACGCGCCCATGGTGAGTGGGGGTGCGTGCACGCTCACCTAACACGCATCCCCACTCACCCCCCCCATCCCCACGCATGGAGCAACCAGGGGAAACAGTGGTTACTATGTGGGTGTGGATGAGTAGTGGGTGAGTGGGGATGCGTGTGCAGCTGTGTGCATGCCCCATTCATGCACTGGTGCACCCACGGACTCCCCACCCGGCGGAGCCATGTAAAAATATCATGTGAGGAGCCATTCGAAGAAGAACAGAAGGTTGCTACCTTGTAAACAAGGTTCTTTGAGATGGCACCGAACATTCTCACAAACACCCACCCTTCCAGCCCCACATGGAATTATTTTCTTATATTTCTAGAAAGGGTTGGAAGGAACTATCATTCAGAGGGGGAGAGTGCTTTTTATACTAGAGGAGCTCAAGACCATCCCGTGGTCTATTATTTGAATAGGGTGAGCGCGCACAACCCAGTTGTGAGAATGTTGGGAGCCATCTCGAAGAACCTTCTTTACAAGGTAGCAACCTTCTGATCAGCAGTGGGAAGGAGCTGTTTGTAAACAGCCTTATCTCCCAGCCTGATCCAGTGTCCCTGCTGCTGCTGCTGTTACCACTGCAGCGCTACTAGGAGACAGAGGCAGGTGAGGGATGGGGTCTGGAGCCAGGGAGGGGAGGAAGACTCACTCACTGGGGGAGAAGCTGGCTGCAGCCTGCTGCCCAGCCAGGCAACTGTGGGGCCCCAGCTAGCTGCGGGGCCATGTGCGGCCGCACATGTGGCACATGCCTGGGGCCGGCCCTGGCCACTGTCTGTGGACCAGTCTTATTGGTATATGCAAGTACTCTTCTCATAGATCCAGGGAAGTGATACAATCTTCTGGTGAAATTGCGGCACAGATGGTGGTAAGGGTCTGCATTTTGAATTTTTGAACATACAGTTCAACCTTTTCAGGCCTAAGACCGCCCACCAATCTCCTGATTTTTTGGTGACTAAAAAGAGAATGGAGTAGATGCCTCAACCGTGTTCTGTGGGTACTGACTTTATGACGTCTATGCAAGCCAGCCTGTTTATTTCTTGGATCATGGCATTGTGTTTTTCTTCCCTCTTGGAGAGGGGTGACATCTGGAAAAGTTCACGTGGATCTCTTTTTAATTCCAGGGAGTAGCCACGAGAGGCCATCTCTATGACCCGTGCGTCTATAACAGTTGCTTCCCTTTTGCTGGAGAAACCAAGAAGCCTCCCGCCTTTGTGGGTCTCATTGGTGGAAGGAAACTGTAGTGAGTCAAGAATCTTGTTTGTGGGTCTGTCTCAATTGGGCTTTGGACACTGAGTGTTGGAATATCAGCCCTGTCTGTTCCAGCAGGGTCTACCCACTCTTCCTCATTGACAGTTCAATGTGGAATCTCTTCTGTGAAAAGAGCTGGAGAAGTCACTGGTGAAGAGATTTCTGCTGAATGGACAAAAAAAATCCGTTGGTTGTTAAATTGTTGTAGGGTTTATTTTTTATCCTTATTGGAAGCATCAGCTAGTATTTGATCTAGAGAGATTCCGAATAACTTATCTCCATGAAAAGGACCATTAATTAGCAGGTTCTTTGCATGGATGTCTGCTTTCCAAGAACGAAGCCATAGTCTGCAACATGCTACCATGTTGGCAGCCATGCCGCTGGTAGCCCATGCTAGAGAATCCACTGATGCGTTTTCTAGGGAGGCTATATCTGTGGCAATATTTTTTGCCAGTTTCTTAGAGGCCCCTTTAGATATGCAAGGGGATTTGCCTAGCTTTTGCCACTTCATAACTGTGCATGCACGGTATGAGGATGCTGTAGAAGCTCTGAGAATAGTAGAGAGCTTCAGAGTTTCTTCTCAATCCCGCTTCTACGTCCCTATCTGTGGTGTCTTCAGGGTGTAGATTTCCCTCCACTGGGAACACAGACTTACAGGCCAGAGAGTCTGCTGCTGCGTCAATCTTAGGGGTATGAAAAAATGCAGCTTTGTTTTCCGAGAACTGGTATTGAATTTATTTATTTTAATAATTTTTCATCCCACCCCTCCTGCCACAGACAGTTCTGGGTAGCTAACAATATAAATATACAAGCAATATAAAAATATACATTAAAATAATTTATAATAATAATAATAATAATAATAATAATAAATTTATTGCGGCCTAAGCCAGAAACATAAAACATACAGTATAACAATGTACAGTCCTGTGTTATAGAGTATATAGTACAACCAGAAACCACAAAACTATTTAAACTAGGAATCCACTACCAAACTAAAATAAGGTGCTCGGATTCAAATTTTCGCACATAATTACCAAAAAGAACACATAATAATGCTGATAGTAATGTCTCCTAGACTTGTACCACAAACTGACCCTCACTCAATGGGCTGCCTAAAATTTACAAACAAACTCCGTAAGTTAAATGCTCGCATCAAGAAATGAGTCACAGCACTTGTAATGGAATGATCCGCATCGGCCAAGGCCAATAGCTGGAGACTCCACTCAGTTCTCCCCGGAAACCTCTGAAAAAAGGGTGAAATTTGTATCTGTACAAATAGAATCGTATAAATGGCAGCTGCATAGGATGTGATGGACTGTCTCCACACTTTCCCCGTCGAAGGGACACAGACGATCAGCGAAGGGTACGGCCCTCAGACGCCCCTCAAATAGAGCTGTAGGCAGGGCATTAAGCCTCACGCACAAAAATAAATACTTTCCCCTAGGCAGAATATCAACCAGTAAATATGCCGCCATCTCCGAGGGTGATCTCAAAAGGGGGAGATAGCCCAAATTAGAGCCTCGGCCCATATGGTGGGTTATCTCCTCCTGCAGATTCTGATCCTGCAACCTTCTTAATATGGTGATCAGAATGTCTCCCAAGTCCTTGCCCACAAAAAAGGTGGGAGAAAAACCTAGTTTACGCAAAAACAGCTCCACTGCCTGTTGCCACTGACTCCTGTAGGAGTCCTCCTTCCAGTACTTAATCAACCCCCTCCCCTGTGATGCATGGAGCTTGGTCCAAAACTTTAAAACAAGGGCCCAAGCTTCCACTGACCATCGGCACTGGCCTAGCTCTACCCTGATTGCTACAAAGGGGGTGCCCCTTGGGACCCTAAGAAGCTTTTGGAGAAATCCCATCTGAAGGCTATTAAGTTTCCCTACCCATGGCGGTGCAAGCAGCATCCAGACCTCGGCCCCATATAAGACCTGGGCATGAATCCTAGCATTTAGGACCTTGATTGCGGGGGCTATCGCACGCTTCCCCGAGTGGGTGAAAAGCCTGGTAAGAGAAAATGCAGAGCCCCTTGCCCCCACCAACGCATTTTCCACATGCCTTCTCCATGACCCAACTGCCTGGAAAAGCAAACCCAGGTAGCAATAGGCGTTAACTTGCCTGATGGTATGTCTGCCCACCTTCCAGGAAAAGACCCGTCGTGAACTTGAAAAAACCACAACCTGGGACTTATCATAGTTTATCTCCAACTTATTCTGGAGACAAAACTCGGAAAAAACACTGGAGCTGTCGCCTTAAGCCCACCTTCGTCTGTGACACAATTACTATGTCGTCTGCGTAAAGCAGAGAACCTACTGGATGTCCCGCCAGTTTGGGGGGGATGAAATAATGGCTCGGCCAACAAAGGCACTACTTTTTTAATAAATAAAATAAACAAAATAGGGGCAAGGACACAGCCCTGCCTGACACCAGTATAGGTGGGAATGTCTTCAGTAAGGTGGCCTGCCCGGTCTGTCTTTACTGCCAGTGAGGAATTGTCATGCAGGGAACGAAGTAATCCTAGCAACCTTGGTTCCATACCCATAGCAGCTAGCCTTCCCCACAAGAGCGATCTATCGGCTAAATCGAAGGCTGCTCGAAGGTCAAGAAAAGCAGCATAAAGCCTGCCGATCCTAGTTCGATATTTCTCCGTGAGATGGAGAAGAATCAAACAATGCTCCACAGTGGAGCGTCCCCGTTGAAAGCCAGCCTGTTCTGGAAATAGGATTTCATTTTGGGTGATCCAAGCAAGAAGCTTGGACAGCAACCACTTGCCATAGACCTTTGAGATTGTACATAAGAGGCTAATAATAATTTATAATAGAAAAATTAAAAATAATCAAAATATAATCAAAACCCACGCGCCCATACCCAGGCACCCGAGTTGACTGTGTTGCTGCAATTTGCAGTGTTTTTTGCAGAATCAGCCAATCCTCGCAGTGCCAGGCTGAAATTGCAGTGACACTGCAGTGGGGGCTGTCTGCAGGATCTTTAAAACCTGGCTCAGGCATAAACATGTCACCTGACCCCAAACTAAAACTGCTGCTGCAGCTGCCGTCTGTCAGGGAGGTGTGACTATGATCCGAGGGTAAATAGGTCCCTGGGAGATGAATTGTGGGTGGGTGGGGTCTGAAGGCCCTATGTTTGGGTGAGGGAGGTCTGGGGTTTTAATATGAGGTGGGAATTCTGGGGTGCTGAAATTCCAGAGGATCTGAGTTGTGTTTGATTAACAAAGTTGTGATTCTATGTCAAACCTGTTGCAAATTTGCTTCCCAACATGCATAGTTAAGCAAATCAAGTTAATTATGCAAATAATAATGCTCGCAGTGAATTTGCAGAATTTGGCTTCACTGGTTGCAGAATTTAAGATTTTTTGGTGCAGTCAACTTGGGTCCCTGAACATGATCATCTAAAAGAAGGGTGGTCCGGGGCCAACTGGGCCTCTGCTGGTAGGGAGTTCCACAGACTAGATGTGGCCACTGAGAATGCCCTCTCCATAGTCGCCCCGCGGGAAACCTGGGGGACTTCAAGAAAGGCGCCCCCGGTCGACTGCAGGGGCCGATCCAGAGTCTGGGGAGTGAGACGGTCCTGCAGGTAGGTAGGGCTCAGGCCGTTTAAGACTTTATAGGTAAGTACTAGCACCTTGAATCGAGCCTGGAAGACTATAGGCAGCCAGTGCAAAGAATGGAGCATCAGTGTACTATGCTCCTGGCGGCCTGCCCCATAAGGAGGCAGGTCGCCGCATTCTGAACCAGCTGCAGTTTCCGAACTGTCACCATGGATAGCCCCACGCAGAGCGTGTTACAATAGTCCAGTCTTGAGGTGATGAAAGCATGGATGATAGTGACCAGGTCGTAGTCCAAGACGTACAGTCAAAACCACCACACCAGATGTAATTGGTGAAATGCACTCCTCGCCACAGCCCCCACCTAGACATCCAGGCGGGGCTGGGAATCAAGGAGTACTCCCAGACTACGAACCTGTGGAACCGGTGGGGGGCAAATTCCATCAATGATGGGGGACGCCAACTCTACCACTTTCCCCATTAGCATCACATCAGTATTGTCAGGATTCAGCTTCAGTCGGTTAGCCCTCATCCAATTCCCCACAGCTGCCAGACACTGAGTAATCAGTGTCAGACCCCTAATTTTGCATAGCCATATCTATGGGGTAGTCCAGAGATCCCTCATAATCCTCCACTTCCCCTTCAATGGATTGGGGTGGGTGGGTGGGTGAGGAACCTCCTTCTGTCTGGGTCCGGACCTTGAGATCTGCAGGGAGGAAGATGCCTCCTCTTCTGAGGAGAAAAAAATAATAATCTCTCCCTCTTCACTTGGTGACAGTACCATGTCTATGGCCATATCTTCTCCCTCAGAGGAAGATCCCACCAGTTCCCCGAGGCTTGTTTTTTTCTTAGCCTCCTGTCTGGGCTTTTTGGGAGGGGGTTGTTTTCCCTTCCCAGCAGCTTTAGACTGGCCATTAAATCCATGCCTACCTCCCAAAGAGCTTGTGGGAGTGGCCTGGGTCTGCTTGTGAGGAGACTGTACCGCTTGTCTGTTCTCTATGCGGTCTAGCGAGGCAATAATCTTCGAGAAGGTCTCTATTTGCATCCCCTTCAGGGGAGTAAGGGGTGTGTGTGTCATTTACAGCATCCTCATTGCTAGGACCCTCTGGCTCCTCCATTCTCCGGGCCTCTTTCACCACTCTGGGGCGTCTGGGCACTACTGTAGGTTTGCTTTCATGGGCTTTCTGTTCCAGTTGTTTGCACTGTGGTGGAGTTTCTGTGCTGGTGGCTGAGAGGTCTGCTGGCTAACGACAGGCTTTTTTAGTGAGATAGGAGTGCTTGCAGAGACTCCTCTGCACCCGTCCCTCTCTCTGAGTGAGCCTGCAGGGACAGACAGGGGAGGAAGGTCTTCAACCCCGGAGATAGAGTTCTCCCCAAGAAGACAACTCCTCACAGGGCAAATGGGTGGAGAAGGGAGGGAGGGAGGGCGTCTGTTCCAACTCCCCGAAGGCTGTACCCAAGGGCAGTAGTCCTATGCTAAGCTATAAATAACAAATAGAAAACAAAACAAAACATTTATTTTGCTAGGTGCAGAGACGCATCGATGCACCTCCTCCCCTGTGAGAAGCAGAGAAACAACTGGAAAAGGAGGGGGCGATCTCTTCCAAGCATACCCAGTCAAAAAGTGCGATGCTGCCTCTTACTGGTGATACTAGAGATCGCTCCCAATATCTAGAATACCTGGCCTTTTGGAAAGCCTCAAGAGAAAGCCCTGTTTTGAATCATCAGATTTTTAAATCTACATTTGAAACACCATATACAAATAGCTATAGGATTTAAAATTCTGCTCACCCCTGCTTGTCTGGCTAGGCCCTTTGAGTCTTGTTGTTTGACTAGTCTAGTATGGCAATCTTGCAAAGGGCTTCTGACACTCTGCTAAGCACCCTATAGCTAGTCTGTCCAGCTCTGCCTTTTCCCTGGAGAAACATTTGGCTACAGTGGTATTGCTAACTCTTAGAATTTTACCTTAAATTTTGTCCTATATAGCATTCTTGTTAAAGTCTAGCTCTACACACCGTGACAATCTCAGCTTTCAGTTAAAAAGATATAGATAGATAGATAGATAGATAGATCAGAAGACCAATAAAAAGATAAATCAATTAATGGGGGATGGGGATGGAAGGATAAATTTTAATCAAGTGGTCACCCATTAATTGATTAATCTGGTCAATTAATGAATTAAAGGTTGCAGTCCTAATTTAAATGACTAATGTTCTAATGCATGTGGATTAATTTTAATCTCTTAGTCATAATTTTTAGACTTTTTATAGTTAGGGTTTTTCTGCTTCTACAGGTGACTTGGTTTCCATCTCCTTTTATTAAATGTACTCTTTCATATTAATGTTTTCTTGTTACATGTAGCATTCTGTATGTAGACTATCATAAAGCATTACATATGTAACTTTATACGTGTACACATGTACACTTTTACCTAACATGTAAATGCACTATTCAGTTCCAAATGTCCCTGAAGTACACTCATATTAACCATGGAAAGACTTCTGTAAAATAGTGCATGGTAGGTAGGTATTTATTTACGGTTTTCACCAAATATTTGTTACAGAAAAAACTATAGTAGTACCATAAAAACATATCCATAAGATATACAAATAAAATATATATAAAATCAGATAAATAATTTGAAACATAGCACAAAAACATAAAATCTCAGTATTCTATTAACTTTCATCCCTTATCCTTTTTACCAACAGTGCAAAGACACACACACCCAGAGCATAGAGGACAGTAGGTGATTAATTTGACAATACCCAAGTGGTTTTTTTCTGTATCAGACCAATTTCTAAAGTTTTTGACCAGAGGGGAGATGCACTTTCCTCTTATAAGTTTAAAACAAACAAACAAACAAACCCCTACAAGACCATAAATAATGGTTTATATCTCATTTTCCCCACAAGAACATTTTCTGTCAGCATATGGGATTTGCTGCCATCTACCTTTAACAATTTCAGAATTCATAATTTAATTAATTTACAGGCATAATCCTGCGATTGTCTCCCTTTGTTTATGATTTTGCACTACTAACAAATAAGTTTCTCAACAAAAAGAGTGCTTAATCAGTTTCAAGAAAGGAGAAATTCAAGAAGCTGTCACTACTCCCATATCCATTTGCATGCTGACATCTTTTATCCTAGCAGTCATTTCCCATTCCACCCCCCTACTGCGGGACTATTAGGTCACAAACTGGACCATAAGTTCCCTAGTCCATTTACCTGGAAAGAATGAGCTAGATTACATAAGCACATAAATGAAAATAGAGTCTCATGACTAGCTGCTTCTATGAGACACATCTTAGGGTATCTATTTGGTGAAAAAGCTTTTATTTTCACCCAATAGTTTATTGCTCTTAGCTGAGCTTGTGTAGAGTCGTTGAACTGACCCATTTTTGCACATAAAACTCCTCCTGATGTAGAATTTGTAAAAACAATAACCTTCGTAGAAAAGAATTGGAAACTCAACCGTGTCTATTCAATTACTTTGTAAAGCGCCAGGTACATTGCTGGTGCTATATAAATGGTTGCTAATAATAATAATAATAATAATAATATTTTGAAATAAGTCATAGAATCATTACCCCAAAGTTCTGCCCCATATAGCAGCACCAACTCAATCTAAAGACTTTCAGGGCTGGTAGTACTGCTCTTCATCCTATTTTATTGTAGAAGGAAATCACTCCACCAAGAAGCACATCAAAATATGAGCATTTTTAATGTCCAGGAGAACACACACAAATATCTAGGAAGGGTTGTTTGCTTCCCTGCCAAAGAGGCCATCCAGGTTGTGATCAGCAAGCATCAGTTGGTGCTGAAATGCATGGAATGATGTGATGCAAGGCTATGTGGTCATGGGCTCCTGTATATCTGGAGTGCCTGGCTGTGTGCATGTAAGAGGCAGGTAATTTACAAACAATTAATCAAGCAAAGTACAAAGAAGTGCTTGTGAAGTGCCGAGTGTTCTCATACTTCCTCACTGATTTATGTAGAATTGTGCTGTCAAGTTGGACTTTGTCAGTGCTTTTAAAACTACCAATTACATAACTGCTAGCTAGAAAAAGAAAAGAAAAAAAACACACCAGTTTTTTAACAGTGTGTAGTGCAAAAGTTTGTTTACTAAGCATGGGAGGAGGGGGACAAAGCAAAAAGAGCCACAAGTGACAAAACAAGTTACCGACCTTTCTCTTGTAGTCTAAGGTATTGAGCATTTCCTGCAACGTCAACATTTCCTGTTTCATGAGGACGCTATTTTTGTCATTCTGTTCTAAACGAAGGGGAAAAGAGTGTATTTAGAATGAGAGAGCAAGGGAGAGTGGAATCCTAAACTGACTGTGTATTGATAACCATACAGTAATTTATATTAACATACACCTGTAGGGAAAAACAATGCAATACAATTTCTATTAAATGAGTTTGTTTTAATAAGAGTTGCAGAACTGATATAAGAGCCCAGAATGTTGATTTCTGACAGGTATCAATTAAAACGAGGGTGGGTAAAAATATTGTTTATAAAATGTATTAAATTCTTATATGCATGTGTACATTTTAAAGTCACTCTAAAATTCTGGTCTGAATGGGATGCATGTGTGACTGAACTGATGTACAACTCCGGAAAAAATAGACTTGGTACTTAGCTAGTAATTAGTAATTTGGAAACCTGTGTCTAGATTAGAAGATGTTTGCAGTGTGGGAGATATGCACAAAGGTTTGGAAGTTGAGATGGAAGATTCTGTAGAGCATGGGCATCATGGAAGGCTTCCAAAAAACAACTTGGGCTACCTATACCTGAATGGGTCCTGGCATTATGGCTTGTAAGGAAATTTGTGTGTTCCAACAATGAAATCTGGGGCATGCTAAATCCTAGACACACGACAGACATGCTCAAAATTTAGGGCCTCAGATTCCACCTCAGGCCACAGTTCAGAAGGAAATGCCAATGACAGTCCCATCTCAGTCATAACTGGGCCTCAGCGTCATCTTCAGAAGGAAGGGTTTGCATGCGTATTTGCAATGCAAGAGGTCGTGGAGTGCATACTGATCAGAAGCTCTCAAATTTGCATGTAGGGTGCTTAGTGATTATCAATTCCAACATTTAAAAAACCAAGGTTTTAAATTCACAGTTAAAGCAAATTAATCATTTGTAATATTTTCACATTTCCCCAATCTAATACTATCACCATACCTTAAGTCCTGTACTTTAAACTTATTACCTCATCACAGCACTATTTTTCACCCTCTCTATATCCTTCCCCCCATAAAATTATCACCCCCTCATCTTTAAAGAACATGACAATTCTGTCATAACACATATCACATCGCTTCACACACACGAACATTAAATTACTTATTATTCACATGCCTTGACTTAATCTATATATAGATATATCACACTAGCATGTATATCACTTTTAAATTGCAGATACAGAGTAAAAAACATCAGCACGTTGATTAACTCTAGTTATCCAGCCGCCTGGGATCCAGCCTCTCTGGATCCAGCCTCTAGTGGATCCAGCTGCATGGGGGACATTTAAACCAGTTTCCCTGCCCCCCCGCCCCCAGCTCACCCTCCTCCTAACCTCAACTGCCACCCCTCACTCTCCTCTACCCACCCGGTCCCAGCTCAGCCTGTTCCCCCCCACCCCCGCATCCTCCTCCTGTTCAACTGGTACCGCAAGACAAACTACCCCCCTCCTCTTGACCTGTCCCCTCCCCCTACTACCCTGCAACCCCTGCCAGTCATATTTACCGCCCCGCCCCTACTACCCTGCAGCCTCCACCCACCACACTTACCCCTGCCCCAGCTAACCTGCCCTCCCCGCCAGCCACACTTGCCCCAGCTAACCTAACCCCCCCAAGCTATACCTACCCCTACCCCCCCTCGTCCCAGCTACTGTGCCCCCGAACTGGAGTCGTCCTTCCCCATAACATTGTTCTGACGGATGTATTTATTTTTACTTTGTTTTTCTTTCTTTGCTAATACACTTTATAGTCTCCTAGATTTCCTTTACACTGACGATATTTATAAAACTTTGTATATACAACACTAGGAGAACTACAATAGGCATGTGCAACTTAACTATTTCTTCTATTCTCTTCAACTTGTTATTTTTTCAATGAGAACTTTTTATTAAAAGCACCATTCTCTATACAAAACTATCAGCAATTCCTTCACCCAGAACTTTAACTGCCTATAACATTTACTTTTTGTTAAGATCCCTAACTAAAGAATAATTGCCTGCAAAATATTTTAGTCGCACTTTTATAAGTGAAGGGACTCAAAACTCCCATGTTAAAGATAGGCGGGGATTGAATGGAAATGCCTTCTCACCTTAGCTAATAGAGGAATGATTGCACCTCTATAATGCTCGAGTTAAAAACAACAGAAAGCTTAAGTATTCGTTAAAATGGGGTCCTTTACAACCCACTCTTATCAGTGAAAGCCATTCAAACATAAAGGAAATATTCCGAAAGTGTGTCCTCCCTAAATAAGGAGACTTTAAAATGCCCCACATTTGATGCCTCTGCCAAGTAGCTTATTTACAGGGCTTAACTGCATCTAGTCATTATAGATATATTTGGCCTTCTTAGCTCAAGAACAAACAAAAAAACATATGATGAACCATAGGTATCTGGCATATACCTTAAAATAGCAGCTTCTATGCTAGTGTATTCTTGAAAGGCAATGCACCAAACACATCAGAGATTAGAATCTAGCCTCAATCATTTTCCCCCCTCACAGAATCTTAATGTATTGATGGAAAGTCTTACCTAAGCTTTGTATTGTTTTATACCTGAAGTCAAACTCCTCTTGCAAGTCTTCTAAGTATTTGACATCTTGTTCTGTCATCTGGGTAGAACATTACAAAGATTTAGCACAGCGCTTGAATAGCTACATGTTAAGTTAAGAATTCAGATAACAAATATATAATTTTACTTAGTTTGCTGAAGGCTTTTTGGAGTACATCTAATACAACTTTGCTTGAGAATCTATAGTTCCTGACAGAATAGCTTAAAAACAAATGTTATCATCCCCCTCACATGGGTGAACTCCTGCAACTCTGCTAAACTCAGATATCCGTGGGGCCCCAGAAGCTGTATAATCATCCCCAGATGATCCCTGGATCCCTGGGTGATTTCAGACGTTACGGGTGCCCGAATCACCACAGTGGATTCCCAGTGGTGGCGACCCGTCTAACCACCCCCTGCGGTCAAGAAAGGCCCCAAACAGACGTGACGGGACCAGACACACGCCCGGGCGCACACACACCCGCACGGGAAAGGAAGGGAAGGGGGGACACAGCAGGACAGACAACAAACACGGCACAATGGGCACAGGGTGCAATGGATGGGACGGAGGCGAGCCAGGGCCAAAGAGCGGAGCAGCCCTTCCACAAGTCTGCCTCCCCGCTGGGAGGTTGACAGGAGGTGCAGTCCGGAGTGGGCAGCGACTCGCGGCAGCAGGGCGGAGCCGGGAGCCCACAGCTGGGCCAGCATCCAGGGCCCGGAAGAAAAGGGGGGCCTCACAGCCAGCTACAGGGGGCCATGAAGGGTGGCCCGCCAGGTGCATGAAGTGGGGCCACTGAAGCATGGCCCAATGGTAACCCAGCGCAGACATGTGGTGGGCGACCAGGTAGTATACCTCGAAGGGATCCTGAGCAGCGAGCCCCACCTGCACATCAGATCGGGACCACACACCAACCAANTGCCTACAGGGAACGCCCACACAAGGGAAACGGGAAGGGAGGGGGAAGAGGGAGAAGAGCCGCTGAGGCACCACACACAACAGGCACAGGGAAAACGAGGTCACAGTGGAACACACAGCACAGACACACGCCCGGGCGCACACACACCCGCACGGGAAAGGAAGGGAAGGGGGGACACAGCAGGACAGACAACAAACACGGCACAATGGGCACAGGGTGCAATGGATGGGACGGAGGCGAGCCAGGGCCAAAGAGCGGAGCAGCCCTTCCACAAGTCTGCCTCCCCGCTGGGAGGTTGACAGGAGGTGCAGTCCGGAGTGGGCAGCGACTCGCGGCAGCAGGGCGGAGCCGGGAGCCCACAGCTGGGCCAGCATCCAGGGCCCGGAAGAAAAGGGGGGCCTCACAGCCAGCTACAGGGGGCCATGAAGGGTGGCCCGCCAGGTGCATGAAGTGGGGCCACTGAAGCATGGCCCAATGGTAACCCAGCGCAGACATGTGGTGGGCGACCAGGTAGTATACCTCGAAGGGATCCTGAGCAGCGAGCCCCACCTGCACATCAGATCGGGACCACACACCAACCAATGGCGACACCTCCACTTCAGAGGGCTCCGACAAGCCATAGTCAGCAGGTAGGGGCCACGGAAGGTGACCCAGCTCCAACAGGTGGTGATAGATTGCCCTGCGGGACCGCTGGTAACCTCAGGCCCCGTGAACACAACCAAAGAAGGATACAGCCAAGGCAGGGCTCCCCTCCACCAGACAGGCCATGTAGGCAGCCAGGCTGCACACAGAGAGGGTGGACACGGTCTCCAACACCGACCACCCCACATGCGAGCACCTGATCTCCGGGATGCACCCATCGGGAAAGGGACACAGGCCTAGCATCTCAGCATGCAGCCGGCAGTCGCGGGCGCTCACCACATAGCTATAGTACCGCAGCTCATACTCTCGTAGGCACCTGTGAAGCTGTCCGGGCAGCTCAAAAGCAATTGCACAGCTGGGGAATTCCACAGGTCACACAGGGCCATGGTCTCGTGGAAGGTCCAGCTATGGGGTCCCCTGGGTGTGCCGCAGCCCGGGAGCCCTGGGGAAGAGCGGCCAGTCATGGTCCAGCAAGCGGTGGATACGAAGTGCAAGGAAAGGAGGGCCCCACAATCCCTGGAGGGACAGGAGGGGAAGAAGGAGCTCCAAGGCCAAGCGATAAGGGCACAGGCCACAACGCTGTACGGCTACAGAGCGAGGTATGGGGTGCGGATCCAGTACAGCTGTTGGAACAGAGCCCACAGACAGAACAGTCTACACACTACTCAGGGTCCCGAGGACAACAGGCAGCCAACACCGGGAGGTGGGGGGTGATGACAGCAGGAATGCAGCTGCTGCCCGCATGCCCAACCGAAGGCAGGACCATGCACCATGCCCCCTTCAGGGAAGGTATGTGTGCGCATCACCCCGCTCACCCTGCAGGAGCTGGGCCTGCCGGTCTGGGGGCCAGCCAGGGCGACCCAGGGTCCCGATCCCGGTTGGCAGAGCGTGACCAGGGGGTGGGGCAACACAGGTCCCAACCTACAACAGGTGCAGCTCCAATCCACCCGGGGTACTGGTCACAATGGAGCTGGGCCGGTTGGGCACCTGCAGGATGCACTTAGCTGTGTGCGCGGAGTGGTACCATTGTCACACAGACCTCCTGTGCATCCAGACAGCAGAGGTGCACCTGGTCACCCGGCTGCACAAGTGCATGGCCAGGATCGCTGCCAGAGCCCAGAGAACCCACCATGGGTGTAGGCGCTCCCTGGCCCACCTCAGGGCCCAGCAGGTGTCTGGAGCGGCCCGACAAGCCCTCCTCCGCGCCTGGGGCCAGGTTGCTGCACTCCGCGAGGCAGCCAGCAGCTCCAGTGGCAGAGGGAGGCCATGGGGCACGCTGCCCTGCTCGTAATGCCCATTGATTGGTGGGTATGGGTCACAGAGATGGCATAGGGGTGGTGGGCCAGGGCACTAGTCCAATGGGACAAGGCCGCCTGGAGATCGCACTTTCGGATGGACACGCACGTCCTCCTGCGACTCGCGGAGCTGTTAACACCCTGGCTGGAGTGGCAGGCCACCCCCATGTGGGCCCCCATACCCATGGTCCAGCAGGTGGCCATTGGGGTCTGGGCCCTTGCAACACCCAACTCCTGCTGCTCCGTCTCGCAGCACTTTGGCATTGGGGTGAGCACCATCGCTGGGATCCTGCGGGACGTCTGCGAGGCAGTGGAGGGCATGCTGCTGGACCAAGTGATCCAGCTGGTGGACCAGGAGGCCGTGATGACCGACTTCGCGGCTGGGGGATTCCCCAACTGCATGGGCGCCATAGACAGCACCCACATAGAGATCCTGCACCCATCTGCTGGGGAGGCCTCAGAATATGTCAACAAACACGGGTACCACTCCCTGCAGCTGCAAGCAGTCGTGGACCACCGGGGTCAGTTCATAGACATTTACACGGACCACTCCGGTCGCAGCCACTATGTCCGGATCATGACCATCTCTCCCTTCTATGCCCGGATGTACCGCGGAGACTTCGCGGACATGGGGATGACCCGGATCGAGAGGGTGATGATGCCCCTGGGGGACCCAGCCTACCCACTTACCCACTGGCTGATGAAGGCATACCTGGTCGCCAGGAACCCTGTGGAGACGCTCTTCAATACTCGCCTGTGTGCAAGCAGGACCGTGGTCAAGAGGGCCTTCGGGGCCCTCAAGCAGCGCTGGAGGAGCCTCGCGGGCCACCTGGACTACATGGTGGACACCTCCTCCCTCATGATCGGAGCCTGCTGCATGCTGCACAACGTGTGTAAGACCGAGGGGGCTGCCCTCAACTACCCCGTGCCTCTCTATGTGAACGCAGAGAACCTGCAGGAGTACCGATACGCAAAGCGCATCCATGCCGCCCTGGTGAGGCGAATCAGCTGGGAGGCTGAGGGCTGAGGCCGCGCATTCCCCCCACCACCACTCCGGGGCCCCCAGCAGCAGCCTGGCTGCCCCCCTACACATCTATGTGCTCCCGACCCCAGGCCCACAAACGGACCCACAGGGCCACTGTGGTGCCCGTGCATTTATTGTTTCACCCTCCTACAAGTGCTCCCACCACCTCGCCCACTCCTCACCTCCCAGTGATACCCCCCAGGACACCCTCCCCCTTCCTCCCCGGCCCCCCCTTCCCCAGAGCCTCCCTCGTAGCTACCCGATGGGCACTGGGGAGCTCCCTTCCCACCCGCTGTCTGTGTCCCCAACAGTGTCCTGGGAGGCCTTGGTGTCCTGAGGGTCCAGCAGTGGTAGGAGGGCGGGCAGGCCTGGGGCCGGAGGGGGCCCTCTGGCCGGCAGCTCCCTCCGGAGGCCTACAGGGACCGGTAGGTGGAAGCGCGGCTCCAGCGAGCACGCCGGCAGTTGGGACGGTGGTGGAGGCGGTGGGGGCACCGAGGGACCCAGCATTGGGGCTGGGGCAGGCAGGTTGCGCGACGGGGCGGCTGCCATCATATAGGCGCTCATAGTACCCACATGTAGGAGCAGCAAGGTGCCTATGTCATGTGACCGGTCCATCTTTGCTGAGTGCTCCTTGACCATCTGGTCTATGGTCTGTTCCAACCGCCCGAACACCTCCACCTGCATGCTGTGCTCCCGGCGCTTCCGCCTCCGTTCGAGGTGCACCTCCGCCTGCAGCCTCTGGTCCCTGGCCTCCTCCTGCTGCACAGCCCTTTCGGCGGCCACCTCCATGCGGTCGATGGCCTCGATCATCCGCTCCCCCTGCTCTGTGGTGGAGCAGCCTATGTCCTCTGCCTGCTCCCCCCTGCGGTGGCGTACCCATGCCTGGTGCGCCCTCATCTGTTGGGCAGGGGGCACGGGTCCGCCTTGCTGGTCCCCAGCGGGTCACCCTGTTGGGGTGCATGGTAGGGGATGGTTAGCTGCCCCAGCCGCCCTTCCCCCTCCTGTGCTGTGGATGGGGGCCCCTGCCCTCCCCCCTTCGGGAGGGCGGCTGGTGCCCTCCCCCGGCTGCCCCCTGCGGCCGCCCCCAACACAGGGTCCGGTTTCCCTGTCCTGGCTTCCTGGGCCCCTCCTTGTCATGTTGCCTCACCTGGGGCCTTTGGTTGCTCCGGGGGCTGCTCGCCTCCGTCCCCCTTGCCAGGCTGTTGCAGGTGCCTGGGCATGCCGCGACCTGTGCGAGAATGGGGAGGGGTGGGTGGGGGTCAGCGGTCCATGTCCCCCAGTGGCTCCCGGGCCCCTTCCTCGGGGTCTGGGCTGTAAGGCGGTTGCTGCAGCCGGGCCTGTGTTCCCCCTTCCCCCTCCTCAGGCCTTCCCCCCCCCCGGTCCATGTCCCGTCCCACCCGCCTGCTTATCCTCTATGTTGGTCTCGGAGCCCTCTGAGGCCGGCCCCTCGGTGTGGCTGAGGTCCCCGTGTCCACTGGCTGATGGTGACCAGGGTGCCGGCCTTGGATCCTCCCGCTACGGACATCGGCTGGGGCCTCCTGGGGCTGGTGCACGAGGGGGGCCTGCTGGTCCCCGAGGTCCCAGGGCATTCCTCTTGGGGGGCAGGGCTCCTGGCACCCGTGTCTTCGCTGGGGGCAGCAAGGGGAGGGGGTACCTTGGTCCATTCCCTGCCATTGACTACTGTGCTCCCCACGAGGCACGGGGCGACTATGGACCCGTTCATATGTAGGATGCGGTCCACGGCGTCTTAGTAGAGGGTGGTTCAGGCTCTGTGCCTAGATTGCCGGTTGTTGTCTTTAATGGCCTTGTACCCCCTTTTCAGCTCCTTGGCCTTCGACCGGCACTGGGCCACTGTCCTGTGTTGCCCTGCCGCTTTCATTTCCTGCACGATCTCGTTGAAGACGTGCTCATTGCGTTAGTTGACCACCAGCTCCAGCTGGTGCTCCAGGGTCCCCCAGATCCGAATAAAGTTCTGGGTTTCCCTGTGCCCCCATTGCCCCCCTCGATGGTACAGCCATCTCCCACTGGTGCCCTCCGGGTCACGGTCTTCTCCCTCCTCCTGCTCCTCCGCCTGCCCTCCGGCCCTCTCCTCTGGGGGCTTGAGCTCCCGGGCCCGTTTCCATGTCTGTGGATCATAAGGGTTGGTTACCGGGTTGCCACAGCCCCAAGTCCTTCCACCTTCCTCCCCACCTGACAGCCCACCCACCCGCCTTGGTGGCCCTGTCCCCGTACCCGTTTCCGGGGTGCCTTGTCCCCCGGGCCGGCAGCAGGCACCGGGTCAGCCTGTCTCGGCTGCTGCTGCTGCTGTCCCTCCTCCGCCTCCAGGTGCAGCACGACCACCTCCTCCTCCGCCTGCACCTCCACC
>QEPC01013547.1:3536895-3578407 GCA_003113815.1 Sphenodon punctatus
CCTCGCAGCCGCCGCCACTTCCCACAATGCCGCAGCAGCCTCTGCCTGGCTTTGCTTCAGAGCGGAGGCTGCTGCAGCGCTGTTGTCAGTTTCACCGCCCAAACCCAACTAAATAACAGTTGGGCTTAGCATTTTTGAGCCTTCTGGGACCCACTCCTCTGGAGTGGGTCCCAGAAGTCAACCGAAACAGCGCCGCAGCAGCCTCTACCTTTGCTTCAGAGCGGAGGCTGCTGCAGCGCTGTTGTCAGAGGAGTGGGTCCCAGAAGGCTCAAAAATGCTAAGCCCAACTGTTATTTAGTTGGGTTTGGGCGGTGAAACTGACAACAGCGCTGCAGCAGCCTCCGCTCTGAAGCAAAGCCAGGCAGAGGCTGCTGCGGCATTGTGGGAAGTGGCGGCGGCTGCGAGGTTTTTTTGTTTTTTGTTTTTTAAAACAGCGGTGGCGCCTGGCGGACCCTCGGCGCTTGGGGGGTCAGCGCCCCAAACGCCCTGGGAGGCCAGCCGCGCCTGGCTCTACTATACATGTCTATAAGATCATGAATGTTGTGGAGAACACCAAGAAAGAACTGTTAGTTAGTCTCTTGCTTAATACTGGAACTACAGGTGCACCTAATGCAGTTAACAGACAGCAAACAAAGGAAGTGCTTTTTCACGCAATATAGCATTGACCTGTGCGGGCGGCTCTTACCCATGAGGATGTTTTAAAGGCCAACAAATTCAACTGGATTCAGGGAAAGGACTATCAGTGGGGCTGTTAGCCATGATGGCCAGGGGATACAGCCTCAAGTTCTCGGTGTCCTTAAGCATCCAGCTACCAGAAGCTAGGAGTGAATGTAACACTCCAGGGTAACGGCTCTGTGGCTTCTTGTAGCCTTCTATCAAAGTATCTGGCTCAGACCACTACTGGAGACAGCATACTGGGCTAGGCAGATTTGATCGAGTTTAGCAGTTCTTACATTCCTGGGGGTGGGGGGTGACGTTTACGCTTACCCACCCAAACATACACATTAGGCTGTATAGGGGAGTGTGCAGAACATGAAGCCATGTTCACCAATAGATGGGTAAGTTGCAGTGTGCTCCCTGCCTGGATCATATATGCATAAGCACAGTCCCAGAGAACCCTTCTCGGAGTAAGAGTACAGAACTCACACACACTTTAAGGTTTCCTTTCTTCTTAAATTAAGAGCAATAAAACATAAACCTTAATAAGTTTTCAATTGCTCTAAGTTGTGTTTATGATTCTCCACGTGGAACTTCTTTGTCTGACCCTACTTCCTTTATTTTACAGCGACTCCACCGCACCCACCTAATCCATCTTTGTGACAGTGGCCCAATCCATGTTAGATGCATGCACTAAGTGCAAGTTGTGAGGGCACCAAGTGCAGAATGTGTGTGCATGCCACGCACTTGGTATGCACACATCCTGTGCTTGGTTAATGTGCATTCCTTGGATTGGCCCTTGAATCTGCATAAACATCAGCCTCTGTGTAGAATCCTAAAACAGGAGACTTGTCATAGACCGTAGCAACCACTTACCTGGGCACTGTTTTTAATGGTGGACACTTTGTGCTCCACATTTCTTTGTCTTTCTGAGACGACAGAGTTCTGCAATGACTTTTCCAGTGGCCCCTGGAAGATATTAGTTATATCATGTGTAGTTCTCTTATGGCATCTCAAGCAGCCTCACAGAACTTCTCCTCACACAAAATATTCCACACAAATAACTCAACCTGTAAAGTCTGGCACCAAGGCAGAATTCAGGACCAGATCCTCATCCGCTTTAACTGAATATCACTTCATAGTCTTTTTTAATGCATAAATTAATAAATAATACCCCATGGATTTTGAGATCAGAAAGATGAAAGAATAGGGTTAATTCTGCAGAGCATTTTAAAGATTAATAAATGCTGAAACAAAAATAATATACATGCAAGATGCTATAGGGCACAGTAAACTAAGAGTCACAGGTTTATCAGATTTTTTTCATCATTTTCCTAAAATATATATTTTTTAATCTTTGGATTTAGTATAACAAGCATACATACTAAACCCAAGATAAAATAGAGCCACTGAACTTGTCTAATGAGACACATAAATTTAAAAACTTTTAAGTCTTTCAGAACGAGTGCCTAGCAGTAAGGTACAAAAAAAATTAAGTCAAAGATTTAGGGCCTGCAAAAACATAAGTATGAATAAAGATAAGCACATGTATAAGTATTTTCAGACTCAGGGCTATACAACCATGTTTTGTCCAGAGACATAGGGTAAAAACAAATGAGACAGTGACCAGCCAGATCCCCCAGCCACACCATGGAGGACTAACTCAGCAGCCATCTATAGGGCTGGGGTGTAGGGCAGAACAAACATGCAGCCCCTTCCCCCAGGGAATCCAATGGTCAGACAGCCCTATTCCCCCCCCCCCAGTCCCACCCCCTGCCATGACAAACTGTGGGCATAAGAAGCCACTTTCACCCACCCCGCACAGTTCTCCAGGAAAACAGGGCCAGAGGGCCAGGATGTAGCCCCTGGCAGCCCCGCCAGCACTCGGATATGCCCGCCAGCCATAGGAACCAGTCGCCAACCACAGAACGCCGGCTGTAGGGACTAAAGCCCATACTCTAGGGCACACATATAAAGAAAAGGGGAAGCAGAAGGGAAAAATGAAACCAACAGCACGCAGTCCAAGCAACCAGTCCCCGGTCATGCTGCCAGTGCCATTCGTCCCTGGCTGCAGTCACAGAATAGGCGTTGATCACGCACTGGCGCCAGCAGTATAAAGTTCAAACAGGGCCCTACATGGTGTGTAGGAAGAAAAACAATAGCACGCGCTCTATGCAATCAGTCTCCTGGCATGCTGCCAGCGCTGTTCCTCCCAGGCTGTGCAGGCAGATCAACGCACAAAGATCTAGCAGGGTCCTGGCAGCTCTGTGGTGGGAAATCCCACTCTCTCCACCTATAATCCTCATTGAAACATGCCCCTCTGGTAGCCCCCTGCCAACATATGCTGTGCCATCATATTGTGCAGGTCAAAAGCATCCCCACTCGCCAGGGCAGTCTACACCTCCGGGCATGTCCTAACCTCAGAGGGCATGAAGCTCATCTGCTTCAGCTGGGTCACCCTCCCGGTAGGCAGCACCCTCCAGCCCCTCCAAAGAGATCCAGCTCGTGCATCCAATCAAGGCACTCGCTGCAGGCCTGCTTATAGCCCCTTGCTGTCATAAAAGCAGCAGAGAGGGACCAGCTGCCATTACACAAGGACAGGACAAACTGGCAGCGCAGCAATCTCCAGTGCGTCCCATGGCCTCACCACCCCCAGGGGTCCCACGTCAGCCGGCCACCCCACCCAGAACCCTAGCTGGGCTGCATGCCATTGACATTCCATCCTGCACACACAGTGCCCCAGAAGCTGCAGCTGCTGGCTCACAACCCCATAAGCAGCCTAACAGGATGTGGGTCCGCCAGCAGTCTCTCTACATCACATCCTCCCTCATCCACATATCAGCCAAGTCCAAAGCATCAGTCACCATGGCACACATGCCACACCCCCAGAGCAGCCAGAGCCTGAAGGAGTGGCCATGGTCTCATGGTCCCAGGAAAAGAATAGCCAGAAAGAGCCCCAAGCAGAAGAATGGGTGCAAGGGGCAGCGCAGGCAGCTTGTAAACAAGAAAAAGTGTTACTTACACAAGGTAATACCAGAGTCGGTACCAACCCATTGAGAGCACAGCTCCAACACACCAGTCTCCTGAGAGACCTTGAGCATCCCAGAGAGGCGCACACCTAGCCAACTCATTACATCGGGCTCCATTATCCCCCCCCCCCCTCCCTACCCTCTCTGAATGAGAGTTGGTGCAACCCCATGGTGTTAAACAAGCTGCATGTGAGAAAGCCCAGGGCTGGGACAGGCTATAACCACCTGGGGCTGGACAGAGAGACTCAGCAGTGCAGGGACATTCCCAGTGGGGTCTCTTGATCTCTTTCTACTAGGGATGGGCATTTGGATTAAATTACGATTTGGATCGGTTACAGATTCAAATCTGTAATTTACTTATTAAATTGGAGATTTGGATTTTTCCCATTTAAATCAAATGGGAAGTTTTCCCATTGAAATCAATGGGAAACCGATCTGTAGTCTGAGTCCGACCACCCCCACCCCAACCCCCTGGGCCCTAGCATGTACTTACTGGCTTCAGAAAGTTTGACTGAAGCTCCGCCAGCCTGCTGCTGCTGTGGGGGAGCCTCTCAAGAGGCTCCCTTGCCGCAGCACACTGCTGAGCTCCCTGCTCCGCAGGGCGCACGTACAAAATAGTCACTGCCCTTAACCAAAATGACGGCGGCATCATTTTGGCTGTTGCCATTTTGGTTAAGGGCTATGGCTATTTTGTACATGCGTGTTGCAGAGCAGGGAGCTCAGCGGTGCGCTGCGGCAAGGGAGCCTGCCAGGAGACACCCCCTCCCTCCCCAGTAGCAGCAGGGCAGCGGAGCTTCAACCAAACCCTCTGAAGCCAGTAAGTACATGCCAGGGCCGTGGGGGTTACGGGTGGGGATCCATAACTCCCGATCTGTAACTGGTATGGACAGAGTTTGGATTGGTTTGGATTAATCCATAATGGCCCGTTATGGGCAATTACAGATTAATCTGAATCTGTAATGCCCATCACTAGTCTCTAGCCCCTCCTCTCCCCTTGAATGCGATGTGGCGATCCAATGGTGCTAACAAGCTGGAGAGGATTAGGCAGAGGGCTGGGACAGGGTGTAACCCCTCAGCGCAGAACATAGAGAAACCAACTAAGTTGTGCAGGGCTTGTCCCAGTCAATAGCTAGGTGTGCAGCCAGGCAGGTGATTGCAGGCAGGTGCTCCCACACAGGAGGTCACGAATTCAAAGGCCCTGGCCCGGTTTCCAAGGACAGCTCTACCTATTGTTTGTCTCCTACAGCAATACATATTTTTACAGCTCTGTTTTTAAATGTCTGGCATCTCTCTTTCTCTCTCTCTTTCCTCCCTATCTGGCCCTCTTCCCATCTTGTTTTATCCACTCCCACCCAATCTGTGCCTCCTCATATCTACATAGCCTACATTTGCTCAGTTTATGTTTCTGACTAGCTATGCTACATGTCTGAGGAAGGGCCCCGTGTGGTCCAAAAGTCTGCAGGCCTCCACCAATTGTAGTTTTCTGGCCATGACTGGACCGGAGGTTGTCATCTTTGACCTCTTTATAGTCCCACCTGAGGTTCTTTTCCCACTGCCAGCACTGGCTCATGTCCCGTTAGTAGCTGGGTGCCACCATCTGGTTAGCAATCCCCAGGTACACCTCATAGCTCTTGCAGAGCTCGTACTGCACCTGCTCATCCCCCCACGTGGTGAAAAATTCCCTAATCTCCCGGTCGGTCCAGGTGGCTGCCTTCTGGTGGATGCTCCCAGCACAGTGGAGGCCTGCACTCCCAATGTTCCTGGGGTGGCAGTGCTGCTGGATGCCTGTGAACTTGGGGATGGACACACACCAGTAGTTGTTGATGCCATTGATCAGCTGTTTTAACCCCTCCCACTGCACTGAACTGGCTGTCCTCCTGCTGCATGTTCCCCTCCTTTGTTGGTTGCTCCCCAGTTGCTCTGTGTAGGGGCCGGCGTTAGGCACATGTTACAGTCCAGCCCAGGTCCACCCAATGTATTTTTTATTTGCCGCACGTTCCCTTTCAGGGTTTTGGGGCCCACGCGAACAGGGTGGGAAGGGGCGCAGATGCACCATTTACCACTCTAGGCTTTTCCCCAGCACCTCTCTGGTGCTGGATGATTTTACCCCACAGCGGGGCTGAGCGTGACCCAACAGATGGGAGGGCACCCTTTGCCCCCAGCTGGGCCAGCTTTGACCCGTAATGCATCAGCTAACCTCCTTGGGACGATGAGTTGGGTAGCAGCCGGCTGGCCACCCCATGGCAGGCATTGGCGAACATCTGGCAGCCACCTAGCAGATGAGCGGGTGAATTGTGGCCCAACATGGGGTACCTTGGGCTACTGTCTCATTTGTTTTCACCCTCATATACCCTGCTTTGTATGGCTTCATCATGGAACTTACACATGAGCAACAGATTAACAAAACACAATGTGTTACCTGTATGGGCATGCTGGCCGCAGCCAATATCCTCCTCTCTTCTCGTAAGCAGTTTGAAATAATCACTGCTATGTGCATAGGATTACCATGATATTTTCCCTGCAAACACAAGTAAAAATACTTATTTCAACATTAAAGCAGCCTGGAATCTCTTCTATGTAAACCACAAACACTCTAATGTCAGTATTGCCTAATTGTCTATTGCCTAATGCCTTGCACACATTAGGGAAATTTTCTCAACCTTTCCTACCATTGCTAACACTGGTACAGCTGTGCTCCATGATTAACAAACACTAGAAGTCCTGGTATAGATGGCATGCTAGCTACTGACACCATTTACAGTACTATGCTATTTAGATTGTTCTGAGCAAGAGAGTAGATGACACTGTACTGAACACAACGTAGCTCCTCCAGTAAGCTGTGCACAATACAACTCTTCGTGCTATCATGAGAATTCAGCCAAGATGGCGTGAACGATGGTGTAATTTTTTTAAATAAAACGATTGCATGACTTAACAACCTGTCGTTTTCACCACTCACTTAGTACTTATTTATTTTGCAGTATAGTAGTACCAAAGGGTCTTAATTGCAATACCACCGTGGCAAGTACTGTAAAAACTACATATAGTGAAACACAGTCCTTGGGGCAGAGGTGGGGAGCCTGCAGCCCAGGGGCCAAAGCCAGCCCATGGCAGTTTTGTTATTTGGCCCCTTTCTAGTTCCGAACTTCCACAATCTGGCCCATGGAGCCGGTCCCTATCCTCAAGTGCTAAAAGAGTGAGCTGAGGGGAAGGGAGTGGAGATGAGGGCATGACTAGTGGCAATGGATCCATCCGTGGCAGAGATCTATGATCTGGCCTATCCTAGTCCTTTCCCCATCCTAAGTACACCCTTTAAATGTCCCTATCCCCAGCTCCCGTCTTGTAGTAATTTTCAAAGTAGCCTACAGGAAGGGAAAGCGTCCTCACCCCCTGCCTTAGCAGTCTGACAGAGAGTAAAAGGAAATGAGGGAAGAGTTATAGTAAAAAACAACAACACACAAGACGTTTCTCATGTAAATGCTAGGTACTTTTTGATTACATGGAAAGTTCCGATTTTTGTCCATTTAAAATCAAATTGTGACTTTAGCCATCCTGAAATGTATAATCACAATGAACCTATTCGTGTGGATGGATTTACATGGCTATGCAGCATCAGTCAGTTTGTGATTGTGATAGCAGAAAAGTTATCTAGATGGTTAGGAAATCAGCCTTGTATTATATATAGCACTGGAATATTTTGACCTTCGATTGAAAACACAGCTTGTTTGAGATGACTTCCTTGTCAACATATTTTGATTTGTTTTGATTAGGCTTTACATTTTCAGTCTGGCATGTAGCATGGAATTTTAGCAAGAAATCCACGTACAGCTGCATAACGAAAGACTGCAGCAGCAAAGCAAGCAGTCTGCCCAACACTTTCCTAAACAAGTAGTCGCACACCTACATCTGCTCTCATCTTAGCCCATCGCTGAGAACTCCTACTTTGATCAGCAAATACAACTAAACACAATAAAAGGAGGAAGTTTCCAGATAAGAGCTGCAATCCAGAAGCCACTTACTCTAGATTAGACCCACAGAAGCCCATGGGCTACACCACGGTAAGTGACTTATAGATTGCAGCCCATGAACCTCATTTTCCTCCAATTTACACCAGTGTAAACCATAATATCACTGATTTTAATGAAGCTACACTGTACTGGCTTAAAACAGAAATGAGAAGAAAATTATTCTGAAAGCAGCAAAACATGAATAAAAGTTATTGCATCCTTTGGCAAACTGCCCAGCAAGAGGGTGGCTGTTGTGTTGAAATCGAGACAAAGTAGTTGAGATAATATCTTTTATTGGACCAACTTCTGTTGGTGAGGGGTATGTAAGTTTTTGAGCCACATCAGACCCTTCCCTTCCTCAGACACGCCAAGAGTCAGAACTACAGACTGAGCAAAGCAGGACCCAGTATATGCTGGGTCACTATGAGCAGGGAGCCAATAAGCTTCATCCCCCAGCTGACAAGCTCCACCTAGGGATGGGCAAACGTGGTTCGGAAGTTCGGAGTTGGGACCGAACTCGGTCTGTTTGGTCAACCGGACCAAACTTCCGAACCGAACCAAACCTGATTTCCAAACTCCGTTCTGTTCACCCATCCCTAGTGGCAACACACACCAAAAAACCTGGTTTTGAATGGCCGAACTTGGTTCGGAAGTTCAGAATTCGACCGAACTTGGTCTGTTCGGTCGACCGAACTGAACTTCCGAACCGAACTCGAATTTCACACCGAACCGAGCCGAATCGAATTTCCAAACTCGAATTTCAAACCGAACCGAATTTCTGAACTCCATTCTGTTCGCCCATCCCTAGCTCCACCCCTTCACATACTAGCTCATGTGCACAACACACCTCCTAATATTCCAAGTGCATAAAGAGGGACAAAAGCTTAGAGAGAATAAAAACCACTATAGAAAGACTTGTCTGCTGCTGACATCTTGCTCTGCTGATTTTCCTTTGTTGTATTTAAATGATGAGAATACCATAATGCCACTATATAAATCTATCATGTGACTGCACCTCGAATGTTGTGTGCAGTTCTGGTCACCCCATCTCAAAAAAGATATAGTAGAAATATAAAAGGTACAGAGAATGGCAATAAAAAAGATAAGGGGCTTGGAATGGCTCCCCTATGAAGAGAGGCTGGGTAGGTTGGGGCTCTTCAGCTTGAAGAAGGGACAATCAGCTTGAAGAAGGGGCAAAAGAGGGGATATGATAGAAGTTTATAAAATCATGAGTGGTGTGGAACAAGTTAATAGGAACGGTTATTTACCCTCTCAAATAGCACCAGGACTAGGGGACGCTCCATGAAACTAACGGGTAGCAGATTTAAAACAAATAAAAAGTATTTTTACATTCAATGCACAATTAAGTTGTGGAATTTGTTGCCAGAAGATGTGGTCAAGGCTAGTAGTATAGCTGGGTTTAAGAAAGGGTTGGACAAGTTTCTGGAGGCTAGGTCCATTAGCAGCTATTAGCCAGGTAGGTTTGGGGAATGTAACCTCTTACTGTCGAGAACTGGGAGTGAACAACAAGGAATGGATTGCCACACAGTGATCTGTTAGGTACTTCTCCAGGCAACCGAGATTGGTCACTGTTGGAGACAGGTTCTGGGCTCGATGGACCATTGGTCTGACCCAGTATGGCACTTATGTTCTTAGAATCCCCAATGACTTTCTCCCCGCCCTCCCCCAGTCCCTCTGTCGTGACTCAGAATATCCCTAACCGGCTTTGCTCGGTCTGTAATTCTGACTTATGATGTGCCTGAGGAAGGGCCTGTCTGGTCCCAAAGTTTGCATACTGTGCACCCACTGAAGTTGGTCCAATAAAAGCTATCATCTGAACTACTAGGTCTCCATCTTTGGCATATTTGGCTCCGCCCATGTGTCCCAGACTCCATTTGTCACCTTGAGGTTGGCTATTGCAATGCACTCTACATGGGGCTGTCCATGGTGATGGTTCAGAAGCTGCAGCTGGTGCAAAATGCAGTGGCCCAGCTGCTAACTGGTATTGGCCATAGAGAACATATTCAGCCAGTGCTTTGCGCTCTGCACTGGCTGCCTATTGTCTTCCGGGCCAGATTCAAGTTGCTTGTTTTAACCTTTAAAGCCCTACATGGTCTGGGTCCCTAATATCTCACCCCCTGTGTCCTGGAGCAGCCCCTGCGATCGTCCGGGGATGCTCTCCTGAAGGTCCCACAGTATCGGCAGGTCCGTACTGACAGGAGGGCTCATTGTTGGCGGCCGCACCAGCACTATGGAATGCCCTCCCAGTGGAGATCCGCCTCAGCCCTATCTCCTGGCATTCAGACATAATTGTAAGACCTGGCTCTTGCTCTAAGTGTTTCTGCAGCTGGGGGAGGAGGGGAGAGGGGGAGGGAAAATTGGCTTAGGGTGGGTTAATGTTTGTCGCAGGCCAGTGTTTTAGTTTAAGATTTATATTATTATTCTTTTTTTAAAAATTCGATTGTATTTTATATTTATTTTTATGTTGAGAGCCACTATGGGTTGCTAGAGGTAAGAGGATCAGGAGATTAAGTTAAAATAAACAAACAAACAAATAAATGCTTGTACTTCTTAAATCCCTGAAACTCGGACTTTCACATTGCTACTTTTTTGCATTCTCCCTTTTTTGTATTATTTGTTTACTTTAACTTTTTTTTTTCCTTTTCCCATTAATGTTGGTAAACTCAATCCCAAACGCTGTGGATCATGCACACACAGAGCCATGCACATTCCTACTGTGGGCAAATGCAGTCCCGTGGATCCTATGCACATGCGTGCATGCAGGCTCCACGGGGTTTGCGATCAGGTTCATTCTCATTCACAGTTCCATTTCTTTAAACTTCCCCCTTCCCTGTATCTCCTACCCTTTCTTTGCATGTTTGTTTGAGCTTCTCAAATCATGAACAACCTTTCTTCTCCTTTTAAGTTTCATACCCATTGTTCCATCTGCTATCAATATCCAAGGCCGTCTAACTGAAAAGTACTCAGGACTTGTCAGCTGTGTAACCATTACGTCCAAACAACCCCCCAAGGCCAAAAGAACAAATAACTAAAATGAAGGAGTCTTTGCTGTGTCACTTCACAGGATAACCGGCAGGTGGGCTGACTCTAGAGTGGATGATGGTCTGAGTTTGTCATGCCCATTGTAACCTTCCTGCATTACACCAACAACAGAATTTCACACATTTTTGACATGAAACTAAAGGGCAATTCTCCACCATTAAAGCCAATGGGAGTTTTGCTACTGAGTTTAATATGTTGAGTACTGCACCATTAAACAGCTTTTAAACATATATTTATAGGCAAACCATGTAGTTTTTTTACATACAAGAAAGGAGACACTTGCACACACATGGAGCCCCACTGAAGTCAGCCTGACTGGAACTGCTTGCAGTGCAGTGCAGTGCAGTGCGTCAAGTACAGTAATAGACACCTCAGAGAGCTCTTTTTTCCCCCATTTAGCCTAACTGCGTGTGGTCAAGCAGACTGTAAGTCTAACACTGTAGAAGGCTAGGAAGAGGTGGGTATGCTGGGGCAGAGGACTGAACCTATAAAAATACGTGCAAACAAAATCCCACATGGGTTGTAGCTAGTTTTCCCTTATTGCACAGCTAAAAAAAGAAAGAATTCAAACAAGGCTTTTTGTCAACAAAAAATGAAATTCTCTGTCAGAGCCAGGAAATGTATTTACATAGAAAAGGCGTTTCATAGGAAACTTTTGGCAGCAAAATGATTGAAATTCCCCAGCCATATGAACATCAGGTAACAGGGACTTTCCCAGCACTTCTGCACAGAGCATTCTTACATAAAGCTTTTCTTTTTTAATTATTAAAAAAATATGATTGACCCTGTTTTAAGAAATCACTTATGCGGTTAATTTACCCCTTTCAACAGTGCCTGCACTACTTAATCCCAAGTGAAAGTCGTGTGTTTGTTTGTATATATCGTAGATTCTCAAACTGTGGATTAGGTGCCTAGGTGTGGATCCAACATTTACAGTCATGATCCTGATTGATATTAGATAGATTTTTCATGTCTGAAGTTATCTGGGGTTCCTTCTTTGCTTTTTCCTTCTGTGGGCTTTTGGAAACATGCTCTACGCCTTTACTAGTGCAAAACTATAATAGCAGTCAGATGTGTGTGTGTCTGAGTGGAGGGGACAACATTCACATGTACCCTAGTCCACAAAGAGAATGTCGGCCAGAACTTCAGTCTTCCTGTTAACAAGCAAGATTGAACCTGTTAGCTAGCATTATAATCAGTTTTCCACTATAAATATCTACTCTCTAGATAATATTTTATTCTAAAAATCAACTTTACACTTTAAATATATTTTCAACCCAAATGGTAGAAAATGTTTTTAGTTACCCATAGCCTCATGTCAGCGTTCTGGGTTTCCCTTGCAAGAGGTGGTGCTAGTGTTAACGTTTAAGCAGTTTGCCAGCAGAGGTAGGCATAAGAGGTACCTGGATTTCACCTAGCCTAGGAAAAGTGCAAAAGAAATTCTTTTTTTCTTCTACACACTTTCTTGATGATCTTTTTTGCCTCAGCATAAAAGGTTTTCTGATATACTTTTAAGGTCATAAGCTATACACAAATTTGGATCAATATTTACTCATTTTTGTCTTCTCAATAGTACCAGGAAGTGAAGAACCTCAGTTAGTAGGAAAGATCTCCTCCCTCCCCCCTCAAACACATGAGAATATTCTCTGTAAGTTTATGACGTTTACAAAGGAAAAAGAAAAGGCAAAAACTGTCCACAGAGCAAGTCTATACTTTGCACAAGGTTGTTGCCTGGGTAAAATTGTCTTAAATAAGCAAAATAGAAACCAAGGTGGAGGGTGGCTAAAACAGTTAATTCACAATGGTCTTCTTTTCAGGCCGTTGTCAGATCGTTTCCAAACAGCTTTGGAAAGAATGCCCAATGTCCTTGTATATGGAGATGTGGATTGGTATCTGATCGGGGCAAATAAGGGGCTGTGTGTTTAACTGTCTTTTCTTTGTATATGTAGTTGTTACTGTTTGGTATATAAAACTTGATTTGGTGCATGCAGATATCGGGCCTACAAACAGATACACCCATTTTTAACTTTCTGTACCCTCTATTTTCCTGCACTGCCTTCATCTCCTCCTCCACTTCTTCAGTGCTACTTCTCAGTACAATCTTGTCTCCTAGTTTTCTGTCCTTCAAGTCATATGTAGCCATCTTCCTTAAGGCAGACTGGATTCAATCCAATTGAGAATAATAGTAGTTGTCAGTCACCTTGACAAGAAGCAGCCTTACCCGAGGGCAAAAGCTGGAGGGAAAGGATGGTCAGGCCTGAAATGACATGTAGCGGTGTCCAACAATTCTGTCAGAAACCTCCCATCCGTTGCTGTTTTCCAACATGGCATCCCCATACTTGTTCTGATGTTTGCTGCTTATTTCCACTATTGCCTGTCGCCATTTCTCGGCAGCGAAGGAATGTCGGAAACTGTTGCAAGTCCCATAAAGTGTTGGGAAATACCACAAAGTGTCGGAATGTGTTCCTAAAGTGTTAGTAAAACTGTTGGAACTATCAGTAAAACTGTAGGAATGTTCGGAACTGTTGGAAATTGTCACTATTACCTTAAGTGCCGCAAAATACCTGGAACTGTTGCAAAATGTCGGCTAGTGCCATAAATTGATGACAAATACTGTTGAAGCAGTGGCAAGACTGTCGAAATTTCAATAGTAAACAGCGAAACAGCAAACAACGCTGCCTCTTCAGGTCTAGTGATCACATTAGTCGATAGAGATGGAGCCGAAATGCTATTGAAAGCAATAAGAAATGTTGGCCATTTTGAATAAGGAAAGAAGAGAGGAAGAAGGAACCACGCCCCCTGTTTGTCTCTTCCCACCACCAGTTATTTTGAGGGCTGCAGCTGCTGTGGGTGGCTGCTGAATGACAGCACATAAGGGTAGGATACTAGTAGCCACACTGGAAATCTTCTCTTTCTTCCTGTTATGGATTCTGTGCTTGTGATATTGGGGGAAGGGGAGAGAGAAAGAATTGGAAGGAAGTAGGGGAGCTTGGGGAATAGGATGGTGAATGTATGAGGGATGATGATGTGGGAATGTCATGCCCTGCAGGGGAGGTATGTGAATGGAGGAAGGGAAGGTTGTTGTTGGTGGTGGTTTTGCCACGATCCCCTATGTGGGGGGGGAAGGGTGGAGCTTATGTCATGAGTGATATGGGCATGCAGTGTGTGTAAGTTTGTAAGTTGTAATTTAGTTTTTAATTGTAATTTTAAATGTAAAGCACTTTATCTGTGTGGTTTAATTATTTTATAGTGTCCGAGGTTTGGGGCGTGTTTTTGTTTTTTTTAAAAATTATTTATTTATTTATTAGCTGCCCCGAGTCCTTTGGGGAAAAAGGTGGGGTAGAAATCTAAAATAGTAATACAAATTTGGCCAGAATTTTTAAAAGAGCTCAGGGTCAAATATTTTAAGTGCTCAGAACCCAAATTGAGAATATATTAGATAAAAAGCTCCCTACCCAGGTAGGCCTCAAAATACAGGTCATAATTTTGAAAGGACTGAGTTCCTCTGATGGATGATTGACACAACTGGAAAAAGGGAGATAGTTATATAAAGCAGAGTCTAAAGCTCTGCTGGGGGGGAAATCTTCAGGGAAAAAACAAGAAAAAAACATCATGGAGCTTAGGGAAGAACCCTTCCTCAAGGATTCCCAAGGGCAGTGAGGCTCAAAGGGAGCCTAGAATTGCTCTGTCAGAACCTACTGAGGCAAGGTTAGAAAGCTCCAGTAGGCAGGCTACTGTACAGCTGGCATGGCTGGAACGCCTATATGGGACAGGGAGCGTCTGGCAGACCAAGACTCAAGAGGTGGCCAACGCAATGTGCGGATCAAGGCTAACAAGTTCTTCACTGTAAGTAAAACACAAAAGTCTCTGGTAAAAACAGACATGATGACGGCCGGAGACTCACCTGCTCGTCTGCTGCTGCGCCACCAGATGTTGGCCTGAGACTGCCCCAAGGCAGGTAGGCGGCTGGCCCAAGATGCATCCTCGGGAAAATTGCCAAGGTGTAGCCCGAGCCAAGGGCCACCCATGCGGCCACTCCAGGTCAATGCCGGCCTGCTCGTTTGTTTGGTGCCCCTCCCTGACCTGGAGAGTGGCAGGCAGCCGCAGCTTCCTGGCTTAGTCCAGGGACCACCACACTGCCTGCACATTTGTTTTTACCCTGTGTGCATTTGCAGAACTGTCTGGAGACGAGTTTGTGACAATTTTTGGCTGGCTTGTGCTTTCTCGTTACAACTGCATTTTCTTAGTTTGTCCATGCTCCCCTCCTTTCAGAGAAGTTGTAAGACTTGGCTGTTCTGCCAGGGGGTTGGCGGGGGCGATGGGTGATGGGGTGGGGGNCTCCCCTCCTTTCAGAGAAGTTGTAAGACTTGGCTGTTCTGCCAGGGGGTTGGCGGGGGCGATGGGTGATTGGGTTGGGGGGGAGGGGGGATGGCTTAGGGTGGGGCGGGGTATTTTTACCCTCCTTTTTATGTGGAGTTTTTTATTTTTATTGATTGTGAGCCACCCCAAGCTGCCTGTGGCAGGAGGGGCAGGGTAGTAAGCCTTTTAAATAAATAAATAAATTGTTAAATACATAAAATAAATAAAGTAGGTATTATAATAGGACAATATTTACAGTAGCTGTCTCCAAAGATATGAAATCTGGTTTATTGTTTGCAGAACACTAGAGAATTCTCTGCAAGGTTTACAAGTGCAGATTATCATCATTAAAAGGTCAGTCCTACTGCAGCAAGGTTCTGCTTATCTAGGTCAACAAGAGGAAATACCTCTGCCAGTATGTACTGATTGCACACTCAGATTGTTCATCTCCCTTCTGCCATATGTTTCAAGCAATTCTTATGCCAGGGGGAAATCCTAGAATTCAGACAAAAAATTCTGTATTTCCCCTCTTCACCAGTGCCCACATACTGTCATCTACGTAGTTTCCATGGTATATATATATTTTAAAAATCCTATGTCACTTGCAGCTAATTTTCAAAAGATTGGTTGGATGATAAACAGCAGGTTTTAAGTAATATAGTTCAAATCACCTGCTCCTACGTAAATCCCAGTTGAGAGGCAAACCTAGGAAATGCCTGGAATGAAATTTGCCAAGTCTCATGCAACACATTCCATAGCAGAGAAACGAAAGCATCTTGCAGCCCACTGGAGACTACAGAAGATAAATTTTCTCATCTGTTCAAGTCCTGCAAAAGAGAGCTCTTATTTTCCCATATATGGTGGCTCCACCATATAACTCTACTGGCTTTCCTTTCTCCCACATGACATGGTACCAGCAAGGGTTATGTTGCCATAGGCCGAGTCCTTGGGTGTTAACACAGAAGAAGGGAGGCTCCGTGGTTGCTGCCCCCCACAGCTGCCACTCGTAGGCTGTGCACGGGAGTGCAACTACTGGTCAGGCATTCCTCCCTTCCTTAGTGTGCCCGTGCTTCACCCACCCTATCCTCCAACATAGAGTTGCAGTTGCTCCTCGGAAGCCCTACACTGCTGGCTGCAACTCTATGGTGGTGCTGAATGCTGGTTAAGGCAGCTGCGCACCCAACAGACTGAGGCAGATGCAGGGGCATGCTGTGCACACACACACACACACACACACACTGCCTCCACGCACGGGAGGCAGCCATGGGGCAGCATGTTGCCCTGTCTTTCCCTGGATTCGCTCACACGGCATCATCAGCCTTCCCTCGAATGATGCCATGAGTAGTGGTCCTGGGGTGAACATCTGGCAGTCACCTGACAGACAAGCAGGTGAATCCAGGGTTAATGGGGGTGAAAGTGGGGCAACATCTCATCTGCTTACACTCCTCCTTCTTTCCCTAACTGTACAACTTTAAACTTTATTAAGACCCCACCAAGATTTCAGTACAGAAATCCACAGTGGATGGGCTCCAAGTCAATCCTGTCCCTCCCACCCACCCATCCACCCACCAAAAAACCTCTTCTGCATAGCTCCTTTTGTCCAGCAATGGTACACACCTGCCTGTAGAAAAGGGAAAAAGATCTGCCCACAGAGATCTAAGAGAGGAGTGATCGAGAGAGGCCCATGGCCACTGGAATTTTGACCCATCTCCCTCCCAAGATTTATTTGGCAGCTCTCTTCTAGCTGCTCCACAACTTTGGAGATTTCAAACTTCACCTAGAGATTTCCCAAAGCCTGAGCATTTCCCAGAGGCAATGCAAGACCTAGTTAATTGTTTGGCCATGCTTTTAGTGGGTATGGATAGGTTTCAGGGAGGTGGGAGTGGTTTTAATTAGGATTTTATATAGTTTGATATTTTTATTGATTCTTACATGTTTGCATGTTTTTGTGCTGTAAACTGCCCCCCTCAGCCTACAGGTAATGGCAGGATATACAAATAATATAATTAGTTTTTGCCTCTGGCTCCTTACCCCATATTCACCACCATGTGGCTCTCTTGCCCTTTCCTGTTCTCTGGGCGGCTCCCGGGCTCCCCTGGCAGCAAACTGCTCCTTTCTGCTCCTGCAGCTTCTTTTTCTCCAAAAGGGAATGTATGGGTACAGGTTGTGGTGACAGGATCAATTTGTCTCCTCCTTCAGGATTATGGCAGGAGGACCGAGTCTCCTAGTCACTTGCTCCACTACCTATAGTACTAGCAATGACAAGCAACTAGTCTAGGGTGGCCAGATATGCAGATTTTAGAGGACACTTATGAGAAATACAGGTTGCAGGGTTGCATTGCCTCCTGTATTTCTCATAAGTGTCTTTAAAATTTGCATCTCTGGCCACCCTAAACTAGGAACTAGACACAGCTGCTCCCTTCCAATCTTGGAGGTGGATGAAGGATTTTATCTCCACGACATGGTTTTCTACTTATCAGGAGCCCAGGACAACTGTCCTCCCTTTGCACATCCCCCCTAAAAACAACCCTGTTTCAGGACAGTATCTGTCAGTAGGTTCTGAAGCACACAGTCTGGTGTGCATTAGAAGCCTATCCCAAGTGAAAAAATTCCCACTCCACTCCATTGATAGGGATGTGAGGATTATTTTTCCTCCTCCCTTCAATTTGGCTGTCTTGTGGATAAACAGAACGTAAACCTGCTCTGCTTTAATCTGGCATCTTTCAAGAACACCAAATCCACATTAAAAAAAGGGATGCTGGCTCTTGTGAATCAAAGAGGTAAAGTAACTCGAAGCGCATAAAATTAAAGCAAGCCTAGGATGTTTGAAATGAGGGGATGTGGCAGCCAAAGAGAGATTCAAAACACGGTTCTAAGAGTTTCTTGATTTGTTCCATTCTCACCCCATGTAATTTCTAACAGGAAGTTGCAACTGCAGTTCAATGGCTCTTGTTTCCATCTCCTGCAGCTGTTTCTCAGTACCAAGTGTTTGAAATATTCGTTAAATGCCAACTGGAATATCCTATTTCACCAAATACACAATTTTGTCAGTCTCCGTTGCTGCTTTGAAACAAAATATTTTTAGGAAATATGTTTCATATATTTTAATTAATGTAATGACTAGTAGAATACTACTTAGATAAGAGATTTAATTCTGACAGGCACATATTCATTTATTTATTTAAAATTCTTAATATCCTGCCCCTCTTGCCTTAGGCAGCTCGAGGCAGCTTACAATCTCAAAACAAACAGATCAATAAAAACATTGTAATAAAAAATAAAATAACCCATCTTCCCCCAACCCACACCCTCCCCACCTTACCTGTCTCCTTCTCCAAACACCTGGCAGAACAATAAGGTCTTACATAGCCACCAGAAGGTGAGCAAATCTAGGCAGAGACAGGCCTCCTCCGGGAGGAAGTGTCACAGCAGCAGCGGCGTGGCCACTGAGAACACCCTCCTCATGGTGGCCATCCACCAACGATGCAGGACGTCAAGGAGACCGTTCCCAGCAGACTGCAGAGGTCGGCTTAGAGCCCGGGGAATGAGGCAGTCCTTCAGATTAGTGGAAGCCAGACCGTGTAGGGCTTTAAAGGTTAAAACCAGCACCTTGAATTGGGTCCAGAAGACTATTGGCAGCCAATGCAGTGCACTCAGGACTGGAGTTATACACTCACACAGGCCCGCGTAAGGAGGTGGACTGCCACATTCTGCACTAGCTACAGCCTTCAGACCGTCACCATGGGCAGCCCCACGTAGAACTCATTACAGTAGTCTAGTCCGGAGGTAATGAAAGCATGTATGATGGTGGCAAGGTCAGAATTAGAAATATAGGGCCGGAGCCTTCTAACCAGATGTAATTGGAAGAAGGCACCCCCTGCCACAGCCACCACGTGGGCATCCAAGCGCAGCTGTGGATCTAGGAGCACCCCAGGCTCCAGACCCAAGAAACTAGAGTAGGGCAAACCCCATCTATGATGGACATCCCCTCCCTCCCCAAAGATCACCGCCCCACCAACCAGTATCACCTCTGTCTTGTCAGGATTCAGCTTCAATCGACTCACCCTCATCCAGTCCCCCACAGCTGCCAGACACCAGGAAAGCACCCAGACTGTCGGGTCTGGGTCAGATGAAAATGAGAGGTAGAGTTGAGTGTCATCAACATATTGATGGCACCACACCACAAACCCCTCACGATCCCGCCCAGCGGCTGCATATACACATTGAACAGGAGTGGAGACAGAAAAGAACCCTGCAGCACACATGAGGCACCACAGGAAAGACGATGAACAGTCCCGTAGTACCACACACTGGGATCTCCCAGCTACGAAATAATGAAACCACTGAAGAACAGTCCCGCTTACCCCAGCCAGATCTCACAGGCAGTTCACCAATACCTCATGGTCAACAGTATCAAATGCCACCAAAAGATCTAACAGAATCAGCAAAGTCGAATTTCCCTTGTCTAATTCTAGGTGCAAATCGTCAACCAAAGCCACAAGTGCAGTCTCAATGCCATAACCCGGGTGAAAGCCAGACTGCAACAGGTCTAGAAAACTGATGCCATCCATATGCACCCGAAGCTTCTGAGCCACTGCCTGCTCAATAACCTTCCCTAAAAAGGGATGGTTAGAAACAGGTCGATAGCTGGCAGGGGAATCAACATCAAGTGAAGGTTTCTTGAGCAAGGGCCAAACCAGAGCTTCCTTGAGGCAGTCTGGCAACCTGCCCTCCCGCAGGGAGGCATTGGGCATTTTTACACACACCTTAAAGTGCTGGTCTTTCAAACTTTTGGGTTTACAAGTTCACAAGTAAGTTCCGGATGCATTCTTCACACACACACACACACACACACACACACACACACACACACACTGCCCTGAGGCAGTTCTTGAATGCATTCTTCACACACACACTGCCCTGAGGTAGCCTAAAGTAGCCGCAGCTGTAGGCGTGAGGGGAAACCAAGTGACCACAGCTGCCTGGAGCAAAGCAGTTTACCAGGAGAACTTTTTACACACATATGTTCTGGGAGAAGTTCTATGCAGAAGTTCAAAGAACCGGATGTTTAAGATCTGGGTGAGTGATTTAGACACACAGAAAGTTCAGGATGTAACAGCAAACTTGCAGGAGAAATCTCTGTGTAAAAACACCCATTGATTACCCCAGCCGGCAACGGCCCCAACGTCTCCCAGTTTGTTTTCACCAGCCAGGGCGGGCATGGACCTTATTCACAAGTAGTGGCTCTAACAGCCCCAAGCACATCCCCTGCATTAGCAGGTGATATCAATTGAAACCAATCCCATAAAACCAGACAAGATGGGACTTTCATGACCTCTGGCTCTGCCACTGTCTCTGACAAGGCAAGGTCAAAGTTGTGATGAATGCAAGCAATTTTATCTGCAAAATACTTAATAAACATGTCACAGTGGGCACCTCAAAGACTCCAGTTCCAGGCCGAGACAGGCTGGACTAACCAAGCCTCCCACCACCCGGAGATGCTCCGCTGGACGTGAGATATCCACACACCAATCATAGCCCCCTGCCCCCCCCCCCACCTCAAGGCCAGTGCAAAACACCAAGTGCAGAGTATGCGCCCCTCATGTGTTGGGCCACATACAACCTGGGATGGGCCCATGGTTGCTATGGAGACCATGAACTCCTGCTCTGCCCCGTAAAGACTGGCGTCATTGTGAATGTTGAAATCACCCGAAACAATAACTCTGGGGGACCTCGAGACCACCTGACACCAGCTCAGCTAGAGCAGTCAGGGAGGCTGCTGCACAGTAGGGTGCACAGTATCCCAGCAGCACCCCCAATCTGTCCCCGGCCAAATCAAACAAGGTGGAGACTCAATTCCAGAGAAGGGCTGCACTGGAAACCTCCTGACCAGCAATGTGTTCCTAAAAAGAATGGCTACACCACTTTGCCCCAGTCTCTTGGGCCTGGATCTGCACAGAGTATCTGGCTGGAACAAGGTCAGCCAAAACCAGCCCTGACTCATTGCCCAGCCAGATCTGTTACGAACGCGAGGTCAACAGCCCAATCCAGGATAGCCTCCCGGATGATAGATGACTTATTCACCATCAACCTCACAATCAACAGCACCAGTCCAAGGCCTGAGATCCTCATAGTCTTGACCCTCTCCTCACTTGTCGGGGGGGGGGGGCTGAGAGGGGGACATCCAAGTATCTCCCCCTCTGCTCTAGATGACATTGCCCACCCCATGGGGCCATAATTCCCCCTACCCAGCACAACCTTGATTCCTGTGGGACCTCCTACCGTAGCATCAAACTCAGAGGATAGTAGACCACCACCACCCTGCCCATCCCCCACCAGCATATCCACCAGGGTGGAAAAGGAGACCTTCCCTCTCCCTTTTTTGTATCCCAACTCCCCCATCTCCCATGCCCACACTCCCCCTCTCACAGGAGGGCCATGGCATTTCTTCCCACCTTATTCCCTCCCAGCTTCTTCCCCCACTCTTTCCTAGTGCCCATGCCCCCACCCTCACCAGGGGACCATGGCACTTCCACCCTCTTCCCCAGTGCCCAGACCCACCCCCTCTCACAAGGGGACTAGTACACTCCCTTCCCTGTTCCCACCCACTCTCTAGCCACATACCCAAAATCCCTGCTCCAACCTCCCCACCCTGGTCTCACAAACCCATACCCGCCCCCTCACAGGGGGGTCATGACCCTCCCTTCCCCTCCTGATTGAACCCCCCCCACTCCAACCCAACCCCTTTCCCAGCGCCTAACCCTCTCACCAGGGAACCCACTCCCCCTATGCCCATACCCCCCCTCTCATGGCGGGGGGAGGGACATGGCAGTCCCTCCCACCCACTTCCCCTGTACCCATACCCCACCTCTCACAGGAAGGGTGGGGCACTCCCTACCATCCCCTCCCTCACAAGGAGGCCAGGACAGATCCTCCCCAGATAGCTTCCCATACCACCCCCCTCATCCCACTCACCACCCTCTATATTTAAATCTTTACCTTCCCCACAAAATCCATACCCCCAACCCAGACATTCCTCCATCCCTTCAACCAACATCCCTCTAAAATAATTAAAATACAAACTACAAAATATTAACCCAGTCCCAGCCTTTGGTTGCGTAACAGCAGGTAGCCTTCAACACTTGTCTTACGCCACTGCCAGAGGCTGCTGCCTGCAGGTGGTTAAAGGTTTTTAAGCCCTGGAAAGCAGAGGTGGGGGACAGGGAGTTAATTAGTATTAGGCTAATCATTTTATTGTTTGTCATCATCATCAGAAGAGACTGGAATTGTGTCCTGTCCATGAGACACAAATATCAATGGTATATCGGACACTTACGTTTCTGAACTTGTTTGGATGTAAAGCAGCATTTCAGATACAAGTTGTTTATTAATACTATTGCTATCTTCTCCAACACATTTCACCAATATTTAAAACATCTAGTCCTGCGTAGACTGCAAGTGCAGCCCACTTCTCAGATGTCACCTACAGTGGAAAGAGTCACTGTCCTAACTCTGACTCTAAAAGCACAGCAGTGGCTCCAAAAAGTTTACCTTGACATATGTGGTTGCTGCGTAGGCTGAATCCCTCAGCCTTTAATCATTTGTAAATGAGAACTTCCAATAAAGTAAATGGGGCACATTCGGAGATGCTAACTCAAGCAAAACTTCCATTGCTAGTACCGTGTTCTCTCAATACTCCATGATCCGACTTCATTTCACTTAAATGGAAGTTTTGTCTAACCTCTAGATTTTGGTCAGCAGTAGGATTTGTGCATTATGAATCCATAATAGTAACCGATAAATATATCTAAGTAAAATGAGCTATGCTGCATACACAGTGAGAGGGGGTTTGAATGGTACCTAGGAAGAGCACTCCTCTCTGGTAACTCTATATTTTTCTTGCATTCAGTTACATTATTTTCACAAGAACAAGTGGACAGTTTCTGTTTTTTTGCTTGTTGTGGATTATATGGCAGCATTGATCTTTAAGAAGAATTTGCCAGGGACTTTAATGGCAACATTTGCTTCAAACCATTAACACTGTGTAGTCCCATTTTAAATCATAAAAATACCAAAAGTAAGCAGCTAACTTTCTATAAAGGCCAGTTGCCTAGCATAGTATGACCCTTGGCATAGCTTTCAGACATAAATGAGTTTTATATATACCAGACTAAGGTAGCTGGGATACATCAGATCAGGTTCAGGCAGCACAGGAGGAGCTTGCAGACTGCAAGGATTATCTCTAACTTGAACAAAGTACTATTTCCCCCCATCCTTTCTTGTGCACAAAAATCACCTCCAAGGAATATATCTGAAAACATTCTGCCATTTTAGCATTTGAGAATAACAGCAAATAGAATTAATTTTGTCCTGGGCCTTTGGTGATTTAATAAGAGTTAAATGTGCAAACTGAAATTTTGGCATCACAACTTGGAATTTATAATTCCAACATTCACTGGTATTTTAATTTGAACTGAAATTTTGGCCCAGCTCTGTAGCTGGCTGAATATGCAAGTCAAAATGTTGAATTCAAAATTTCTGTATTTCTCAGTACTTTGATTCAAAAGGGTAATTTGGATCCAGTCTTAAATACAGTCAAGCTAATACATTTCAAAATATATTTAAATTGCAATGGACTCAGTTCCATTGTTGGACTTAAATGGGCCAGCAATACTGCCGGTGGCAGAACATCCATCATCTCATAGTTCTGATATGGATGAGTCCACTATGCAAATGCTGTTGGATGAACCTGTTCCTGATCCGATCTTGCAGACTGTGGAACCGCCAGATTGGGTCAGGGATTGGTCTCCAGATTGGTCTCCAACAAAACCAAGGCAGGACATAATCCATTTACATCAAGGAATGGGAGCATGGCTGGTTCCTGCTGATCCCGCTAAACACTCAGAATTTCTAGGGTCTAGGGAGGCAGTTAATAGCTGTATGCAAAGCACTTCGCTAGACCGACCAGACCATACTGGTGGTGGTGATGTTGGAAGTAGTTGATGGTGAATAAGGCGCTCCCCAGATCAACTGTCAATATGTTCATGGAACATTGCAGGATGGAAAACCTATTTAAAAGATGCTTCATTTTTCTCTAGGTTGAGGTGTTTGATGTTTTATTGCTTCAAGAAACCTGGAGCAAGGAGCCAGTAGTACTTTCAGGATTCAAGTCCATAGCAATTCCAGCGGTTTCTCTTTATTCAAAAGGGAGGCCAAGTGGTGGAGTGGTCTGTTTTATATCGGAGGATTTGACAGCGAAGATTATCCAACATATTACTCTCCCTCCAATGGTAGCTGGAGTGGTGTTGAAAGTTGGGTTATTGCAGTTAATCTGCATCTCTGTGTATGTTCCTCCTGTTAATGCCTGCAATTTTGATATGCCTCAGTGGACTAAAGTGGAGAATTTTGTGGGTGATTTAATGATTATGTTTCCTCTGGCCAAATTAGTTATGGCTGGAGATTTGAATGCCTGCCTACGTCCTAATGACAACATCCTGGGTTTAGCTAGTAATCTTGAGTTAACAAATAATGCACATGGACTTCTTACCAGACATTCCAAAGTTCTAAAGGTGAATGCATTTGGCATTGCCTTAGCAAATTTATTGGTGAGGACGGACCTGTCATTGCTAAATGGCTCTATTGTAGGAGATCCCGATGGGGAATATACTTTTATCTCCCACCAGGGATCTAGCGTTGTAGATTATGTAATAGTAACACCTTGTCTGATCCCCCACATAGAGAAATTTGAAGTGGACACAGTTTTTTATAGTGACCATCTTCCTTTAACTGTATATTTAAATGTAACAGAGAATTATAATACCGGTATTGGTGGCTCTTCTGACGATGTGCCTGCCATATTAGGGTTCGTTGGTCACCAAAATTGTCAGATAAGATTATTGAGGTTTTGAACTGCCAGGATTGTAGTAGGTTTAAAGAGGCTATAATTTATACCCCTTTATCCAGTAAGGCAGTAAAGGAATATGACAATCTGATAGAATTTTTTAAACCTCATCTAGTAAAGTGTAGTTCAAGGATCAGTATTGGAAGTTCATCTAACAAATCAAAACCATGGTATGATGTAGAGTGTAAGGAGATCAAATTTAGGATGCGAGAAATCTATCAATCCTATAGGTCAGGAACTGTGCCTAAAGTCCCAAATGAATTTTTTGATCTTAAAAAACTATATAGGAAGTTAATTCAAGAGTAAAAAAGAGAATATACCTCTGGGCAGTGGTCTGCTCTAGTTTCAGCATCCCAATCTGGAGATGCTAAGACCTTTTGGGGAATTATAAACAGTGCCACTAGGAGGGAAGGGGGTGCCGTTATTCTACCGGTGCCTATTGATGCTTGGGAGACCCATTTTCAATCAATTTTTCCTTACCAATCTCTGCAGAATCTACAGCCCTTGAATAGTCTTGATCTCCCTGCATGGCCAGCTGTAAGCAATAAGCATACAAGAGTTCGTGGATTTGATTCATGAGCTTAAATTAAATAAGGGGGGGGGGGACTTTATTCCACCAGAATTGTTTACATTTCATTTTGAATGGTGGTCGTCATTGTTGGCAGCTCTGTTCACACATATAAATCAGATGGGCCTTGTTCCTAACGGATGTGGGGGATGCAATAGTTGTACCTATCTACAAAAGTGGTAGAAGATCTTGCCCAGGAAATTATCAACCAATCAGCCTACTAAGTATTACCCCCAAATTATATGGGAAACATCTACAGAAGAGACTGCTAATGTGGCATACAAGAACAACGTTGGCAGTCAGGATTGATTGGTCAGGCCGGCTAACAAATCAAATAGATATTTCCTCTGGTGTGCATCAGGGATGTGTCCTGGCACCGGTTTTGTTTAACTGTTTTGTCAATGACCTGATTTCAGAGATGGCAAAAGAAAAAAAAATTCCGCCAAAAATTGGGTCTCATGCAATTGGCTGCCTATTATATGCAGACGATGATGTAATCCTGTCGCAAACTAGACTTAGGTTACAAAGACAGTTAGCAGCTCTGGCAAAATACTGTGAGTTGAACAAACTTCAAATAAACTATCAAAAGACCAAGGTGATGATCTTTGGCAATGAGAAATGCACTCATAAGTGGACTATAGATGGGCATTCTATTGCTCAGGTACGCGTATATAAATATCTAGGCCTGTTATTTCATTCCTCCCTCAAGTGGGACCAACACTTTAATTTGGTCAGTGCACGGGTGACTGGCAGTGTGGCGGCCATCATGAGGTTCTTTTGTAAAAAACAAGGTGGTTATTTAGTCCCGGCCTTGAGAGTAATTAATGCCAAGCCTAGAGCACAGCTCTTTTATGGTGCAGGCATTTGGGCAATTCAGCGCCCTATCAACCTGAATATTCTACAACAGGTATATGAGATCACTCTTGAATGTTCCTGGGGGTGTGCCCTCAGCTGCAGTACGCTTAGAGCTGGGGCAGATCCCATGGAATAACGAAATCTGAAAGTTGGCTATTGGGCTGTGGCTGCGTATAATAGCACATCAGAAAGCGGGCTTTGGCCTATTTTCCTATATGAAGGAAGATACCCACTTAAGTTCATGGAGTAGGCAGGTGGAGCTTAAGATTTGTACGATGGGTTTTGCAATATCGGCCCTGCAGTCAAAGTGTCAGAACGCTGGTAAAGCAGAGACTTCTGACAGGCTTGATGATATCAGTAGGCAGGAGGACTATGCAGTCATTTCTTCCTTCGCGTCGTTAGCTAGTTATGGGGAACTGGCGCCTGATATGGGTTGTACTGCCAATTATTTAACTGGACAATATTCTTCTGGGAAATTATACTTGTTTATGTGTGCTAGGTTCAATGTATTGCCCACAAAAGTATTGGAGGGCACTGGGGCAGTCAGTCTGAGATTCCATTTCATATGAGGCTATGCCCATTTGATAATCAGGAGGTCGAAACTGCTAGCCATATTTTGTGTTAGTGTCATCTTTATGACAAATTAAGGGCCACATGGTTGGCTAGCATCCTGGATTGTCTGCCTGGTAGAACATCTAAAGAGCTCTCGAATTATTTACTGGCAGATAAAAAGCCAGCAGTCACACGAGCAGTAATGGCATTTTTATGTATAGCATTCTTGCATAGGAAGAAGTTTCTGAACTATCAAAGTGTTGAATAGGTAATTGTAATATCTTGGTGAATAGTGGTGCATGTTAATGTACTTATGCTCAAGGAATTTGTAACTTGTTTGTATTTTAAGTTATTTTTACAATGGCCTTTGGCTACGTTAATTAATAAATGAATGAATGAAAATATATTTGAAAATGAAACCAATCATAGTTTAGAACAACTGTGGGGAATAATTTCCCTCCTGGGGGCCACATTGAAAGCTTGCACAAACTTTGAGGGCTGCACAGAAGAGGGGGCAGGGGTACTTAAGGGATGCACTCAAGGAAAGGAGGGCCCAAATCATGGATCTGTGCCACGGAACTATCCCCTACCCTTGTTTCCATGGCCTGATCTCTGTTCCCTTCTCTTGAGCTCAGTTTTTCAGTGATTGAAGGTAAGAACTGGATCCAAGGGCCAGATCCAGGAAGTGGGAAAGGGCCACATAAAAACTTGCCACAGGCCGCATTTAGCCCCCAGGTCTGAAGTTCCCCACCCCTGGTGTAGAATTTTGCTTGCCTTATTACAGATTGGAGCCAATTTTTAGAAATGATATGCAAGTTCTTCCTGTTTGACTGTCACCTGCTCCTAGGCTAAGCACCAGGCCTTCAAAAAGGTTGTCGTAGCAACAGCACAAACCATAATTGTGACTAATCGGTTTTCCTTCCCTCCATCTTAGGTAAGAAAAACTTGACTATGCACCTGTAGTAGGTTAGTAGTATTTCCTCAAATTGGTTCCCTCCTGTCTGTTCACAGAACTCCTAGCATGTTACAAACCCCTGTTTTCAAAATCATTGCTTTTTATGTTGCCAACATTTAAATAGAAGAGATGGTGGTGGATGGTGTTGCAAAATCCATAAATGTTATTTTACATTGAACTGCTATTAACTTTTTCTTATTATATGTATTCATGAGTATGGTGATAAACACTAGACATTGTTGCAGCCTTTAGCTTCTACCTATGTCAAGCATTACAAAGTATTCTGTAAAGCTGACAAAATTCTAGTGTAACAAAGCTAAAATAAAGCTTCCTGACCACGTGCTGAGGTTAGGTAGCCTCACCTCTGTGTACGTGTGTGGAGGGGAGGGGGGAGCACAAGAGGGGAAGGAAGAGGAGTGAACCGAGAAATTTCCAAGAAACCCTGCACTAGAGAACAAATGTCTGCATCTGCTAGCAAGCTTCTGAGATACTTGGACCAACACTGTCCTTTACATGTACAAAAGTTGTATAAACTTTATACAATGAAATTCTTACAATGAAAGTGTATTCAACTTTATACAATTAAGTTACTTATTTAATAAAATTCTGCACAAAAGGACAGAGTTAAGACATTGTAAAATATTTTTGTAGGCGATTAGGATAATAAATAAATGACCTGTAAAGAAATAATGTTATAGTTTAGTTACTGGTAAATAGTAATACAAGTAAGTATGTATGGTAATTAAGTGCATATTTTGTGTTAATGTTGTTATATTATGCAATATAAAGAAGTGTAAATAACTTCCATGCTTTTTGGCGTTTGAGTTTTGCTGTAATGGATGTTAAATGTTTTTTTAACTGTAATTGTAATTAGTTTTCATGTTTTTTGTCATTAGAGTAAAAAGTATTTTGTGAAATGTTTTTGAAGAGGAAATTTTTTTGTTTTGGAAATGGTTCTACCTTTCACGGTTTTTTAAACTGTAAGGTTTTGTGTTTTAGGAAATATATATTCATTGTAAGGCCAGATCCAAAATAGCTTAAAACAAAAATCTTGTTACACAAAGACGTGTTTGTTACAAGGTTAGCTAAATTTTAAAACAGGTTTTCCTTTATTTGTTTATGGTACAAAGTCTGGCAAATGATCAGCTCTGCCCTTGCAAGTAGAATTGAAATTCAGACCAGACTGTGGGTTTGACTATTAAAGGTCATAAAAGGAAAAACTAATAGTGAAAGTATGATTAGCTTTCTGGTGGTTGACATTTTTTAAACCATATCAGTAGCTTTTAATAATAAAATCAGGAACCTTCTATCTTGAGATAGCTGAGAAAAGCCAACGTTCTTAGTAACAGACACAGCCATTGTTCTTTTTCAACTGGAAAAAGTTTACCACAAAAGGTCAAGACTGAGATCACAAATAGACAATACAAAGATAGCACTACACATGTTCTATCAAGAACATTTATGGTCCTTCAGGGAAGAACATAGCTTTAATAGGGGCAAGGCAGTGCAGTTAAACTGGGACACCCTCGCCCCCCCCCCCTTCCCTGGTACAGCGGTGTCTCCTGCCATTGGGAAGAAAGCTGAAGAATCCCATCCCAGTCCAGGTACGCCCCTCCCTGCCAATGCCGCAGGCTGCTGATGTAAGTGGGGCTTTGTGCTGGGGTCTGCCTGCATGGAGCAGCTTGCAGAATCTAGGTCATACGGCTATTCCACGTAGGCATATTGTAGGGGTGGGCAAACTGTGGCTTGGAAGCCTTACAGCTTTTGGGTAGTTAAAGTGTGGCTCTTGGTCAGCACTGCCTTATTGGTCCTTGGTTTTACTTCATCGCACCCAAGTCTCAGAAACTGGATCGCAGTTGCTCCGCAGAATTTCAGCAGCCAGGACTGCAAATCACCTGCTCCACCAGCCAACTGCAAAGCAGTTGAGGTTTGCGAGTGCGTGCATGCATGCGTATCTGGTGGTTCTTGTCCATATGAAGATTATGGTGTGCAGTTCTTGGGGTTGGAAACGTTGGGCACCTCTGGTGTACACAAAACTATTGCTTGCATATCTGCATTTGTGCCACACCTGGTGTGAAAACTGGCTTCCAAACTCTATTCCAAGCCTTGCTATTTTAGGAGTTTCTCAAAGCCTACAATAGAATAGTGAGAATTTCAGTTTTTATTTTAGGAAAAAGTACATTTATAGCTATTACAATGGCAGTGAGAAGCCTGAAAATAGGGTTATAGTGAACCCTAAAGATTTAGAAATTCAAAAGAAAAATAAAAAGATCCCAATTTTTATTTTTGAAAAAAAATCTCATGATTTAACTGAATCTCTTGATTTTGGATTCATGATTCATTTGGATTTGAAGATACAGCACAGTATCTGTAAGAACACATCAGGGTTGCAAGACATTTGTTCTTCATTCAGACACACAAAAAGCATAGGATATAACCTGCAGAAGTACACCAAGGACACGAGTTGGCATTCCAGTCTTTCCTACATTCGGCTATTCGCAGAAAATACAGAGAATTTTTATAGCTAGTTGTCTTTCCAGCATATGGTAATGATTTTTTTTAATCAAATGCATAGAGGGTGGTAGAGCCCCTCAGACCAAACTGAGCCCGACAGGATCTGAATGGCCCTGTTGGGCTGGGTTCACATCAGGAGCCCTCCCATCCCAAGCCACCTGAACAAAGGCCGAGCTCCCCATGGGTGGAGCCACTTCAGAAAAAGGGCCAGAAACACTTTATCCCCGCCCTTTTCCTATTACGGTCACTGCCCTGCTTCAGAAAACCATGACATCATGGTGCTCTACGGGGTGGGAAATGCCTTAACTCACTCTTTTCCTGATGTACCTCTATCCTCATGGAGAGCTGTGATATCACAGCACTCCAGGGGGTTACATCAGAAGGGTTAAGACCCCAAACCCTTTCCCGCCACCTCTTTCTTGATGTGGTTTGACCCCTGCAAACCACCATGACACCACAGTACTCCAAGGCTAGAGAGCCACCCCTGGTTATATTGGACCTGGGCTCCAAAAGCGCCCTGTTGCACTTGGGTTTGGATTTGGGTCAATCCCAGCATAGTCTGTCAGACCAGGTCAGGCCTGACTTTTGAGCACGTGCAGGACTCGGGAGGAAAGAGACAAAGTGCTAAATGACATAACAAACCAAATCTGAATAAGACACCACGCAAATCTCTGGGTCTACTTTAGGGGTGTCAATTTCAGGTTAATCTGTAATGGCGCGTATCCGGCTGTTACAGATTGATCTGAAGGAGTCCGTAACAGGAGCCTGCCATTTGCAGATCCCCTGTTATGGATCCAAGTTCCCCACTCCCTGGAGTGTTACTTACCAACCTCGGAGGGCTGAACTGAAGCTCTGTCGGCACAGCCTTCTGGCAAGCTCCGTCACCATGGTGCGCTGCTGAGCTCTCTGCTCCAGAGCACGCATGTGAAAAATGGCTGCTGGGGCCGTTTTGCACATGCACAGTCCATTTCCAAAATGGTGGTGGCATTGTCACCAGCATTGTGGCAAGGGCAGCCCGTCTACACATGGACAAAATGGCTGCTGTACATGCACAAATGGCTGCTCTTTTCCAAAATGGCAGCAACACTGCCACTGCCATTTGTAAAAGGACTTGCGCTAGAGTCCATTTTGCACACAAGCGCTCTGGAGCAGGGACCTCAGCAACGTTTTGTGGTGAGGGAGCCTGCCGGGAGGCCGCCCACAGCTGTGGCAGGCTGGCAGAGCTTCAGTCAAGCCTTCCAAGGCCGGTAAGTACCATTCCAGGGCTCCAGGGGATGCAGGCTGGGAAGGTCAGACCACTGCCCTAAAAGGGACTATGAATGGGAGTACGGATTGGTTTCCCATTGACTTCAATGGGATCCTAATCCATAATTAATCTGTAAATTACAGCTCCAAATCTACAATGCATCCAAATCTGTAATTTAATAGAAATCCGACTGTACATATAGTGCTGGTGATTGTGTAAATGTACATGTGTTCGGGTTGAAAAATAAGGTCAGACTCAAACACTACAAGTATAATTTTCTCTAAATTCTAATGTCTGCTTCCTAAGAAGAAACTGGCAAATGGTTGATTATTCCCAATAGCTGCCTACTAGCCCTGTAGTCTGAGTAAAAGACAAGGTGCAGCACAGTAATTGAGACATAGGGTAATTTCAGACATAACGATACCACAGTCAACCACAGTGAATTCCCTGTGGTGGCTGTTTGTACCATTACATCTGTAGGGATTCCCACCAGATGTTCACCCCAGTGAATCACTGGTGGGAATTCAAATGACCACGATTCTGGACCTCCGGCTGCCTGGAGGTCCAGAATAGTGGTGGGATCGGGTCCCAACTGTGGTTGGATTGGCCACGATCCGGGATGGGCCGCAGGTTACGTCTGTTACCTGCAGCCCGGCCAGATCGTGGTCCCGACCACGGGACGGGATCGGGCGCAGTGGCCGCATTGGCCCCTGCACCTGCCCATCTCCCAGAGGGCGGGCGGTCGGGGGAGCACGGGGGGGCGGGGCTATGCGGCCGCACATCACACTGCACAGCCCCGCCCCCTCCTCGATCCCCTGTAGGAATCAGGCAGGCACGTCTAAAGGACGGCTGGCCGGATTCCTGACCGGGATCCGAAATGGATCCCAGTCCGTGGTTCAGCGTGGCGGGCCTGGCGGCCCGGTACATCTGAAATCACCCATAGTTCTCTCTCATCCTACCTCATAGGAGTCCCTTGATGCTGGCCCGGAGGCTGCAGCTAGTGCAGAACGCGGCGGCCCATCTCTTAACAGGGATGGGCCAACGAGAGCACATAACACAAATGCTCCGGGCATTACACTGGCTGCCTGTAACGTGTCGAGCCAGTTTCAAGGTGTTGACTTTGATCTATAAGGCCCTGCACGGTCTTGGTCCTGGATATCTGAGGGACCGCCTCGCCCTCCGCGACTCAGGACGGCCCCTTTGGTCCACCGGGGGCGCCTTCCTGGATGTCCCACACATAAAGTCGGGGGCTACAATGGAGAGGGCATTCTCGGTGGCTGGGCCACGGTTATGGAACTCCCTCCCAGAGGAAGCACAGCTGCCTCCAAGTCTGTTGGCCTTCCATTGGGCCTGTAAGACATGGCTGTTCTCCCAGGCCTTCGGAGGCGGGGAGGGATGGGTTAAATGGGTTAAATTTTTGTATGGAGGTTTTTTTTAAATTTGTTTAAATAATATTGGAATTTTATATTTTTTATGTGATTTTTATATTGTCTTAGATTGTTCTATTTTTGTTGGAAGTCGCCCCGAGATGCCGTCAGCATGAGGGGGCGGCATATAAATGTAATGAAATAAATAATAAAATAAAATTTAAAAATAGGGCTGAGTTATCAGACAGTGTTTTCCAAAACTGCAGCCAAAACAAAAGGGATTCTTCTATATAAAAAGCATTAATGGAAAAACATTTAAACTGCTCAAAAGAGAGTATCTAGCCTCAAACAGAAGACAGATCTGAAGCACTGGATTTCCAGCTTTAGCTTCTGTTTTGGTGCTGCAATTTCCCCCTTGCAAAAAATCCATGCCTGCAATTTTATACCTATAGGCAGGTGCGGGAACAGCTTCACACAGCTACACCAGAATTCAGGCTCCTAGTTTACTGAGGCTGCAAAGCTGCACTGTGAAAAATGAGGGCCCCTGTTAAGTACAAGTCAAGAGAATCCAGTTTCTCTTGTTAGAACTGTGTAATAATCCCCACTGCTGCCAATCAGAATGGATGGGTACAATTTAGAACAGCAATTGGCCTATGCTATAGCTTAATGTTGCCTAAGGTAGTAGGCCTCTCAAATATCCTGGCAATGAATACAGTTTTTACTCCAGTAGCAGTGCTAAGCATTAGCCCTTTGAAATCAGTAAGGTGGTTCCTATTTATTTTAAAACCTATCAGAGACATTAATTTCACCTGAAGAAGTTTTCTGATTCTTTTCAAGTTGTGTATCAAGAGGAGGTTCTTTTCTTGGGAAACACGCTCTAGTTGTCCATCCAACTGTATTAATAAGTTCTGTACGAGGATGGTTGCCATGGATTCATTATTGGAAGCAGACTCCCTATGCAACAAAAAGAGTATTAACATGAAGTGTGTCTATAACAAAAATTCATTCTCAACGTCAAGCTATTTGCAAAACAAAAAAAAGTCACGGAGGCAATCCAATACCTGCTTATGCTCTGTGAGCAAGGTTCACGCATGCAAATATTGCGCAGGCATTTGCACAACTGTTGTGCACCACATGCGCACAGCCTGCACAGGGCTTTGCACGCACAGTGTGCACACTACTCATGTGGTGCGCAAACTGTTGTGCAAACACCTGCACAATATTTGCATGTGCACACCTTGTTCATTGTGCATATTGGAGAGTGAAACATCAATTCACATGAGCCAATAAAAATAATGGCCACAATCCAAAATCTATTTCCGGAGTAGGGATTCAATGGGGCTACTCCGGAGTAAGTCGTTTGCAGCCAAAAGTTCTTTGTTTTCAGCATCCAATTTGGAGCAAATAATGGGTAGGCTTGTTTCATGCAGCACAAAACCCGACAAACTGCCATGAAACATTCTCCATGAAAAAGCTGACATGTTTTAATATATTTTGTCTAAAGCTTAGCTCATACAACATCCTGTATCCAAACACATTTCATGAATGTGAACACTCTTGCAACAAGATGTGTTTTATTAAAGCCCCAATTGCTGATGGGAGTTTAAGCTTTCATTTTCTTAAAATAAGAGCTACCAGCCTCTGTGAAAACACAGCTCCTTTGTATCCTGCAGGTTCAGGAAATGGAAAGCAAACCCATTCTCACCCCATTTTAAATATATATATTTAAACACAAATATAAGATAAATTTCAAGATGTTTGGGGGATTGATTCATGATTTTTGAACATTTATAGGGTAATTTCAGACATGACGGGCCCTTCAGTCCGCCACGCTGAACCACGGTCCGGGATCCGTTTCAGATCCCGGACAAGAATCTGCCCAGCCATCCTTTAGGCCGGCATGCCAGCAAATTCCTACAGAGGATCGGGGAGGGGTCGGGGCTACGCGGCACAACATGCGGCCTCACAACCCCGCCCCCTTGCGCTCCCACAGCCACCTGCCCTCTAGGAGACAGGCGGGCGCAGTGGCCAATCTGGCCGCTGCACCCGATCCTGCATCGTGGTCCAGCTAACTACAATTCTGGACCTCCAGGTGGATGGAGGTCCAGAATCGTGGTCAAAATGATTCCCACCGGAGGTTCACCATGGTACGTTGCTGGTGCTAACAACAGATGAAAACAGGAAGCGATTCTTATGCACGTATGCCTCTTTTACTCATAGGTTTGCCCACAGCATGAAAAAAACCCAAAAATAAATTTGTGCTTACTGAGTAATGAGACCATTACAAGTCAACTAGTAATGCTCCATCCATAATATCAATCCTTTAGAAAGAATGGGTGATTTCAGAAGTGACGTGGTGAATGTCCACCACAGTCAACTTCAGTCAAACGTGGGGGGGGGTAAAGCGCCTTGCATGTCTGTTTGCTCGCATCCAGATGTTCACCAGTCAAACGCGGCCCAGGGTGAAGCTAACCACGCTTCGTGAGGTCAGGGTTGGAGGAGGCCCAGAAGTGTGGTGAATGGTCACCACGGCAGGGGTGAATGAAAAATAACTTCTGAACAGAAACCCGCAGCTGCGGTGGAAGGAATTGACCCCAGCCGCGGTGCGTTCTGGGGCTTGAACTGCGGTTCACGTCTCTGCTGCATGTCTGTTGTGTTCCCCCAGCCCGTGTTCTCTCTGATTGCCCCCGGGCGGTGGTCACAATCCTGCTACTTCTGTTGGGGCCGCACGTGTCACCACAGCCTGCGGTGAATCCATTCACACTGCGGTGGGATTCACTGTGGTGAATTGGAATACATCATTTCTGAAATCACCCTATAACACATACTAAACAAAAAGGACTTGGTATACAACTAAGGATGCAATTCTCCACCAAGTGGATTCAGTGCAAAACTCCCATTGACTTTAATGGTGGACAACTGCACACCCCAAGGATATACTTCACTTGGAAAGTGAAGACATCTCAAAGGAACATAAAGCTTACATGAGTCAAGTCTTAGGAGAGAGAGGAAATTTAAATCATACCAATCTTGGCTTTCTATCCACTGTGCTAGCAGATGTCGGACTTCCATGGGAAAGTTGTCATCATAGAACTGGTCTATCTGCTCCAAAAATTTTATTTCCAACTGTTGGACTTGACTCCACTGAGACATGCTGTAAAAGAAATGTTGAAAATTAATTTAATATTGAATGTATGTTTGATACTACATCAACACACCACAGCATGTCTAGCACTTGTTTTTCAGTATTAATTCTGTCATGCAAAGATATCAGCTTGAAATCACGTCTTTAAAAAATAAAAGTTAACATAATTTCAGCTTGAAATCAGGTCTTTAAAAAATAAAAGTTAACATAATTTCAGATGTTATGCCTATCAGGATTTCCCTGACAGTTTCTGTGGTTCTAGAACTGCATTTTCTTATTTTTTTTGTAAATGTTTTTTCTGTCCCCATTGCCATGTGAATGAGTCATACAATAGATCATACAAATTTCTGCCAGAAGGGGATTTTGAAGAAAAGCGGAGAGCGTACCTTTTAAAAAGAAAGTCAAAAAGCCTCATTCTGTTTTCAAAAATACTTGGATCATTCTTATGAGAATACTAATAAGATTATAAGAACGGGCCTTTGTTGACCTGATTAGCCTGCACCATCCAGAGTTTATACTACATTGATGTACTGCATATACTTGAGTTAGTTTAGCTATATAACTCCACAGCAAGATCTCTTCCATTGGGGACTGTATCCTGCTTCGGCAGAGAGATGAACGTAGCTATCTCCGTTGTCAATGCTTGGATCCAGGTAAGTCAGGGCCCCATGCAAAATGGTGGTGTCTGTGGGCCAACTCCTGTCAAGAAGGTCTGTTGGATATACACTGACTCATCCGTTAGAAAAAGGAAAATGTTATTGTAGTTTTGAACTTTTGATGTTCAGTTCAAATATAACATCCACTTCAGGGGTGGGGTCTCCCTATATTGCAGGCCTGCATGTCACACACCTGCCATTTCTAGTTTATATACAGATCTTACGTATTGGGGCCCTTGCCTGAATTGCCATGGGCCCTCAACTGTGGGGAGTCCTGGTCTATGGAGGCCCTGTGGGCCTGTATTTTATGCCAATGCTTCTCGCACTTATTTCAAGTTTATTCATGGAACCCATGGTACCAGGGGCACTGTGCAGACACCTAGTCTGCATTTGCCTGGATCTAGCCCTGACTACAGTGAACTAATTTGGAACAAGCCCAGGAAGGCAGTATAGGAAGGCAGTAAATGAAGCAAAAATGCAGTTTTCATTAGGGTGCCCGCTAATCAGGCTGTGAAGTTTATTTATTAGAGAGATTTGTATTCCTTTGTATCACCTGGAATATTGTATATGCCCAGATTGCATCAAATGGAGATTGTGTGTTCTTGGAGAACGCAGTTCTCCAAGCCCCTCTCCCCTCCCTCTCTTTCCCTTCCTTCGAGGCCCACTCAGTGCGTCTGTACTCCCCCCTTCACCTTCGTGTCGCTGTCATTTACCGCCCCCCTGGTCCCCTTTCCTCTTTTCACCTGGACTTTGAATCCTGGCTTACCTTCTTCCTCTCTGAGGATACCCCCGCTCTCATTCTTGGTGACTTCAACATCCATGTTGACGCACCTTCCCAGTCCTCTATCTCCCACTTTCTCTCCCTAACCTCCTCCTTTGATCTCCGCCTCTGGACTGATTCCCCCACCCACACCGACGGCCACTCTCTCGACCTCATCTTCTCCAGAAACTATCCTGATGCTGACCTCTCCTTTGACCTTTGTCCCATGTCCGACCATCACCTTGCTTCCTTCAACCTCTCCCACCAACCCCCATCTTCTTCCCCAGTGCCATGCCCCTTCCATGATCTGCAGGCTGTCAACCCTTTAGTCTTCGTCTCCTCCCTCTCCCCCCTTCTCCCTCCTGTCTTCTCCTCCTCCCCTGACGCTGCCATTTCTTCTCCCAAAGCCTCTCTCGCCTCGAACCTCAACTCTCTTGCCCTCCTCTCCTCCCGCCCTATTCGACCCCAAAATCCCCATCCTTGGTTCACCCCTACTATCCGCTACCTCCGTTCCTGCACCCGAGCTGCTGAACGCCTCTGGCGCAAATCCTGCTCCCACCCTGACTTCCTCCACTATAAATTCTCCTTCTCTTCCACTAACTCCCTGGCGAGGCAACACTACTATGCCTCCCGGGTTGAATCCCACTCTCGTGACCCTCGCTGCCTCTTCTTCAGCTCAAGCTCAACATGGCTAAGACTGAACTCCTTATCTTTCCTCCCTACCCTTCCTCCCCCTCTTCCCTCTCCATCCTTATTGATGGGGTCACCATCCATCCTTTCCCCCAAGCCCGTAGCTTGGACTTCGTCTTTGACACTCACCTTTCCTTCAAACCTTACATCGACTCTGTTGCCAAGTCCTGTCGCTTTGCCCTCTGTAACATTGCATGGATTTGCCCCTTTCTCTCTGTCTCCTCAGCCAAAACCCTTGTTCACGCCATGGTCATCTCTCGCCTTGACTACTGCAACCTCCTCCTTACTGGCCTCCCCCGGTCTCACCTGTCCCCCCTTATTTCCATCCAAAACTCCGCTGCTAGAATCATCCACTCGGCCCATTGTTTCAAATCACGGGCAACCTTTCCTCTCCTCACTTCACTGGCTCCCCCTTCCTGCATGCATCCTTCACAAACTCCAGGTATTTACTTACAAAACCCTTCACAACCTGGCTCCTCCTTACCTCTTAGCCCTTATCTCCTTACACACTCCTCACACTCTCTCCGCTCCTCCTCTGTCCCCTCCCTTGCTCTCCCTTGTCTCCCCTGCTCTCCTAACCGCCTTCGTCCCTTCTCCCTTGCTGCCCCCCATGCCTGGAACTCCCTCCCTGCCCATATCCGCCTTGCCCCCTTCCTCTGCACCTTCAAATCCCTCCTCAAAACCCACCTCTTCCTCACTGCCTTTCCCGACGCCTGTTAGAACTTCCCTCTCAATACTTACTGTCTGCCCTCCCTATTGACTCCTGCCTAACTGCAACCAAGCCTAGAATGTGCACCTGAGACTTCGCATCCGCTTGAATGTTTTTATCCCTTTTCTCTCCCTATGTCCCCTCTCCTTGTCTTCCCCCTCCGAGTCTATTAGATTGTACGCCATAGGCAGGGACCGCGTCTATCTCATTGTTCTCTAAAACACCAAATACACAGCTGGCGCTATACAAATGCTAATATTATAATAAAATAATAATAATAATTAATAATTAATAAGTTAGGCTATCAAAGGTGAATGGGGACATGTATATTGGACTTGCATCTTCACTCTTTCCTTTAGTATCACACAGCACAAACATTGTATTCTGCACTTCTAACAAACTGCAGTCAAAAGTGTTTTTTTTTGCAAATGGGGCCAAATCCTATAGTCTGCAAGCTCCTCTTCAAGTCAAACTCCTATGGGTCTATGGTTTTTTCTCTGGCAAACTCCCAGGAAATCCCAATAAATGTCTAGTCAGACATGCCTGCCGTGATGAGAAAAGCTTTATATTTTATATACTTATTAATAAAAGGAAAACTAAAAATGCTCTTGGATAAGAATCTGAATAAACCACACCTTTTTAGTTTTTGGAACTTATGGATTTATGTAAAAGAACTGTCATTCTGGTTCATCTAGTCCATCTAGACCAATTTCCTATCTCTGTCAGTGGATCAGGAGAAGTATGCAAAACCAGGGCATATAGGGCATAGCTATCCCTGTCTTTTACTTACAGACATCCACGGTTGCACCCTTTGGCCATCCCGGCTAATAGACATTTATGGACCCGTCCTCTATTAACTTATTTGATCCTTTTCCAACCCAGTTATGCTTTTGCCTCTCACAACAACCTGTGGCAATGTATTCCACAGATAACTTTACACTGAGTGAAAAAGTACAACCTGTGTGTTTTAAAACTGCTGTCTGATAATTTCATTCCATGTCCCCTAGTTCTGGTATTATGAGAAAGGATAGACTGTAGTTTCTTGTTCACTTTATGATATCCCTCTCAATTGTCTTTTTTCTAAGCTGAATCATTTTAGCTTCTCCTTGTGTGTGTATTTTCCATTTCTAATATATCCTTGTTTAGTTGGGTGGCCAGGGCTGCACAGCATGGATTTATATAGTGCCATTATAATCGTAAATTTCACTTTTTTGGTAATAGTGCTTTTTATTCCATTTGCTTTATTAACTGCTACTGAATATTGAGCAGATGTTTTTAGTAATCTGTCTACATTTGCTCCAAGTTCCTGAGTGGTAACAGTTTTAGTTTGCTTTGAAGTAAAGAAATGGAGATAGGGTAATTCTATTATGTCAATGAAGCATCATTAAGTTTTTACTCAAACAATAGTAAGACACCACTGAGAGTTTTGTCTGAGGCCCTTTTCAAACGGATGCCCCCCTGACTCGCCCATGTGTGTGGGTGGGGGCATTCATTTGAACGCCGCAGTGAGTACGAGGGAGGGGGGGAATGGATGGGCGTCTGTGGGAATGCCGCAGCCGGTGGGGGGTGCATGCGTACTCCTGCACTACACCCACCTCCACCCATCACCTACATACGCAGCAATGGGCGCCAATGCGGGATGCTCCGTGCATGGAGATGGGTGAAGGTGGGTGGGGGTCGCAGGAATGCACCCACACGTACCGCCCACCCACCCACCCATCCTCCCATGCACCTGTGCCCATTTGAAAAGGGCCTGAGTAAAAATGGTCAGTGAAATTTTCAAATGGGGATTAACTGATTTATGAAAAAAAATCAAAATTACATGGAAATTTAGTGAAAATTTCATTTTTCATTAAACTATAGTTTTCACTAAAATTGTAAACTTCTGACATTTGATTCAACATTCTTGTCCTATTGTATGGACACAAACATTTTGTAGGGTGATAGATGTTACATCCCTCCGGGAAAGGGATTTTCACCTACAGATGTTACGGCCGGGCGCATTGACCACAGGCCATGGTTCGGCGGTACCCACGGCCGGGGGCAAAGGGGGGGAACATCTGTTGGCTCACCCCTTCACCCCCGACCGTGGTCCGAACCACCCCACGGCCCGTGGTGAAAGCGCCCGGCCGTAACGTCTGAAATCACCCGTAGTTACTGAAAATGTCAAAATAAAATTTTAAATTAGATTTCACTTTTGAAAATTCAATATTTTCCACAAAAATTCAAATTTACACATAATTTCAAAATACCAATGAAATGTTGAAAAATAACCAATTCCTTTGAAACTGCATTTTTCATTGAAATTATTTTGTGCTAAATTTTGCCCCAGCTCTAGTAGAACCTGGCTGGGAGAACTCACCGGGTGGTCTTGGGGGAGTGTACGTCTTCCCCCCGGGACCTCACGTGTGGAGTCCCGCAGGGTGCCATTCTGTCCCCCCTCTTGTTTAACATCTATATGCAGCCATTAGGGGAGATC
>QEPC01013547.1:3579193-3601116 GCA_003113815.1 Sphenodon punctatus
AATTAGCTTCCGGAGGAGGCTCGGCTGGCGCCCACTCTCCTGCTGTTTCGGCGTATATGTAAGACCTGGCTGTTCCGTCAGGCTTTTGGCGGGGGGGTAGGGGTGGGGTGGGGCTGGGGATAGGGATGGGGGTTTTCCCCATGTAGTGTATTTTAAATTGTTTTAAAATTGTATTATTGTTTTAAATGAAATGTTGTTCGCCGCCCCGGGCTGCCCTGTGGGCAGGAGGGGCGGGATATAAATTTAAAAATAAATAAATAAATAAATAAGAACTTCAGAATTTAACACTTGAAAAACTAATATTAATTTATTAATTTTCCCTCTGTCTATGGTTATGGCTATAGTATGCAACTCCTACCAAAAAGCAATTTGTGATGTTTATATTTACAGTGATATGCATTTATATAATGTGTACATGCACACACAACTGGAATGTTATTAGTAAATAATATCTATTTTAATTTCTCCATGGATTTCTGTTTATTGGCTAGTAAAAGAAAACAAATTATAGATCCTAATTTACTGTTTGTCTTCTTGAAATTGTTCACGAGTTAAGTTTGAAGACACTTCAATCTCTCTGTGATAATTTTAGCAGTTCCCAGGAAGCTTCTGGGGAAGGCAGTAGTATACACAAAATGCCAAACCATACAATTTTTATGGGCAAAGATCCCACTAATTTCCATGGCTTTTCCCCAGGGGAATTCTTACATCAACCCTTTTTGCACAAGACACTCCTTCGCATAGACACCCATCATCCACATAGAGGAGCATCCTGTATAACTGTGGGGGTGCATGAGTGCATGCTCCCACGACCCATGCATCCCGAACCCCCCCCCCCCCCATCCATCACCCATGAATGGAAGAACTGGTAAGAAGGCAGGTTGCTCTGTGCGTGGGGATGGGTGTGCACCCGTGTACACCCACTTCCCCTCCCCCCACACCAGCATGCCCACAGACTGTCCATCCAGCCGCTGCCCATTTAAAAAGGGTCATACTAATTTACTTTCAGTGTGAGTTTTGATCTGAAGATTTTAATTGACTTTAATTAGTTTGGGGAGTTTTTGAATGTGTTGAGAACACAAAATTAGGTGCCAGATAAGGACTAACAGATGAGATGTAAAAAAAATATCTGTTAATATGTATAGATTTACTTATATGAATATTTTCAGGAACAAGATCTTATTTGTAAGTGTGAGTTTTGTTTGGGGGGGTTGGGTTTTTTTGGTAGCAAAACCAAATATAATCCAAACTTTAAAAAACAAAACAAAAAAACCCCTTCAAATCCATGATACACATTCCATTTCATTTTTAGTCAGAGCATAAGTAGTCTTGCTGCAATGTCTCCATTGCTTTTGTGGTGAACCAGAATTTGTAAAACAATGTGAGTGGAGATATGTTCAAAGTCATGCCCATCCAGCACTTCAGTTTCTCAAAAAGATTTTCCTTGGTTTCTTCCAGAAGAAATTTAAAATAGAATTTAATATACTAAAAACAGTTTTTAATTAGAGTCTGATCCCAAGACATTTTCAAAAGTGTATATTGTAATACTATCATATAAAGTTATTATTACTAATGAAGTATAAAACCATTTTAATATTCCAGATTGCCAAAAATGTATGTTAAGTATTTTACAGTGTGCTAGAAATGTTTGTAGTTGTAGAATTTTATAAAAACATGTTTTAGAACAGCAGCATTTAACTGCTCTTTAGTTTCAAAATGTGCTTCTTCTGAAAATGCCTACCATTCACACAGCAGTTCTAGTGATACCAGTATTTATCTGATTAAAACTCTCCATGTTTAAATTTTATGCTACTAGGCTTTGGTTCGTTTAGTAGGTTAGAGTGAGTGTAGCCATAGCTTCTGCTTATTTTCAGCATCTTTCAGGTGAATTGGCTTTCAAAACAGAAATTAACCTTTCTGTTCTGTTAGAACAAGGGTCTGGGACCTTTTTTATCCTCGGGGGCCACTTTGACAAGTGGTAGAAGTTTTAAGGGTCACATACAATTTGGGGGAGGGAACGTTTAAGGGGCATACTCAAGAAAAGGAGGGCTGAGATCTTGGATTTGTGCCATGGATCTGCATTTGTCCCCTATCCTTGTGTGCATGTTTTCATCTCTGCTCCCTTACCAGAGTTCAGTTTTTCAGTGGTTGGAGATGGGAACTGGATCCAGGGGGCAGATCCAGGAACTGGAGAGGTGCCATGTAAGGACTTGCCACGGGCCGCATTTGACCCTGGGCCTGAGGTTCCCCACCCCTGTGTTAAAACAAGTTATCTTAAGCCACAACTATTTCTTGAATGCATAGTCCAAGTTTTAGAATGCAAAAGTAGAATTTAAACTCTGAATTTCTTCTGGACTTCCAGTCCTGATTCATATACCAAAAGTTTAGTACACCCTCCTTTGCCAAGGATAGGATAACTGATCACTGATGGAATGGAAAATTTAAGGGATCATTCATAATAATGCAAGAGGTGAAGGACCACAAGTAGATAGTTGAAATGGAATGAGGATGGATCAAGCCCAGTCGTAAAGAACTTGTCTTTATGCAAAGAAGTTGCATCAGTTTAGCTAGAACTAGAGGCCTGATGTTAACATCATTTACTTAAATTGGCGCAGCTTCGTGTTTGTCTTCTTATTATACTGTAACACATGTACTAAGCCCCTGCCCCAAGGGGTATATTACTCAAGAAATGAGAGATCATCACTGTAAAGAAACTATGAACTCATTCGCTAAAGGCAAAAATTTCAAACAATGCAGCATGCCAAAGCTACACAGACTTTTCTCTCCCCTAAAACAACAAGGACAGCCCAGAAGCTACACTAACAGTAAGATTCAATGGGTCTTTAGAGAAATGTATATAAAAAGCACTGGAGCCACAGAGAAATAAATGAATGGGACAGTAGTGAATCTAACAGGAATGGCAGAAAGGCTAAATGGCACCAGAGGGGAATTTAAATGAAGAATGGACATATGGCTGAAATAGGTGCACTGGCAAATAAGAGGGGGAAAGAATGGAAGCAGCACTTTGGGGAACAGATAGAGTAACATATATGGTGTTGGGGCAAGTGGAATGACAGGCATAATAGGGAACAATAGATAAACACGTGGAGCAAGTTAAATGACAATAAGATGGAATGGAGAAACGATGGGACGACACATAAGGGGCTCGAGATCATAATTTCCTATTGGCATTTTACCTGAGCACCAGCTGGAACGAAAAACATGGTGCTGTGTGGAGAAGATAGAATGACAAATAGGGCATAAGGAGGACATGAGTGGCTGCTGCCAGCCAGAGATCAGTGTTGCTGCCAGCAGACCCCTCCCAGTTCTCTTAATATAATCCTGGTGTCTTCCTGTCCAGAAATGTTGAAAGTGGACCAGGAGTGCTGTGTCCCTACAGCTTCTGCTGCTCCATATACAACTTTTACATGCCGTTACATATCCTTGCAACACTTATGAATTCCCACTAGGTTATTTCAGAGGTGTTGCTCTCCACACCCATAGCAGACACATGGAAGAACTCAGTCTCTGTAAAGGAATACAAATATGAACATTTCCCACATCTCTCTTCTAGTCTATTGTCTCATCTTGTCCCCACTCCCCTCCCACAGCTGATGGACCTTCTCTACTGCAGCCTAATCACCTTTACATCTTCCCTAAATTCCACCCAATTTGCAACTGTTGATCCCAATAGTTTATTACCACTCAACCTGCTTCTCAGAGCTTTGTTGTCATTCCTCCCACTCCCCATAGTTTCCTACATCTCATTTCATCAGCTCCCCAGTTTTGTATTGTCATTCTATCCGATCTCCAAAGTTCCCCATTTGTCATTCACCCTGGTCCTCTTAGTTTCTGATTTGTCATCCCAATCAGTTCACAGCAACCTATTTTTCTATAAAATAGTTCCTGATATCACCCTATTAATCATCCCACCTGGTCTACTAAATACCATTGCCATTCTACCTGATCCTCATCATGTCCTCTTTGCCATTCCACCTGAAGCCCATATCACCTTGTTATTCTACTGTCTCATCATTGTGCTCCATAACTCCCAATTTGTCATTCCTCCTGGTCTGCATAGTACCCAATTGTCTTTCCAACTTAGTGTCCACCAACACCCTGTCATTTCACTTCCTCCATACAGGATCTATTTATCATTCCATCTTGCTCACATTGCAACATATTTATCATTCCACCTGTTACCTTAGAATCCTATTGTCATTCTGTCTGATTTCCACTGCACCCATTTGTCATTCCCCCACTTCTTCATGGTTTCCTGTTTGTTATTTCAGCTAGTCCACTTAGCACCCTATGTGTCAATCCATCCTATCCCTCATTCCACTTGGTCATTATTCAACCTACTCCCCATGGTGCCTTCTTTCTTTGTCCATATATCTAGTCCCCATTTATTTTGTTTTATTTGAAGTCTCACCTTCCCCTCTCCCTGTATCACTCCATATGCCTTCTCAGAGAATCCTATATGCTATTCTTTCCCCTTCACATTTATTATTCTACCCATCACAGCCTTGCCACCATTGTTCCCTACTGGCATTCCCCCTTGGCCCCAATGAGCCCTACTGGCATTCCTTTTTGACTTATTGAAGCCCATATATGCCATATTCCCAACATTTTGCCTGTGATGACTCTTTTTGAGACTAATCATGTACCCAGACAGCAACAAAGATAAGCAAAATATATGAAATATCAACTGGGAATCATGGCATAGCCTGATCCACAAATATTATGGGCCCACTTGGAAACCTCCTGTGGCGAGCCTATCTATGCCTGACCGCAAAGGCACCGTAGAGCCTATTGTAATGCCCTGCCTCATCCCCATTATTCCCAATTGCCATTCCAAGCACATCCCATTTTCGGTCATGTTATCCCTTTCAGCGAGCCCCCCTCAGAAATCTCAAGGCAGTAGTGCAACATAAGAGTATTTCATTTAGTGATTTATTTTGTATCTTTAAAAGTTTCTAGACCGCTCCCTCCTGCCCAACCAGAGCGGTCCCTCCCCCCATATCCCCTCGCCCAGCAATTCCGGGGACAGGTGGGCCAGCATCCCCCATAGAGCTTCGGCGAGAGCTCTACTCAATGCACCAAACGGGGGCAGGGGCTAGCCCAGAGTTGCTCCTCCCTCCCTCCCCCCGTGCTGGGTCCCGCCTCAGGGACCCTCTTTGCCGGGCAGGGAGGCAGAGAGCAGAAGCTCTTCTAGCAACTCATCCCGCAGCAACAGCTCGCTCTCTCCCTCCCTCCCTCCGCCACAATCACTTGCCTGCCGGAGCGCTGGGATTAGCACGGAGGCGCGCAGGGTGAAGTCCCCGAGGCGGCCGCCTGCAGCACGCTTTATTGCGCTGCACCCGGCCTGCCCTCCCCGCCTCCCTGAGCTCGTGGCTTTCCTGTGCGTCAGTGGGAGGAAGGCCCATGACATGGCTCCGAGCAGCTTCACTCCTCGCCTTGGGCTCCCTTCATCACAAACTCCAGTCGGTTGGAGAGTCTTCTTCTTTCACTCCATTCCACTCTGTAAATTATAGGAAATTAAAGCCAAGGAGCCATGGCCAATTTGAAGACTAAACCCTTTCCATTTTGGGCGCTGGAAGGCTCATTTCCTGAGCAGTGACAAAATCTACAGAAATAAAACGTTACTAATGGTTTAACATAGTTTGTCACCTGTGCTAGGGCGATGGATCTTTCTAGGGTTAAAATTTTCTCAGGATTTAGCCTTTATTTACTAAGGTGCTCCTGCCTGTTTAGCACGGTATAAAATTAAATACCTTTCCTGACTTTTTGAGATTAAAAGTTATCTATCTATCTATCTATCTATCTATCTATCTATCTATCTATCTAATCATCAAAATCAATGTTCCTTGCCCGAGACTGCTCAATTGAACTGACTGCCAATCCAGAAAGTCTTTCTCTGGACATTGTCAGTCTTTGTCAGATAGCTGATATGATAAGGATGATTGGAAATTAATTGCCTGATCTGTCAAGATCTTCAGAAGACTAGCCCGACAGAAAAGTTTCACTAGCTCTTCTGCCCTTATTTTAGTGCTGGCATTACTCGATGGGACCATCTCTGAACATTGTGCATTATAGATGGAGACAAAGTAGTTATTTGGACGCACTTCTGTTTACAAGGGTCTGCAAGCTTTTGAGCCACATAGGAGTCTTCTTCAGGTGATAGGCAAGTCAGAACTAAAGAATAAAATAAAATGTGTTCTATAGTAGTCACAGATCCTATATCCTCCTTCAGAAACTCAGTTTCAAGTTCAACTCAATGGCAATCCTCACAAATACGGTAGAATTGGAATTAGAGGATAAGTTTGTTTGGTTTTTTGATTTTACTTGTCTCTTAGGCATTCAAGCTATGACCAACGCTTGAGGAGGAGTGAAACACTAGCCCTACATCAGCTCTGTGTACCTTGGGAGCTGAGGAACGCCTTGGTGCCAGAGCAGCGCAGAGCAGTTATCTAATCCAATGGAGAATTTGACTCATGGGCAAGGGATGAGACTCTGTCTTCTGTGAAGAATAGATGTAAAATGCTACATATAAGTGGAAAATCCTGAGGTGGCAATTCTTTACAGACAATTGAGTTAGATGGGTGTGTTAATGGCTACACAAAGGCTTTGAAGAATGAGGTCCACAGCACTTGGCAACACCCTTACAATTTTCAGCTTCTTATGAGTACAGTCTACCAGCAGAGGGCACTTAACACCATTCTTTTGATAGACCATTAGTTCCTGATACACATTAATGTGAAAACAAATTCCTGCTCTTATATACAATACAATGTATCTAGTGAGATCTGTCTGCAAATATAAGCCACCCTTTTAAATTTAGAGCATCTTAAAAGAAGAAAAAAACCCAATACAAAAACAGTGGGGAAATCCAGAGCCTGGTGTGAACCGTTTTTTTGGGGTCCATTTCTGTTCTTATGCAAGATATATTCAAAAGGCAATAACATAAAGGACCTTTAAAAACCTTTAGGTGTGAGAAAATCTAGCAATTGAATATAAAGCCATTTTATTTCTGTTTTGACAGTACAGATATTTTTCATTTATAGTCTGTTCAAATAAGTTTTAAGAAACACAATATTATTTATTTAGTGCCAGCAGTGTACCCGGCCCTGTACAATCAATCGTTATAGTGGGGTCCCTACCCCAAGGGGCGTACAGTCTAGATATATCAAAGGAGGAGCAGCTTAAGGTTGTGGCAAGGGCAGAAAGCAGGTAGCTCTTTTTATTTATGTGAACCAGGTACAGATTGGTTCACAGAACTATTTGACCTGATCCAATACAAAAGTATGCATTATTTAATAAACAAAATTCCACTCTCAGACTAGCCTGGCAAATATTATATTATCTCAGTTTCTCTGCTCTACCTGTACATATGGGTGTGTAACACCCATTCACATGAATAAGAATTCCACTCATACGCACAGAGCACAATATCAAGAGTGCCCTCTCCCATCTGAGAGTGGGAATTTCCCCCTGCTGCCCCTGCTGATATTCAGCAACATACATGCCACCAAGTATTTTTGGATTGATGTTATGCAGAGAACGGGATGACTAATTATTCATGAAATACCAGACATTCACCATACCTTCAGCAAAGTTAAGGCTAGCTTAATGAGTTTTACATCAGTGTTCAAACTGGGATTTGATATTGTATCCAACAGAAAATAGCAATAAATGACATCTGTTTTAATAATAACAGTGACAAAAAGGTTCTGTTGTCGTGCTCTTCAGTTGGATGTTTGGATGATATCTTCAAGCACCATATAACAACTGTGATTATTTTTCTAGCTCTTGACTATTTTAATCCCAGAAGGGAATACTGGATTTCCTGGATCAACATTGTATTCTGTACCACAGAATATTTCTGATAAGTGAAATTCACAAGGGAGGCTCCTCCATATGGACAAATGGGCTCTGTCCCACTAAATCTGTGGCTGTTGCAGGGAAGTGTAATGTATTGCTGGTTATAGGTGATTCCAGCTTAGAGACAGGCACACACATGAGGCTCCATTGCAAGTACAATCTGTATTAGATCAGCATTCCAGGAAGAACATATTAATCAACACACAAAAGCAGATTCAAATTAGGCAACTGCCCAAGAAATTAGGCTACAGATTCATGTAAGCAGATTCACCAGTTTGCTTCACTACTTCACAGGAAGCCGTAAGGAAGGGGCTGGGAACAGTCTTGCAGCAGCTGCCCTGCCTCAGCCTTCAGCAAGGGGTGAGCTTTACTTGAGCATGTCTAAGGTGAAACACTGGCTGCCCAAATGGCACATGCTCTGTTCAGTTTAGGGGAGGAATTACAGGTAGGGTTGGAGTCTCTCATGCTGGTTTCCTATGGAGGAATCCAGCTAATTAGAGTAATTTTGAGGCAAAATGTATATTGCCCCAAGCCAATCGCTAGGGAGTTTGCACCTACCTGAGCTTGCTCCAGGCAGCCATTAACAGATATACCAGGGGGCCATAAGCCATTAACAAGGGGAATCCTAGAGTCATCATGTTGTAGGTTAGCTACTTGCTTGTTTTCCAGTGGGGAAACTCTCCTGAGGAGATATGGCACAGAACTCTTTGCTATAGCACAGCTTCAGAGGTGAGTCAGTGGGTTTGTAGGTGGGTGTTTGTGAGGGGGATAGGGACAGGAGCAGAGAAAGAAGAGGATGTTGATGTGCATGCTGCTTTGCTTCTTGCTAATGGGCATAAGGAGGGTGTTCAAATTGTGACCTCATAGCTAGTATTTTTAAAGTGCTATTTCATTTCTTGAATTTCAACTGCTGAAGTTTCCAGGTCTAATCAATAATTTTTAAGGGAAGCTGCAAGACCATTTCCTGAGATTTGATAGCTGTAGGATCTTTGCTGCCACTAAAGAGTATGGTCCCTCATGAAGGGCAAGCCTTTCTTTGAGCTTTGCCTTCCTGTATCTTTAATGCTAGATGGGGAAACCCTTGTGGCTTTAAAAAAGATTGTTCTTGCTGCTTATTAAATCAAGTCTCGTGGCTGCTATAAGATACTCTTCACATTTCTGCCTAAAGAAGAGTGCCTGTTATGTTTGAACACTTTCTTTCACCAGCAGAAGTTGGTCCAATAAAAGATCAACTCTGCCTCTTGTTTCTCTAGTTTTACAGATAGTTAACTTGAGTTGGCATGATGGCAACTTGAGTTGGCTATCTCAGTGTAAAAACATACCTTTTACCATAAGGTTGGGAAGCCAATTAAAGCTGACACTTTGTTTTAAAAATGCCTCTGATTCAGCATGTGTTTAATTTAAGGATGTGACGTCGTCAAAAGTCCATGAAAATACTGAAGGTGATGGCAATACATGTTGTATGTATAGTTTTATTGACTCGGCCATTGGTTGCAGTAATTTATACAAAAGAGATAAAATAAAATAATAACAAATCTATAAAAAATATAAAACACATCGTTTGCCTTTATCCAGGGTACACAAGTCTCCATAATACAACTCAATCCCCCTGGGATGGAAAAGGTAAAGCAAAAGCAGGAAGATGATTCAGCCCCAAGAGCATCCTCAAATAACAGGTCCCAGCCTCGCTGTAGGCAGGAGCCAACACTGGCACTTCAACCACTTTGGGTAAAACAGACATGATGGAGGCCTGCTTTGGCCTGGGACCCACCAGCATGCATGTTTATGTGCCACCAGGTGTTTGCCCGGGACTGCGCTGAGGCATTTAGGCAGCTAGTCCAGGCTGCATTCTCACAAATCTCTGAGGAAGGGCAGACAACACGGGCTAGAACGCATGTTCAGCCTCACCATGGGGCAGGAACTGTCAGGCCAAATGCCATGACTGGATGCCATGACTGCCCATCATGGTGGGGCACTGGGAGCAGGGTAGGGCCAGCACACGTTTGTTTAGCTCCCCGCTCTACCCAAGGCATGCAGGCGGTGGGAAAGCTCTCCGGCCATGGGCACGTTAGTTCAGTGCCCTGACCCGGGCCATTACAGTTACGGTTTTCCACCACAGGCCGGGCTGGGGAGCTACCATGCTGCCCACATATCTGTTTTACCCTTTTCCTTCCCTTTTACTTTATCCTTTATTGTGCTGGCAAATAGCCATGAAAATTTGAACATCACAAGGTATTCAGAAATATACAGAAATAAGTAAAAACTAAGTAAAAGAAAAAGCTAATGCTTTAATTAAAAGAAGACCATTTACGGAGCAAGATAATCCCGCAGTTTTATCTTTTCCATCATAACTTACTTAGCGAAGTGGCAACAATCATATCTGCAAGCCATAAATGACACATATGTAGCAAAATAGCTTGAAGTTCCAGTCTAACATGGAATCAAGGAATCTCCGCTAAAGTAAAGGTAATAAGTTATACACTCACAGAAAATATTAATCTTAAAATAAAAAAATTATTCAATTCAATATTTGCTTGTTATCCCCACGTAGGTTTATCCCCAATTAGACCAAATTGTCTTAAATAAGATTATTAGTCACTTCATTTCTATGGCGTGAAGAACAAAGCCAAGGCCATAAGCATCTGCACAGAGTCTGAAGTCAAAAGTTTAATTATACCATATGGTACAGGCAGGATAGAATTATTTGTAAAAAGGGGAAGTAACCAAGTGGCTCTAAGATCATCATAGATCGGGCAATCATATATAGTATGTTCAAGGTTTTCTATTTGTAGGGCACATGGACAAATTCTGTCTGCATAGTCCATTTTCTCTACCCATCTCTCCTTTATAGCTGACTCGAACAGTTGAGTTCTGATCAGTATCACCATTCTCCTTAGCCTAAAGTCCGTCAAAAGTTTTAAGTACAGTTCCATTGCAAAAGAGAATTTTATCTTATAGTACCAGGGAGAGATTTTAATCATTTCCAGCTTGGCCAGCTCCTCCTGAGCCAATATCTCTAAGGTACTTCCTCTTAACATCAGGTTCATCGATGACACATTTTTTGTCGCACAAAACTCTGGCATAAAGCCCAACTAACTCAGAGTTCGCCATATCGCATTCCACCACCTATATTTTTGGCTTCCTTCATGTGCTGCCTGCTCCTGCCAGCAGAGATAAGGGAGTCTTTCAGCCCCAAGACAACGTGTCTTATTCCAGTATTTCAATGTTTGTATTTTAGCTGATGTTTGAACTGGATGGATTCCTGTCTCTGCTTGTAAAATAGATAATGGCGTACATACAGGTACCCCTAGGAGGCCTCTTATAAATTTATTTTGTACTACTTCCAATTTTTTAACTAAATGTATGGGGAAAACTTCTATCCCATACAGAAGTTGTGTTAAGACTTTAGCTTTAAATACTTTAATTGCTAATTGGGGTGCAGATCTTTCAGTTGACCTATATAATTTGAGAATAGCGGATACTATACCGGTAGTTTTTGTCATTGCCCTGGAAATACGTCTTATCCAAGAAGTATTTTGGGAGATAATCATTCCCAGATAAGCATACTGGGTAACCTGAGGCAAATGATCCATCCCAAACTTCCAAGTGTATTTCCTTTGTGGAGATACCCAAAACATATCACCTGCATTTTTACTATGTTTTATTTTCCACACAATAGATTTGTAATTTGTGGAGGTTATCTTGAAGTCGCTTTTTTGTCTGGGAGAGAATCAGGACATCATCTGCATGCAACAAGCATGCTGCAGGTCGTTCTTGTATTTTCGGGGATGATGTTGCGGTGTTAGTAATCAGAGCTACAAGATCGTTTATGAATATATTAAAATAATTTAGGTGCCAATAAGCAGCCTTGGCGCACCCCTAATTGGACTGGAAATTCTCTTGACAAGGTGCCTTCATTATCTAACCTTATTTTGGCTGTCGTATTTTCATGGAGTCTAATAATTAGGTTTGAGAGATCTCTATTTATACCCAAATTGGTCAATTTTTTTCCATAAAATACCTCTGTCCACTGTGTCAAAGGCTTTTGAAAAGTCTATAAACGCTGCGAACAGGTGTCCTCTCCTGATCCTCGTGTACTTATCAATCAGATGAGTCAATGTAAAACAATGATCTGTAATTGAGCAACCCTGCCTGAAGCTTGCTTGTTCCTCTGCTATTAATTTATTCTTATTTGTCCAACTTAGCAGTTGCTCCTAGGACACACCTTGTATGTATTTTTCCCACTACAGGGAGTAGGCTTATAGGCCTATAAGACGCAGGATCCATTCTACTCCCGCGTTTGTATATAGGTATTATTATGGGGATTTTCCAGCTTGGAAATTTAGGTGCATACCTGAGGCATAGCAGCCATGGAGGGAGGGGACTCAGTTGAGCGTGGGCCCTGGACTCTGATGGGGCCCTTTGTAAGCAACCTGAACACTGCTAGGAAACTTTCAGAGGAGGAGAAAATGGGGCCAGCACACCCCCTCCATCCACTCTGAAAAATTTCTAGTAGCGCTCAGGCTGCTTCCAAAAGGCCCTGCCAAGAAGGATGTTTTCAGAGTGGATGGAGGTGGAGTTCTGTTTTCACCCCACCCCCACCCTCTTAAAACTTTCTGGTGGGGTTGCTGCCACTCCCAGGGGGTGGGGTGCTAATGATGTTACCTTCAGATAAACCAGGGGGTTCATAAATGGGATATGAGCCCAGGCCCATTGCAGCCTTGCTTCTATACCACTGTATGTACCTAAGTACCTTGCATCATTGGGGGCTCCATGATGACAATAGGATACTTCTGCACATTTTAAAGTACTAATCCATATACTTCAAAGTATGTGTCTTTGCATTTTAGCTCCCAAATATCAGAGGTGTATTAATCAGCGTAGTGCTCATGAACACACCCCATGTGTTTTGTTTTGTGAGCTAAAATGTAAAGACACATTCTTTGAAGTATATAAAGCATGTAGAGGTAGATATGCACAAACATCAGACAGTATGTCTCACATTGTCCCTCACTTTGTGAGTCTCTGTCCTTTATGAGTCAGGGCCAATATTGGCTGACCTTGTTCCAGTCGGGTACTCTGTGCAGCATCAGCCTAGATCAGAGGGGTGGGGAGGTCGTGTATCTGTTGTTTTTAAGGACACTTGGACTGTGAGGCGGTATCCTGTGCAGACCATCGTAGGCATGGAGGGGGTCCACCTTGTGTTCGATTGAGCGGGAGACAGTTTGGGGCTGCTGTTGGTATGCCGCACACCTACCTGTACCGCAGCATCCCTACACGCTCTAGCAGAATTGATATCGGAGGTGGCCTTGCGATCCCCGAAGACTTTGATCTTGGGGGGGGATTTCAATATCCACGCCGATGCCAATTTAGGGGGAACAGAGTGTGAGTTCATGGACACCATGACAACCATGGGACTGTCTCAGAGGGTTAAGGGCCCGACACATGAGGGAGGACATACCCTTGACCTGATGTTCTGCACTGGTCTTGAGACAGGGGATCCAGTGGTGGGGGATGTATTGGTTTTACCCCTGTCATGGATGGATCATTACCTCCTCCAGACCAGTCTCCTAGTGCATGTCTGCCCCTGGAAAGGTGCAGGGTCGGTTTGTTGGGTTCATCCCCAGAGACTTATGGAACCTGAGAGGTTCGGGAATGCTCTAGGGGAGATGCCTTCCGATGTTGATGATCGTTCACTCGATGGCCTCACTGCATTCTGGAATAACTTGTTGGCTGAGGCTATCAACCGAACGGCTCCCAAGCGTCCGCTTCCAGAGACCCGATGGCAGGGTTTGCCGTGGTTTATGGAGGACCTGCGCCGGATGAAGCAGGATGGAAGGCAGTTAGACTGATGGTGGTGTCGGACTCATGCTGATGCGGTGGATGTCCTTGGAGTGTCTGGGCCACCTGTTGTGAATTAGATCCATGCCTGTCCTGGCTGGTGAAGGCTAACCGGGAGACGTTAGGGCCATTTCTGGCAGGGGTGGTCAATGCCTCCCTTAGGGAGGGTAGGGTGGGCTGCTGAGCCATCTTAAAGAGGTGGTGGTGCAGCCCCTGCTCCAGAAGCCATTTTTGGACGTTGACTCCCATGCCAGCTATCAACCAGTCTCTAACCTTCCCTTTTTAGGGAAGGCTATTGAGCGGGTAGTGGCATGGCAACTACAGGGGCATCTGGACCATGTCGGTTTTCTTGATCCCTTGCAGTTGGCTTTCACCCCGGGTTTGGAATGAAGACTGCACTTGTGGCCTTGGTCAATGACCTGCACTGCGAATTGGACCAGGGCAGATGCTCAATTTTGATCTTATTGGACCTGTCGGTGGCATTTGATACTGTTGCCATGAGATGTTGGTGACGAGACTGCGAGACCGGGCTGGGATGAGCGGAATTGTTCTTGAATGGTTCCACTCATTTCTGGCTGGGAGAACACAGTGCGTGGTTCTTGGGGAATGTACATAGTCTCCCCAGAATCTCATGTGTGGAGTCCCACAGGGTTCTATTCTGTCCCCTCTCCTGTTCAACGTGTATATGCAACCTCTGGGTGAAGTCATGAGAAGGTTCGGCATACGATGTCATCAGTACGCCAGTGATACACAACTCTACCTCTCGTTTTCTGGAGACCCAGGCCCAGCAGTCTCGGTGCTTACCCAGTGCTTAGCAGCTGTAGGGGACTGGATGAGGACGAGCCATCTGAGGCTGAGGCTGAACAAGACGGAGGTGATGTTGGTGGGTAGGGCTGAGGGGGTGGTGGCTCCCATCATTGGTGGGGTTTGCCTCCCCCGGCCGCTCAGGTCTGTAGTCTGGGGGTGTTCTTCGACCCGCAGCTCCACCTGGATTATCAGGTGGAGGCTGTGGCAAGAGGAGTATTTCGCCAATTACACCTGGTGTGACGGCTTTGGCCGTATGTCTCGGACTCGGATCTGGCCACCATCGTCCATGCTTTCATTACCTCCTGACTGGATTACTGTAATGCACTCTACGTGCAGCTTCCCTTGGCGATGGTCCAGAGGCTGCAGCTGGTGCAGAATACGGCGGCCCACCTGCTAATGGGGACAGGTTGCCACGAACACATTACACTAGTGCTCCGGACTCTGCACTGGCTGCCTATTGTCTTCCAGGCCCAATTCAAGGTGTTGGTTATGACTTATAAAGCCCTAAATGGTTTGGGTCCTGGTTACCTGCGAGACCGCCTCAAGCCTTGGGTCATTTTGTGGCCCCTTCGGTCGGCCTGAGGCGCCCAACTCGAGGTCCCTTGGGTACACCGGGTGGTAACGGCGGGGAGGGCGTTCTCGGTGGCCGCGCCTCGGCTGTGGAATTCCCTCCCGTTGGAGGCCCGTCTTTCCCCTGGTCTCCCCTCTTTCCGTAGGTGTTGAAGACCTGGTTGTTCCGCTGGGCCTTCGGGGAGGGGGTGGGGAGTGTGGCGAGTATTTTTTAGCTGCTATTTTATGCATTTTATATCTTATATATGCCCATTTTATTTATATATATGATGTATTTTTAATGATGTTATTGTTATATTTTTATGTTGTACGCTGCCCTGGGCTGCCAATGTGCAGGAGGGTGTGGGTTATACATTTTCCGTAAATAAAAATTAAAAAATTATTGCAGGGGCTGGAGGTGAGCTCCCACCATTCACAGATAATAAAAGGGCAGCAATTTTACAAAAAATAAACTGTTTTATTGACGGGATGCAACACAATTGTGGGGAAAATAATATAACGTAAATATTGCTGCATTTACATCACTGTGTATGTATATACTATGGACACAGTAACAAATAAATGAGTGGTTACTTTGATGGGATTGCGACTTTTCTGCCCCAAATCTTGGCTAGCTGTGACTCAGTTTCCTCACTTATAGCTCCTACTGTATCATCTTTCTCCGGAACTGTTCCAGCCCATAAGGGGTTAACTCTCTTAGTCATCTTTACCATAGAATTTCCCAAAGCATCGGGTTCATTTGAGTTTGTTGACTCGGAATCTCCCCAAACGGCGTCACCCCAAAGTCAAGAATTCCGTTAAGCGCACCAGCTTAATTAAAAGAAGTTTATTATAAGAAACAAGATTAATATATAATACAAGATTGTGTTCAGAGTGCAGTAAATAAAATAAACATAATAAATAACGCATCTGCTTTACTGTGAATTCTAAGTTTAATCTTACCCTATGCAGCCGTGTGCTTCTAAGTTCAGTTCAGTCTTTAAATCTTTTCTCTCTCAGCATTAAAGGGAAAAGCTGGGTCCAGCATCTTGCTTCTGTTACAGTAGCAAAGATTTCTCATAAGATCTCTTCACATGCTGTTGGTGAAAAGATCTCTCTCTCTCTCTTGTCTTATGTGTCCCAAGCACTTCTTTTTAACTCTCCCAGTTCTGTGCTTTGAGTTTAATTATCTTCATTTAGCTTACACAGATCGATGACCTCTGGCCTTTGAAGTTCTTCATTGCAAATTGCTGGTTAAGGGTCTGTGACTTTGAGTGCATTGTCTCTACAGTATATTGCCCTCTGGTGTACATAGTGCATGTTGAATACAATCCATAGGAAATACAAACATTTGTGGTATCATGACCTTCCCCATGAAGAGTTCATGAAGTTTCCTGTTCCCTTCTCTAAGCTGTTACTTTAACATTCATTCTGGCTTGTATAACCAATACTTCATGTCATCTAAGTCATACCAGTTTTTTTCTATACATTACACTGATCCTTTAGACACCAGACATGGCTATAAAATACTAACATAGAGTACCCATTTACATTTATAATTTATCTAACTGATCTTTACCACAGTTGCATCATGTTGGGGTTGGGGACACAGCAACACAAATAATTTGGTGGTTATGTCACCACTCACCAGGGTTGGGGTGGGGACAAATGAACTTAAATAAATAGGTGGTTACATCAGGTGGCGGGGCACTCTGGCCACTGGTGGTGGCTTGGGCTGCGAGGGATGGGGCAGGCAGCTGGAGAGACCCAGTTGGGCATATGGACCCCAGTTGGAGTGCCACCAGGAGGGGGAGCTGCGAGGGGGGAAGGGGCTCAGCCTGTGGGGCCTGTCCCAGAGCAGTTGTGTTGGCTATTCCCACATGGTGGAGGAGGGCACACTGCATTGTTGCCTTGTGGCAGGTCCTCCTGATCTCTGGGGGGATTGGCATTAGGCACTTGTTGCAGAACAGTATGGGGTCACCCAATGCAGGTTTGAATTTGCCATACAGTTCTTTTAAAGGCACTGGAGCTGGCTTGGGAGAACTGGGGGCAGTAGGATGTATGATGCGATCTTTGGTCTGTCCACTCTGGGCCTTTTGCCCATGGCTCTATGGTGCTGGTGGATCTCGACATGGGGCGGGGAAGCACAGGCTCAGCCACACAGGAGGCGGCCCGTTGTTCTACTTTGGGCAATGTTATCCCACTTTGGGCAACATTACTACACACTGCATCCACGGCCTTTTCCAGCGGATGCATCATGTAGTAGCCGGGTGAACATTTGGTGACCGCTGGGCATACGAGCTAGCACATAGCATGTTAACGTTGCCCAAAGTGGGATAATGTCTCATGTGACTTCTTCACCCGAAGTATAAATGGAGGGTAATTGCGTTACTAATAGCTTCCAGAAACTGAGCGAAAAGCCCAGAAACAGAATCCGGCCCATGATCTGCCCGAGCTGCACGCATGCATCCCCGCATCATAGAGGTGAATCATCCGACACTCTAGGCTGGTGCCCACAACCTCTGTACTTTTTTCCAGGGCAACAACTGGCCAAAAGCAGAGCTGCAGCATGGGTCTGCCAAGCAGAAGGACAGCAGGCTGGCCCACTCTGCGGATGGTGCTTCGAGATGTACCTTGCACCGCAAGCGGGGCTGGCCTGGAGCAGGCACACTTGCTCCACTTCCATATCTGGTGGAGCGCCTTTGAATCCTTTTGCTAGACTTTCACTCTTGAATCAATTTTGTATTGTGACCAGTCTGAATTTATAAATACCAAGTCTTTTAACCAAGCTTTGGTGTACTTGTGTGATACTGGCATTGGATAACACAGTTGAGGAGACATCCCAGGTTAGATACTTGGGCGAATCTTAATACAATTTCTGTGATTGGGAGCCTCCAGGGACTTGGATTGCAAGATAGTTACTCCTTTACAGAATGCAACAGTTCTGGAGAGAACTGTGGCCAGTGAAAACTGTAAATGGGGAAACTGAGTCACAGACAGTCAGAAGCAGGGGATAGTGGAAAGACCCCATCGCACAGGGAAAAAACTCTGTCATTTTTAGACTATTACCCTGAAATATGTTTTGACATTAGGAGTAATTGTAAATGTCAGTGTATAAAATGTACTGATGAGTTAGAAATATAATGGGCTTGGTTCAGTTCTGTCAGTTAGGAATTCTTATTGCAGAGCAAGTTATCGCAAATGTCTACAGTGTGAGTTTCTTGAAAACCTGTCCATTTCAACAGGAAAAGGTGGCATTAGTACATCATGCCATTGGTATTTGATGCTCTAGGCAAAAAACACAGAGACAAGATAAAAATGTAAGTAATACCTGCCCTTCGTCAACCAGTCTGATAACGTCAGGATAAGCATCTAACGCTGCTTCCATTTTTGAATTATACAAATGGTTGGTGAAAGGCAAAGAGCAGCTTGTTTTGGTCACAGATATTTGAGCGGTAGCTGCAGTTTCAAGGCGCTGAACTTACTGCATTTTTCAGTTTGGGTCCACAAAATTATTATTGCCAAACAAGACAAGCTGGAGAAGAATGGGATTGTTTCTTGGCAGGGCAAATTGACAACTCTCTTTCAAAGCAAAACGGGTTGAAATATTTCCGCTGAATATGAATTTTGCGTAACATTTCAATGCCATTTTTCTCACTTTGCTTTTCTTTGCCCTTTAAATTGATTGATTTCTAGACAAAAGTTAATAGATTTCATCCATAAAGGCCTTTTTTTGTTACTCTAGGCAAATGATACAGAAAAAGAATAGTGCTATTTAGGTCTAACTGATAACCTGTCTCCCCTGGAAGCCCATGCACTGTCCCTCAGGGGCCCTTTCCCCCTGAATCATTCTTGCAGGTTGCAGTGATTTACAGATAACTTCTGACACTTTAAAGTGGTGCCTGGAGCAATAGTCATAAAAGACGTGCTCCAAATCCCATTGGTTAATGTACAGGTTTGTTTATGTATTATTTACGTATTGACTTCACACACTAAGCCATAACTATGGCACAGAAAATGGGTTATTCTCTTTTTCCCTGCATTACAAGGGTTCTCAGCCTGTGGACTTCTCTTGAGTGGTAAACAACCTGACTGATAAAGGTTGTCTCGACTCAAGGCAGAATCAAATACATTGTGAAGAGTTATGTTATTTTTCTGTCTGGGAATTATATCATTACAAGCTGAGGGCCTGTTGCGAGGCAGGAGCTTGGGTAATTAATACATTATCTTGTGGCTGTGGTTACTTTGCAATGCATGTCACTATGCTGATGACACCCAACTCTACCTCTCTTTTTCATCTGACCAGGCCCGGCAGCCTCAGTGCTTTCTTGGTGTCGGGTGACTGTGGGGGACTGGATGAGGGCGAGCCGTCTGAAACTGAATCTCGATGAGATGGAGGTGATGCTAGTGGGGAAGGTGGTGGAGTTGGCGTCCCAGTTTGCTCCCCACTGGTTTCCCAGGTTCGTAGTCTGGGAGTGCTCCTTGATTCCCAGATCTGCCTGGATGCCCAGGTGGGGGTTGTGGTGAAGAGTGCGTTTTGCCAGTTACGTCTGGTGCGGTGGCTTCGGCCGTACTTCTCAGACTCTGACCTGGTCCCGGACCTCTCCTTCTTTCGATGTCAATGCAAGATTTGTTCATCAGGCTTTTGGCAAGGGAGACGGGTGAAGGATGGGGGGTTTGAGCGCTAGGGTGGTAGGGTTTTGATATATTTTTGTATACTTTTTTGACATCCTCCTTGTGGATTATAATAATGTTTTAAGATGTATTTATATTTGTTTATAAAATATTATTGTATTTTTATATTTTTTATTAACTGTTAGCCGCCCTGAGCTGCTTTGGTAGGAGAGGCGGGGTATAAAATATTTAAATAAATTAAAATTAATAAATAAATTTCAGGTAATATTCCTCTGTTTCAGTATCCAGACTGCTCACACACTCTTGCTGTATTTTTCCATGTCTTCAGCACTTATTTGAGTGCTGTCTTTTTTGTTTCAAGGTAATTGTGAAAAATAATAATTAAAAAATCACATTTCTGTCTCTTTCTACCAGAAGGAGGACACGGAATGAAAAACCCCCTCAATTTTCTAAAACTGCTTAACTTCCCATCTATGGCTTTGCTGGATAAATAAATACAGATGCAGCCAGGCATATAAGGAAACAAGCTGCCTTCCAGATCAAATATCCATGCAGCTTGGTAGTTGTGTCAGTAGCTTTAGGTGTGATCGTTCTTATTTTGTGAAGGATCTCTGGTTCTTTTTTTCTTTTCTTTTTCTGAAAGTGACTCTGTGACTCTCTAATGCACTGTCAGTGGAGTAGCAAGAGTCCCAAAGTGAGGAGGAGTGGATGTAGCCTCTACTTTATCCTTTCCCCCCACCGCATCCCAAGCCCTGTCCCTGAATCCCCAAATGACTGTGTCTCTGCCCAATCACCCAGCTTCCGGGAAATTCAAACACTGGTGGGGATGAGAATGGTCCATCGGAAAGTACCTTCCTTAGTTTTGGCTGCCTACGGCCCACATTGTTGTGACCATTATCCTAGCCACCATAGCCCTGTCTAACAGCAGGGATTACAGGAGGCTGAAATCCAGAAGGCCATTCCTGGTGCCTCATACTCGGCTGGTGACATGTCCCATTTCCACCCCTTGTGTTTCTACACCTATGCTTACTGTACAGGACGCAGTGCCAGAACTTGACTCATTTTGAATAAGTAAGAGAATAGATGCTGAAGTTCAACCCTCCAAGGTTTTCAATGTGAAATCCCCATGGAATATCATGAACAGAAGGAGTGCTTTCCTATAGTGACCAGATGTCCTTTCTTAGATGGGATAATCATTAGGGGTGGGAAGTTCGGATCATCCAGTATCCGATACTGCCGGTATTTGGCTGTACCGGCAGTATCGGATTACTCTGGTATTTGGGGGTACCGGTACCGGATCCCCATGCCAGATTTTTTTACATTGCGGCCATTCAAATGAATGGCCGCAATGTAAAAAAAGAAACAAAAAAAAACCCCAAGTACTTTCCCTCCCCAGTCCAGGCTGTGTGGGTGGAAGGGGGGACACCCCCCACCCACCCTGCCCAGCCTGGATTTTTTTTTTTTGACAAAATTGTTCCTTGTCAAATTATGATAATAAATTAGTTTCATAATTGTAAAATGTGCAAGTTTAGTTATTGATAAAAATGAAGTATGTATGTCAAGGAATTTAGTACATATATTACATGTATGTTGATGATAACATATAAAATATTGCTCTAATTATGAATTAATTTCTATGTTTTTTGGCGTTTATGTTTTGTTGCAATGTATGGAGTGGAAGGTGTTTTGAATTGTAATTGTACTGAATTGGTTTTTTGTGTGTATTTTAAGAAAACTCTTGTACATTTAAGTTTATTTTTAAACTGTTAAGTTTTTTGCTTTGGTTAATTAATTTAAATTTATATCTGAGGTCAGGTAGCAACATGAAAAAAACATACAAGAATAAAAGTACCTAAAATATATATAAATCCCCTACCTATCCCTGCCTGCCAAACACTTAGCCGAAAAGTTTTATGCTACCTCTGGAAAATGCTCAAAGTTGGCTTTTCATGAATCTCTAGAGCGGTGGTTCCCAAACTGTGGTCCGCGGATCCCTGGGGGTCCGCAACGCACCCCCAGGGGGTCCGCGGGCCTGCTCTTGCATCCTGGCGCCACCGGAACTACTGCGCTTGCGTTGGCGTTCTGTCGGGCGCACGAGGCAGGCGGCTCAGAAAAACGCGGGCGCAGCAGCAGCGGGACAGATTTGAAGGCACCAGTCAGTGGGGTGGGATCAAACAGCAGAGGAGCAAGTGAGTCTTGATTTTAGACCC
>QEPC01013547.1:3605201-3656871 GCA_003113815.1 Sphenodon punctatus
AACCTCCTGGCACAGGGGCCCTCTATAATCTAATTAAATCTAAATCTGTTGTAGCATAATTGTGGTTTTATTCTTTGTTTTAATCACGTGGGGGGAAAGAATCAGCCAACATGGCATCCAAACTGCGTAGAAGGCTTCCAACTTATTATTTAGATCAGCAGCAATCCTTTCCATTGATACTAGGTACCATAAGCGGCTCAATACAGCGCCAGGTACATGACCGGTGCTATATAAGTGTTATTAATAATAATAATAATTAATACATCTTTTTTTGTAAGGACTCTCTTTGTCTTCCAGTGAGAGGCTATGACATGCAAACCTGCCAGTCTGATTTGATTGCATGCTTCTTTTTTGTTCTTATGAACTGAGCTACTAGGAAAGATTCTGAAAGGTCTGAAGGGAAAATATAGATCAGTAATCTCCTCCATTAGTTTCCAGACCGTCAGCCACAAGGGCCTCACCAGCACACAGCTCCACCAGCAATGCACTACGGAGCCTACTACCCCACATCCCCTCCAACATCAGCCTGAGGCAGTCGGGTCAGTCCGCTCGATACCCTCAGGCGTCCTGTACCATCTCATGCAAAGCTTTATTTGTACTTCTTTCACTAGAAGGGGACTGTGAACTTTTAAACATATTGTGTCATACTTGGTGGCGTTCTTTGTCCCCAATAGTTATATAAAGTTCCTCCTCCCATTTTCCCAAGTACCCATAGTCAGCTCTGCAATAAACTTTTTTTATTTCTTTGTACAGGATAGAAAAGAATCTCTTTTCCACTCCAAGGTCAAAGAGGAGCACTTTCAAGGAGGTTGGGGGCCTACTGAATTTTGCTTCACTGCCTCAGGATTTAAAAATACTCACTATTCATGCATATAATAAAAAATCTATTTTAACACCTGCACATGTTTCCAATTCAGCCTTTTCCATAAGGTGGCCATTCTTATACAGATGCCTAGCCTGAAACTTTCCTTCCCGTTTCCATTCTAGTAAAGAGCTGCCATAAGGGATCTCCCATGCCCTCTGTTAAGAGTTTGAGGAGTGCGTATGATGATTTTTCTATGTCACTATCAGTCCTACGCTGGATAAGTCTCCAGACCTGAAATGCATGAGGAATGAACGGGTGTCCACCCACTCTCAGTGATGGTATTTTATTACTTCCCAGTATATAAGGTTTAAAGCAGGGGATGCCACATGTATCTTGCTCAATAGTAATCCAACTAGGTTCTGCAGCTCCCCCAAACTATTTTTTAACGGCTCTGATTGTTTTAATTTTTTTTATTTATAAATATTTATTAGCTGCCCCCTCATGCCAGCGGCATCTTGGGGTGACATACAACAAATAAAACAACAACATAAAAAAAAATATCAAGAATTTAAAACAACCCCCAATCACCACTTTTTAACATAGCTTTTAAAAACCAAAACAACCCCCCCCATCTACCCTCCCCTCCGAAGGCCTGGGTGAACAGCCAGGTCTTGCAGGCTCGGCAGAACGCCAGCAGACCCGGGGCCAGGTGGGCTTCCTCCGGGAGGGAATTCCAAAGCCGCGGCCCGGCCACCGAGAACGCCCTTTCCATTGTGGCCCCCCGTTTAACACGGGGGGCCTCCAGGAAGGAGCCCCCGGCAGACCGAAGGAATTGCTCTGAGGCACGGAGGGTGAGGTGGTCCCCGAGGTATGAGGGGCCCAGACTGTATAGGGCTTTAAAGATAAAAACTAACACCTTGAATCTGGCTCGGTACGCTATAGGCAGCCAGTGCAGAGCGCAGATGTTATATGCTCCCGTCGCCCCGTTCCCGTAAGGAGACGGGCTGCCACATTCTGCACTAGCTGCAGCCTCTGGCCCAGAAACAGGGGAAGTCCCATGTAGAGCACATTGCAGTAGTCCAGCCTCGAGGTGATAAAGGCATGAATGAGAGTGGCCAGGTCGGGCCTGGAAATGTATGGCCGGAGCCTCCGTACCAGATACAGCCGGCGAAAAGCTACTTTAGCCACCGCCTCCACCTGCCGATCCAGATGGAAGTCCAAATCCAACACCACCCCCAGACTTCGAACCTGCTGGGCTACAGGCGAGCGGCCCCCTTCTACCAGAGGAGCCAGCACCTCCCTCGCCCTTCCCACCACCATTACCTCCGTCTTATCGGAATTGAGCTTCAGTCTGCTCTGCCGCATCCAATCCGCCACAGCCTCCAAACATTGGGAAAGTAACGAGACGGCAGGACCTGGGTCAGTTGAAAACGAGAGGTACAGCTGAGTATCATCAACATTGGGGACGGTGCTGGTGAGAGTGGTTAACGCGTCCCTGCAGCAGGGGAGGTTGTTGCCTAGCCTCAAGGAGGCTGTGGTACGCCCCCTGCTGAAAAAACCATCATTGGATGTGGACGCACTCGCTAGCTACTGACCTGTCTCTAACCTTCCCTTTCTAGGGAAGGTTATCAAGCGGGCAGTGGCAATCCAGCTCCAGGCGCATCTGGACAGCATCGGTTTCCTGGACCCTTTTCAATCTGGGTTCCGTCCCGGCTATGGCACCGAGACAGCGTTGGTGGCCTTGGTCAACGAACTCCGCCGGGAGATGGATGCAGGATGTTCTACATTTCTTATCCAGAAGAAATGTAGAACATCCTTGTTTCATCATATTCAGACGGCTGCATGACCTGGGGGGGTTGGACGGGACTGTTCTTGAATGGTTCTGCTCATTCCTTTCAGGGAGAAGCCAGCGGGTGGTGTTGGGAGCTGAAACATCTTGCCCCCACGCCTTGTCCTGCTGCATTCCACAGGGTTCCATTCTGTGTCCACTATTATTTAATATATATATGCAGTCCTTGGGGGAGGTCGTGAGGGGGTTCGGGGTGTGATGTCACCAATATGCTGATGATACTCAGCTGTACCTCTCTTTTTCAGCTGACCCAGACCCTGCTGTCTCGTTGCTATCCCAGTGTCTGGAGGCCATGGCGGAGTGGATGCGGCAGAGCAGACTGAAGCTCAACTCTGATAAGATGGAGGTGATGGTGGTGGGGAGGGCGAGGGAGGTGTCGGCCTCCCTTATTGGGGGGGTTCACTCTCCCATAGCTCAGTAGGTTCGGAGTTTGGGGGTGGTGTTGGACTCGGATCTCCGCCTGGATCGGCAGGTGGAGGGGGGGGTGAGGGCCGCCTTCCGCCAGCTGTTTCTAGTGCAGAGGCTGCGTCCATACATCTCCAGGCCGGACCTGGCCTCCCTCATCCATGCCTTCCTTACCTCGAGGCTGGACTACTGCAATGTGCTCTACGTGGGGCTGTCCATGTTCCTGATCCGGAGGCTGCAGCTAGTGCAGAATGCGGCGGCCCAGCTCCTGATGAGGACGGGTCGTCAGGAGCATATAATACCTGTGCTCCAGGCTCTGCACTGGTTGCTGATAGCGTGCCGAGTCAGGTTCAGGGTATTGGTGTTAATCTATAAGGCCCTTCATGGTGTGGGCCCCTCATACCTCAGGGACCACCTCGCCTTCCACACCCCAGAGCGGGTCCTTCAGTCTGCTGAGGGTGCCTTCTTAGAGGTCCCCCGTTTTAAGCGGAGGGCTACAATGGAGAGGGCATTCTTGGTGGCCAAGCTGCGTCTCTGGAATTCCTGCCCAGAGGAAGATCGCCTGGCCCCAAGCCTTTTGATTTTCCGGAGGGCCTGTAAAACCTGGCTGTTCACCCAGGCCTTTGGGGAGGTGGGGGGGAGGGTGGGATAGGGTGTTGGTTCTTCCCTACCTTTTATTTTGTTTTATTAAATTTTGTTCCCCAATCCTGTTTAAGTTTAAATTATTGTGTTTTAAAATGTTTTATTATGTTTTTATGGAATTGTATGTTGCCCCGAGATGTTGTAGGCATTGGGGGCGACTCAGAAATATTTAAAATAAATAAATAAATATTGGTGACATCGCACCCCAAACCCTCTCACGATCTCCCCCAGGGGCTGCATATACACATTAAATAATAGTGGACACAGAATCGAACCCTGTGGAACACCGCAGGTCAAGGCCCGGGGGCTAGAAGTTTCAGCCCCCAGCACCACCTCAAGAGGAATGAGTGGAACCACCCAAGGACAGTCCTGTCCAACCCCCCAGGTCTCACAGCCATCTCAACAGCAGCCCATGGTCCATGGTATCAAAAGTGGCCGAGAGATCTAGCAGGTTCAGAAATGTTGAACATCCTGCATCCATCTCCCGGCGGAGATTGGCCACCAACGCCATCTCAGTATCATAGCCGGGGTAGAACCCAGACTGAAAAGGGTCACGGAAACTGATATTATCCAGATGCGCCTGGAGCTGCAGTGCTACCGCCCGTTCAATAACCTTCCCTAAAAAGGGAAGATTAGAGACAGGGCGGTAGCTGGCAAGTGCGTCCACATCCAAAGATGGCGTCTTCAACAGGGGGTGCACCACAGCTTCCTAGAGACTGGGTGACAACCTCCCCTGCCAGAGGGACGCGTTGACCACCCTTGCCAGCACCATCCCCAACATCTCCCTGGAGGCTTTCACCAACCAGGACGGGCACGGATCTAATTAGAAACTAGTGGCCCTGACTGACCCCAGGACATCCACCGCATCGGCCAGTGTCACTTCCCGAAACTTCTCCCAGAAAGATCGACCAGATCGAGCCTGCATAACTTTGTGCTCCTCGCCTACTGCTTCCAACCCAGTGTCAAAATTACTCTGGATCTGAGCGCTCTTGTCTGCAAAGTAGATGGCAAACTCCTCACAGCGGGTCTGGGACAAGTCCCTCTCCAGGCAGATGGAGGCCAGACTGACCAGCCCCCACACCACCCAAAACAGCTCAACTGGACGTGACTTTGCAGACGCTATGAGGGCAGCAAAGAATTCTTTCTTTGCTGTCCTCACAACCTCAACATAGGACTGCAAATGGGTCCTATGGAGAAGTCAGTCAGCTTGTTGCGGCATAATAATATAATTTTACATTTGGAAAGTTCAGACCCAGCATTGCCTTGTCAGAATAAAGAATAGACCTGCGCACTCTGGGTCTCTTTTTATTCCATATGAAGCAGGAAAGTATTTTGTTTATTTTATTAAAGTAGTCATCTGATATTTTTATTTGTAGGGCTGAAATTAAATATAATAATTTAGGGAAAATCATCATCTTTACTAAATTGATACGCCCTAGCCAAGAGCATTGCAGTGTTTGCCAGATTTCTATCCTTCTTTGTATTTCATTTAGCAAGGGGAGGAAATTATCTTTGTACAACTTATATGGGCTCTTGGATATTGTTACGGGGAGGGGGGGAACTCTGGGGGGAGGAGGAGAGAATGAAGGGTTCTACCACTTGTAAGACACATGGCACCATGCACTTGCCTGAGCTCTAGCCACAGGAGTCATCTATCCGGGATATATAGCCTGTCAGGATAGTGTGTGGACCTTATTGATCTCACAGAGATTGGGTCCCTATCATCCTGAAAATTGCTAGGAGTTAGGGATGGATGAACGTGGTTCGGTAGTTGGGAGTTCGACCCGAACTCATCCTGTTCGGACGACCGAACTCAAACACGAACCCGAACGCGAACATACCGAACAAACCGAACGGCGAAATGGCCGAACAGTTTGGTCAGTTCAGATCGCGTTTGGGTGAGTTTGGGTGGCAAAAAAAGGTTCACTGGAAGGTCAAACATGACAGGGAGGTGTCAGTCACTGAGTAGCAGACTTCCAGGCACCAGGGGTGGAGAGGCTTGCAAGAAATGAAACTAATTATCTGCCTCCCCCCTTCCCAACACCTTCTGAGCTAGTCATTTTTTTTTTTTTTTTTGCGTTGAGTAGGATTTTTAGATTGCTTTAAGTTTCATTTCAGTTTTGTACTGAAATGAAACTTAAACCATAAACTGAAACCTTGTGTTATGCACTGTACAGACTCATTGAGTATGTATGTATTTCACTACAGACTCCTCTTCTGTTCGTGATTCCCCCCCATCCCATATATATGGGATGTATATATATCCATATATAGCCAGATATATGGATATATCTATATCTATCTATCTATCCATATGTATATCCATATATATATATATATATGGATATGGATATGGGATGGGGGGATATATATATATATATATAGATGATAGCAGAGAGTTGTAGGAGTTAGCTTAGTGATAGAGACAGCGTTAGTGATTTAGTTTTAGTGTTTGTAGGAGTAGGTCTGTGTACTTATTAGATAATCCATTTAGTTCATAGCATTTAGAATAGTTAATAGCAGTTAGATTTAGTGTAGCTAGATATATATAATTTTAGATAAATAAATAAATTTAAAAAACCCATACAAAAACCAAAAAACAAATAAAAAACAAAGGAAAACCATATAAAACCCAATAAAAAACACCCATAACAACATTTTTCGAACAGCCGAACAGCCGAACCGAACAGCCTGTTCGGAAGACCGAACTGAACAGACGAACCCGAACCCGGCGAACTAGCCGAACGGCCAAACTGAACGCAGCCAAACTGAACTGCCGAACCGAACGCAGCCGAACCGAACGGCTGAACCCAAACTTCGATCTGTTTGCCCATCCCTACCAGGAGTCTCGGGCCTCAGGCATGCAACTGCACCACACAATACCCAACCAGGAAGGGGATAGGGGCTGGGGTGCGTGGATGGTACTAGGCCTCAGGGTATTCCAAGGGGAGGGGCCCAGAGTGCTGGTCAGGTCATGGAAGGTGCGGACCCTGCTGGTGGTGCCACCGGCAGGGGGGAGTGACAGTACCCCCCTGGTGAGGCCCCCGGTCAAGGCCCCAAGACGGACGTGGTTTGGCAGGGTGCCGGCGATGGAAAGCCCAGACCAAGTGTGGGGCATGGACACTGGACGCCGGCTCCCAAGAACATTCTTCAGAACCATATCCAGCCCAGTCAATTAGATATTGAAGGCGGCCATAGCATCGTTGGGCATCCAAGACCACCCAAACTTCATATTCGGGTCCTAAAGGAGTGGAAGGGACAGGTGCTGGCGGGTCCGAGGTAGGGTTTCGGGCAACTGGGTATGCCTTCTTCAAAAGGGAGGCGTGAAAGGAAGGGTGTATACGGAGATGAGGTGGCAGCTGATCTCTATACATGACATAATTGAGTTTGTGAAGGATAGGATAAGGGCCTATGTACCGATAGTTCAACTTGGGCAACAGGCGTGTAGAGGAGTAGTGCCGCCAGCTGACCCACACGAGGTCCCCGGGTTGATATGAAGGGGCAATGGAACTGTGTTTATCAGCTGCGATCTTGTATCGCTGTTGGGCTTGGAGCAAGGTTGCTTTTGCAAGCTGTTATGCCTCACGAATTTGTTGCACTAGTGCCCCAGCTGCCGGGACCTTTGAGATGGGTAAGTCTGGTACTCCAATCTGTGGATGGAACCCGTACGATACAAAGAATGGAGACTCCCCGATGGAGACATTCAGAGCATTGTTAAGAGTGAATTTAGCGATGGGCAGCCACATATACCAGTCATCCTGGAGATAACTCGTGTAGCATCGGAGATATTGTTCCAAGTTTTGGTTGATTCTTTCTACCTGGCCATTAGCTTGGGGGTGATAGGCTGTTGTGGGCTTCAAGGTTATGCGTAGCGCAGAAAAAAAGGGCTTTCCAGAACTGGGAGGTAAATTGCGTCCCTTGGTCGTTAATTATTTTGCGAGGCCACCCGTGCAATTTCATCACATGCCAGATAAACAGGAGAGTGGTGCGGCATACTGTGGGTAGTCCTTTGCATGCGATGAAATGGGCCATCTTCGTGAAGTGATCTACAATCACAAGGATGGTGTTGTAGTTCCTAGAGGGTGGAAGTTCCACAATGAAATCAAGTCCCACCCTTTGTCATGGTCCCTGAGGTGGGGTAGTGAGTTGAAGGAGTCCAATAGGCGACCGTCAGGGTATCTTTGTCTGTGCACAAACTGCGCATTGTTGACTATATTGGTGAACATCAGCTGCCAGTGAGGGCCACCAAAAGAACCTGCGAATCATTTCAAGCATCCATTGCGGGCCAGGATGTCTGGTCAGAGGGGCATCATGATGGGTCCAAAGGATTTGTGGTCTGCAGGAAGAGGGAACTACGATGTGTTTCTTCTTTTTCCATAAGCCGTCTTCAAATCGCAAGTCCAGACCCTGGGTTATAGATTCCTCATCTTGGCTTGCTCTCTTCAATTGCTTGATGTCCACGTAGGAGGCAGAAAATACCTTAGGTTCAAAAAGGGCTCCTTTTGGGTCGGTGTCGTGATTGTGCCCCTCGTCGCAATGAGAGAGAGCATCGGCTAACACGTTTAAGTGCCCCGGATGATACTGAATAGTGAACGAAAACCTTGCAAAGAATAAGGCCCAACGAGCATGCCTAGCATTGTTGATCTGTGCTGTTTGCAAAAATGTTAAATTGTTATGCTCGGTGATCACTGTTACAGGGTGTTTGGCCCCTTCGAGATAATATTGCCAGGTCTCAAAGGCTGTCTTGATGGCGAGTAGTTCCCTGTCAAAGATGGTATAGTTTCGTTCCCCAGGTGAAAGCTGCTGGGAATAATAGGCGCAGGGCAACAACTTTGTTGAAGTTGAGGCGATCATCTATCTGAAGGGTCAGGGTTGCCAATTTCTCCCAGGTCTCAGGAAGTTTGGTGAGGGCAAGCTGATCCTTCAGTTCGTCACATAATCCGTGGCGAAACATAACCCGAAGAACATAATTGGGCCATTTCAACTCTAGAGCCAATTGCTGGGATTGTGTAATGTAGTCGAGAAGACCGCTTCTGTTCTGACGAAGGGACATAATAGCGGTCTCCGCATCTCGCACTCGATGGGGGTGATCGAACTGGAAGGTAAAGTCTCTCATGAAGTCCGCATAATTTCCCTTCAACAAGGTCGTGGCCCATTCCAGGGCAGTACCCCCCAAATTTCCTATAATATATGCTACCTTTAGGGTATCAGTTGAATAAGTCTGGGGTTGCATTGAGAATGTAAGCTTGCATAGGGCCACAAACCCCTGGAAGGCCTTACGGTCCCCAAAATATTTTTCTATACGGGGACCCTTGGGTTCTTGTGGTGCCACTGTCCCGGCAGCCACTGGGGCCAGAGGATCCATGACAGGTGCCACGGGGGGAACCCCCACGGGAGCTAGCAGAGCCTGGAATTGGGCCACTGCAGCGGTCAGGGTCTTTTGGTTTGCCTGGAGGTCCCAAACCTCCATGGCCAAGGATTGTACTGCATGAACAAGGTCCGCCACTTCCTTTGCCCACTCCATCAGGGCACTACGGGGCAGGGGAAGTTTACGGCTGGTGATTTTGTTGTGGGGATGGGGGAAGTCTGGGGGAAGGAGGGGTTCTACTGCTTGCAAGACCCACGGCACCACGCACTTGCCCGAGCTCTAGCCACAGGAGTCGTCTGTCTGGGATATATAGCCCATCAGGATAGTATGTGGACCCTATTGATCTCACAGAGATCGGGTCTCTATCATCATAGGGCGCTGAAAATTGCCAGGAGTCTCGGGCCTCAGACACACAACTGCACCACGCAATACCCAACCAGGAAGGGGGCAGGGGCTGGGGTGCGTGGATGGTGCTAGGGATACGGGAGAATAGGGTCCAGGAACCACGGGTATGGAAGGGCAGTCACACCGGGATGGGGGAAGGGCACAGAGTCCCGGGGAAGGTCTCTCACTCACACTCGCTCGCTCCACACCCAATCTCTTTCACACACCAGACACACGGAATAGGGGATGGGTTACAACACAGGATACACAGTCACAAGCACTACTTCAATAAAATTGCAATATAACACAAGCACAGCACTTATCTCCTCGCATGGGCCGGTTTCTCCACCTCAGTCACCAGCGCCGAGTGCTTCTCGGTGCTGGTGTTTATGCTTGAGGCCCCGCCCCCTCTGTGTGCCCGCAAGTGTGCAGAGTGGCGCGCGGGGGCGTGACCACGCCCGCACTGTCAGAAGGCCCCACGCTGGCATCTAGAGTTTCTCTTGTGGCCGGCGGGGCCTGTTTTGATGGGGTGCATGCGTCCTGCGCCACTGTGGGGGGTGGGTCCGGGGGCGTGGCCTCAGGGGATTCCAAGGGGAGGGGCCCGGGGTGCTGGTCAGGTTCTGGAAGGTGTGGACCCCGCCGGTGGTGTTGCCGGCAGGGAGGAGTGACAGATATTTGGACACCCAAATATTTGAGCCTTTCATTAGCAATTTTGAAGGGGATATGACTACTAATGCCATGACTTTGATTTTTTGGAACATGAAAGAGTAATGCTTGTGATTTGTACCCAGAAATTTCCCCACATTGTGTTAGTAATTCAATTAGCCTAGACACCAAGCTTAAGGGGTCTAACACAGAAATCATTGCATCGTCCCCATACATAGACAACTTATGTTCCACTTCTCCAATCCCAATTCCCCTGATATTGGCATCCAGTCTAATTGCAATGGCGAGTGGTTCCACCGCCAAGTTAAATAATAAAGGAGAGAGGGGGAAACCCTGACGGGTGCCCCGCTCCAACTCGATGTCCTCTGAACATGTTCCATTTACTAAAAGTTTAGCCTGAGGGCGCAAGTACAGCTTCTTAACCCATTCCAAAAATTTTCCTTGAATTCCCAGCAACTCCAGCGCCCTAAACAGGTAACGATGCTCCGTCCTGTCAAATGCTTTATCTGCATCAAGAGAGACCAGTAAGGCAGATGTTCTATTCTTTTGAATGTGATATACTAAGTCCATCACTTTCCTGATGTTATCAATTCCTCTGCATTCAGGTATGAAACCTGTCTGGTCTGGGGTAATCAAATTTTAAATAACTTTTTGCAGCCTACTGGTGAGGATTTTAGTAAATATTTTTAAGTCAACATTAAGGAGAGAAATTGGTCGGTAGCTCCCACACAGTTCTCGAACTTTTTCAGGCTTGGGGCAGAGTGTGACAAGTGCATCATTAAAAGTTGTAGGTAGTTCTTCTGTGTTTAGGAAGGAGTTATATACCCGTGTTAGTATTGGGGCAATTATATCTGTATACTGCTGGTAAAATTCTGAGCAGTAACCGTCCGGTCCACCCACTTTATTTTTAGGGAAGGTAGCTATAGCCTTCTCCATTTCCTCATGTGTAATGTACTGATCCAGCACCCCTCTTTGCTCATTGTCTAGATTGGGTAATGGCAATTTTTGAAAAAAGTCCTCAATTTTTTCCTCCTCCGGTTTGGTTGTAGTATATAGCTCTTTATAGAAGAGGGAAAAGCAGTTTCTAATCTGCTCCGTTTGTGTCACCTCAGGACCTGACGATTGACATAGCTTAACTATATTCAATTCAATTCAATTCAATTGCTTTATTCAGCGTAGCCATAGGCCATTGCTTTCTCACAATTCCATCATTAAAATACACAATACCATACAGGAGAAGATGCTTATCACTTAAGAAAGTGATCTAATAAGGCATCTTTCACAAGGTCCATAGACCTTAAGTACATAACTCATATACTCTATATAAGGATAAAATACAAAATACATAAATACAATGTAAATACTAGTTACATTTTTTTACAAAAAGAGCAATCGCTCTGATCAATCCCAAAGGGGCAAAATAAAGTGTCATCAATTTGAGGACCAGGGGAGATAGGAACTCACCCCTATAGCCCCCCTGCTTATCTAGCTAGCTAGTGTCACAAGCCCTGAGCTGTTCACAGGAGGGGCGGGATACAAATTGAATAAATAAATAAATAAATTCCAGGAAATTCCTGCACAACTGGGTAGCTTGTATCAAAAAGCAGGCAACATTCCACCAAATCTGCTCCTTCTTAGCTCCCAAGAGCCAATGAGTCAAGATGGAGTCAGATCTGCCTGGTAGCATTCCTACCAGATTTCCTGAAATAGGATAAGATCAATCGAGTCGCTGCCTTTGCCTACACGATTGTCCTCAGCACGTGATCCCTCCAAGAGCCGGATTGATGGAAAAGAATCCCCAGGTACCTAAAATTACTGACTTGTTGGATGGAATGACCCTGAATATCCCATTTGTAGGACCGCCTTTGGTTGGAAAACACCATTATCTTAGATTCTAAGAAATTAATATTAAGTTTATTATCCCTGCAGTAGATCGCAAAAACCTGCATCTGTCTCCGCAGCCCTAAAGCAGTCTGTGAAAGCAGGGCCACATCATCCGTGAAAAATAAACACCCAATAACCCTTGATCCCAATTTAGGGGGGAAGAATCTTGCTTCTGCCATTAAAGGAATAACGTTATTGATTAAGATGTTAAAAAGAGTGGGTGCCAATAATGTTTGGTGTATCTCAGTCCCCGCACAATTGGTTCTAATTCAGCCACATTTATTTGTTGCCTAAGTGTCATAATTTTTTCTTTTTGCTCTACAGTACGGTGGGTTTTATTAATTCGGTCTAGCTGTCTGAGTTGTGTATACAATTCCCTAGTCATTTGGCTTTTTTCTTTTTTTAGCTTTGCAATTGCAGAAATATACATCCCCCTTAGATAGGCTTTTGCCGTCTCCCATAGCAATTGTGGATGGGTATCTTCTACATAACTTATTTCAATAAATTCTATCCGGTTCTGTTTTGTGGTTTCCTGAATTTCTATATTCTTGAGGTAATATTTATTAAGCCTCCACATTGGTCTAGTAGGTTTTTCTGCCCCTTCAACACCATATGTTAATATCATAACATTGTGGTCTGAAAAAACAATATTTTAAATCCTGCATTTTGTACAGTTCAATATATTGGGTTTATCCACCAGAATGTGGTCAGTGTTAGAATAGGTATTGTGTGGGGCAGAATAAAAGGAGAATTCATTTGATGCAGGGTGAAGTTGCCTCCATACATCAATCCATGAATTGTCAAGGAACATCTCTCCTATATTTTTGTTAGCTACAGTCAATTGGACTTTGGGGAGTTTATCAGCTACATCTAGTGGGACGTTAAAGTTCCCCAGAATAATAAGTTGTCCCTTAGCTTCTTCTGTAATTATAGGAATAAGTTCTCTAAAAAGGGGCAATTGTTCTTTATTTGGGGCATACACACATACCACCGTTATATCTTTTTCTTCAATTTGACCAGTGACTAGTATAAATCTCCTGCTGTTGTCACTCACTTGCTTTGAGCATTTAAAGTTAATTGCATTAGCGAATCCCAATATTACTCCGGCTTTTTTCCTGGATGAAGATGAAAAAAATATCTGTTGAAAGAACTTATTTTGAAATCTGACTTGGTCACGCTACAATAGATGTGATTCCTGCAGTGCCACTATCTCTAACTTATTTCTTTTTATCCACTGCCAGACTCGCTTCCTTTTTGTTGGACAGTTTAGCCCTCTAACGTTGAGGGTACCAATTTGTAGTCCAGTCATCTTTGGCCCGCTCTAATTCCCATCCCTGTTATATGCACCATTTGTCCCCCTATTTTGTACCCCATGTTTTGGACGGCAAGTGAGCTGCTCCACCCCTCCGTTCTCCATCCTATCCTTCTACAAGGCCCCTGTGCAAGGGGTGGGGGGGGGGGAGGAAAAAGAAAAAACAGGGGGAAAACAAAAAACAAAAAAGAAGAGAAAACTTCCATCCTAACCATACCCCATTCCCATCTTCCCCCCACTACCCCAACATGATTTCCCATCACCCTGAAAGTCCACCAATGGTCCTACACCTTCCAGGCCTTGAGCTTCCAGTGGTTGCCCAATAACATTGTAGGCAGTGGAATCACACCCACCTGCCTTCGAAAAATCATTACCTTACTAAACTCCTTTTCTGTTTATGTTACTACCCACCCCCACCCCAAACATTGTGAATACAAACAACAACAGCTACCCCACCAAACTTTAAGGAAACTTTACAATCCAGAGCAGTTTTATAAGTTTACCAAAAGTGAAACTCTCCTTCCTTCCATCAGGAATGGACATCTCTGCATTAATTTAAAAGAAAAAGGGTCTCACCAATAGCGGTCCTTCAGTTTCGGCCAGGTTCTTACCATTATAGAGGGTACATCCCTCACCCCTTATAGTCCCTTGTGCGAACCTGGACGCATTGCAGTCTTCCGCCCTCTGCTGACCCAACCGAACTATTACATCTTAATAACAACACAGCATAAAGATGCTCGCGTTCATGTCTGTTGCTTTTCCAACTTGCATTCCCACTTCACCGTACCTTATCTGTGTCTTGATCTCCTCAGGAGGTTTTTCAACTGTGGCAGGTGTCTGTCAATGTACAGGAGAAGGTCCTTTTCCTCCTGAAATGTATGTCTCCCTCCTGCATGCATGAACGAGAATTTGGCAGTGGGTCTCATCTGTGCTTTAATCCCTTCTTTGAAGAAGACCTCAAAGTACTTGCGCCAGCGTCTTCTCTTCTCCATAGTTTCAGCAGACCAATCTTGGGATATCTTGAGTTTTTGCCCCAGAAATTCCAGTTTTTGTTGCTTGCTTGCAGCAGCCAAAATATTTTCTTTATCCACAAATCTCAGGAACTTGACGATAATAGATCTAGGGGGAGTCTTTTTCATTGGGTTTGGCTCTGAGTGCCCGGTGTGCCCTTTCTATTTCCACATTGCCCATGTCTGGATTGTCAGGAAAGAGCATGAGCAGTACTTTTTCCACCAAAGCAGGCATTCCTTCCTTTTCAGCCCCTTCAGGAACCCCATTGATCCTTAGATTCTTGCCCATCCCCCTGTTTTCTAAATCCTCTGTCCCCCCCCCCCCAAGTTTATGAGGTGTTTCTCGGCTGCACCCAGACAATTGTCCCGTGCAAATTCCCTGTCTTCTAGGGCGCCGGCCTAACTGCGCTTCTAGGGCTTCAACTTTATTGTCCAGGGTGTGCTAGGGGTGGGACTACCGGATCATCTGGTATCCGATACTGCCGGTATTTGGTGTACCGGCAGTATTGGATTAAACCCGGTAATCCGGCCCGCTTACCGGATTCCCCCGTACCGGATTTTTTACATTGCGGCCATTCAAATGAATGGCCACAATGTAAAAAAAAACACCGAAGCCCCCCACTTTATTTTCCCTCCCCAGTCCAGGCTGCGTGGGTGGAAGGGGGGACACCCCCAACCCAGCCTGCCCAGCCTGGCTTTAAAAAAAAAAATTTCCCCCCAAAGTCCTTGCTAGTGCAGGCTCCGGGCCGCCGCCGGCAACCCGGAGCCCGCACCAGCAGGTACGATCCCTGGGGTGGGGGGTGGTTTAACACCCCACCCCACCCCAGGGATCAGATCACCCTACCTAGTCCTACCTCCCCACCCAGGGATCGCCTACCTTGCACTACAGGTGGCGGTGGCAGTGGTCCGACTCCGGCGGCTTCAGCGCTGGCTGTGGCTGCCAGCTTCAGTGCTACTAGGCCTTCCGGGGAAACCCAGAAGTTCACTGGAAGGCCTAGTAGTGCTGAAGCCGGCAGCCACAGCCAGCGCTGAAGCCGCCGGAGTTGGACCGCCACCGCCGCTGCCCGGAGCGCAAGGTAAGCGATCCCTGGGTGGGGAGGTAGGGTGATCCCTGGGGTGGGGTGTGTGTTAAACCACCCACCACCCCAGGGATCACCCTAGTACCTGCTGGTGTGGGCTCCGGGTCGCTGGCGGCGGCCCGGAGCCCGCACTAGCAGGGACTTCGGGGGAATTTTTTTTTTTTAAAGCCAGGGTGGGTGCGGGGTGCTCCCCCTTCCACCCGCACAGTCTGGGAGGGGGAGGTTTTTTGTGCTTTTTCCATTGATTTCAATGGGGACAGTTCCCCATTGAAATCAATGGAACAAATCCAGTAACGGTAAACCGGTACACAGATCCGGCAATCCGGTTTTTAAAAATCTGGTAACCGGTAAATCCAGTAGCCGGTATTTGACCCGATGTCCCACCCCTAGTGTGCACCTTTCTGTCCATTGCCTCGTGGGAAGTCTCTAGTTTTTGCACACATTCCCTAAGCAATAAGCAATCATTGCTCACTTCCCTGAGATCTGCCTTTATATCTTTCATCAGTGCCTGTATATTGGTATATATGGTGCACACCCCTGCAATCTCCCGCTCTCCCTCCTCTGCTGCCATTTTCTTGGCCTGTTCTGGGCTACAGTCACGGCTAGGCCCTGGAGTCTCCCCTTTGGAGTTACCTTTTCTGGGCAAGGATTTTACCGTTTTTCTGTTCCTCCTGCTCCTTCTTGGTTCTGGTTTCATCAGCTCTACTTTTGGGGTATGTACATTTTAGTTTATCCCTTTATAAAAGGAGTAATCACATGGGCCTCACTGGAGCTTTCACCAAATGCAGCTACTTTCCACGCATGCCCCCTGGTGGTCTCTCGTGCTGATTGATTTATGCAATTGATTGAAAACGAAAAATGTAAAATCCTTTGCTGAAAAAAGAGGTAAATAAACTATAATATTATTCTTAAAATGTTTATTTATTTATTTTAACGATTTATACCCTGCCCCCTCCTGCAAAAGCAGCTCAGAGCGGCTAAGAAACATCTAAAAATCTGCTAAAATACAAATAATATAAATTCACATAAACTATAACACATTCATAGAATGTAAAAATGCAGAATAAATAGACACATAAATAGTGGGTCAAGAAAACAACCAAAGCAACAAAAAAAACACCTCCCTAACCCTCCAGAATCCCCTAATCTTACCCATCTCCCTCACCAATATGATGTTCATTCTCCTTCTACAGGCCGCAAAAACTGTAATATGCAAACAGATGTGCTTTTATCAAAGGATGGAGGGGCCCTGTGAAAGTATAGAGGCTTTTATTTAACTTTTGGTATTGTCAAGGAAGAATATAAAAGAGATTGTCTTAGCACTTAGGATCTTGTATGAGGAACTTTGTTAGAATGAGCCTTAAAACTATTCTGTATCTCTCCCTGATTCACTGTAAGCTCCTCAGACTTTCCTCAGCCTCCCACTGCCTGGCTTCCTGCTAGAGATTTAAAGGAACTGAGTACATATCCTCACAGCAACTAGAAAGTCACTCAACAAATCAAAGCCACTTTTAATAAGACTACATAAACCCGGGTTTTGCAAGTGACACATCTAGATCAGTGGAAAGTGAGAACAGAGAGTCCAAACAGTGGCAATAGAAGTAGTGGCAAGGGTTTGCTGCATGGTCACAATATGAATAAGAATTATAATTGATATTGCCAGTTCCAGTTGTTCAAAAATCATGAGTTCGGCTTCCGAAAGACATGAGACGAACACAATTTTAAAAATATATTTGACTTGATTTCATTGTTGGGGGGGAGGGGTGGCTTCAGGGCTCCTGTTTTATGATAGCTAGAAATGTACAGACTGATTCCCAAAGCACTCCGCTGGTGTAAGTGTGAACGCCAACTCAATGCTTTGAGATCTGGGCTGCCTGCCTTTTTGAAATGAAAGCTGAGATTCTCCATTCCAGTAGCTGGGGATTTAAGAAAAATACCAACTATTGTGAAACACACAATAAAATAATATAAGCTATAAGCACAGTTATACGTTAAAGTGACCAGCCACTCAGTTCTCACATCATTCTCTGAGACTGTAATGTAACTGAGTCTTGATGCAGTTGGTTTATTGTATTCTTTATCGGTTCTCAGACAAAGGCTTTTTTTGTTTGCAGTATTGTGTAGAAGTCTTTATGATGCTCTTGGAATTTGCCTGCTGTACTGGTATGGAAGGAAGGATGGATGTGTGTGCAACAGTAAAAGTCATATCCCTTAATACAATTCCATTGCATATTGGTAACGAGCAACATCTTGGAGTTTTTATACCAACCAAACTCACATTGTTCACAGTGTTGGGATTATCTGCGTGAGAATTTCAAGATTTGGACCCTCAGCAGGGTCTTGTGTTTAGCAGAACGTAGCAAAACAGAATAGATAGCAAGATGGTTTTGTGAAGGCATTAAATTGAAGTACAAAGAACCACAAAGCAAAGGATGTTCAACTGGCAGAAGCCTCTTTGAGACCTGACTGACTGTGTGATGTGATTCTGAAATTGCATGGTGAAGCAGAGCTCAGCAGTAGTTGTAATAAAGGTCTTAAGTGATGCAGCAGGGGCACAGTTGTGTTTTGAATTCACCCCAGTAAATGAGGCACCTAAGTGGAATCTACGTCAGCAGAATACATAACACCAGAATAATGTGAGTGAGATGTACTTATTCTTGGAGTTCATGCTATGTAAAGCTTCTCTAATGATACCCAGAGCCCCTCTTATACAACTAACTTCCAGATGACTGACCACTCTTACCTACAGTGAGGCAAACAGTCTTGTGTCATTTTGTAGTGCTAGAGCCAGCTAGCTGATCAGGTGAAACATGAAGCTTTGACTTGATTTATTGCCTGCTGGTAGCTTGTACTGTAACTGCATTGTCCTGCTGTATGCACTGTTTAATAGCTTTAAGCTGTCCTTTGACAGAGCCCCATTGTAAACAAGCTGTTTGGCTCAACTGGGATATCCTGTAAAAATATTTCAGTAAAAACAGAAGCTGACATCATTGTAAAGAGCAGTGTTCTCTCTGTTAGTGACTCCAAAACCCCAAACTATCCCCATTAAAGAACTTTAGATGCTTCTCTTTGACCCTGAATATGTTGACTTCATTGTTTAATCAGATCAGTCCTTTCCAACTGGTTGGATCTGTGTGGCCCTGCTTAACTCTGTCACCAATTACATCAGTGGTTTTCAATGTTCCTCACTCAGAGAGCTGGCAGATCTTTCTAAAAAAATAATAATAATTATATATCATTATAAGAAAGCAAAAAAGGTGCATTAGAAAAGCCGTCATATCTGGTAGTAGTGGTGGTGTTGAGCACGTTACTGTGATTATCTTTCTTTTGCTGTAGGAGATTCAAAAAATCAGAAGTCAGAAATAAAGAGAACATGTCTTTTGAGGGCATCTTGGTATTCTTGTTATGTGTCAGTACTGTGTCAAAAAGAAAAAAAAGACTGGCCACAGAACAAAAGCTCGAACCCATATATAGTATGTCCAAACAGCCCAGCAGAGTATGTACCAGCCAAAATCCGTTTAGTGTTTCTGTGAACCAAGCAAGCCTGCCCCAAAGGGACAGCACAAGGCACTCTAAATTACAAGATATCTAAGGAATTCTATAAATGTCCTCAGTCAGTAGGCAAAGCAAAACATTTCATATGCTTTTGGAGTCCTTCGCAGATGTCACCTTATGATAAGCCCTCAACACAGACTCCCCTGGCAGCAGATCATCAGGAGTGCTGTATTCTTGGTGGTACAGTTTTTGTAGCTATAGTCAATCCAGTGAGAGGTAAACACCTCAAGTTCTTCTCAGCAGCAAGAGTGGGAGCTGGGCCCATGGCTGCAAAAGCCACAAATGGGTCACCAATGACCAGTGTCTTTAGGCTGCTGCCTGAAGGTCACTGCCCTCAGGGATACTGCCCCTCTTATAACAATGGGCAAGGGAAATCCTCCATTAACCACAGTTTCAGCGTTTGGCTGAGAAATCCACTGCACAGAGGCATACACAGCCCCCTTCCACCAGTAGGATACTGGCATGAGGGGTGGGGATATGGGCATGAGTTATATAGCAGGGGTAGTGCTATAGGCGTGACGAGCATGGCTGGCTAGGTCTTCAGCTGAGCCCAGCAGAAAGCGCAGTGCTGCTAACAGTTGCTACGGCACCCCCAACTTCATCCATTCTGTGCCCCTGCAACTATGGCATCCCAGTTGACCCTGACTAGGAGGAAGACCCACCTACCTCTTCTTTCCAGCTTTCCTCAAACTGGTGCCTCAAAGAGGGTGATGGACAGAGAGAATATGTGAGGTAAGGAAACCTTCCTATACCAAGCCTGGCTGCAGACTGAGTCATGAACCACTGAGTTTTACCATCCAGACTTAAGGTGAGCACACATCCTGCTTTAGGTAGGATAGTCATGGCTGGGGTTGTGCTTTCATGCTGCCCTTGGGAGGAGGGACCACTTAATGTTCTACCTCTGGGCAATGTGACAGTGTGCTGGGCGATGTGACAAAATGGCCCCACGCAGCACGTGAGGTGGCAAAACAGCAGGGTCCTGGGTAACTTGGCAGCAGGACTCCTGTCTGTTGCTTCTACTGCTGGTGAGTCAGCGTGTATTTGTGTGTCTGTAGGGGCAGAAGGATAGATAATGTAGATTGACTTCATTTGTTTTGTTTTGTTTTGAAATTTCCAAGCCCAATAGTAATAGACTATTTTAAATATGCACCATTTATGTAAGTTTATGCATATTTATGCAAATCGGGGTAGAGCATGGGCATCTCACTCTGAGGTTTTAAAAATCAGGTCTCTTAATGCAAACTGTACATACCATCATTACAAGAGAAGAATTTGGCCCTTTTAACACAAACTCTGCACTACTCAAATAAACATACTGTACTGAGTTTCACAAAATGTAGTGACTCTGTGCACTTACTGTACCTTTAAAGTTTGGTTCAGGAGGCTTGTCACTTAGGAGATCTGGAGGTGGCTGAACCTGAAAATGAACCATGGCTGGAGGCAGCTTGTGAATAATTTATCCCTTCACTGTGCAAACTTTATTGTTTTGATGTTACTTTTTCCCCTTGTTGTTTCGATCCAGCTAGAGTCACTGGAGTTAAATTAGCAAGCTTGACTGGATGAAGCCCTCAGCTTCTCACTATGTCAGGTAAAACACTCAGGGAAAAGACAAGAAGGACTCACTCACCACACCAGGCAAACAGCAGCACTCCACACGTCAGTCTGGGAAAGAAGGGAACAGGAGAATATATGAAGGGGGACTTAGCTTGGGTAGGCTCAGTCAACGTCACTCCAGGGCCAGTCTCTGATCACTGGCGCTGTGTGTTTCACACAGCATTTGTAGCCAGCCCCCCATGCGTGTCCTGAGGTGCTGGGAACGCCGCAGTGTTACTGGCCCCGCCCCCGCATTGTGTGGCGGCAGGGAAACACTTCCCGGTTTGGGCGCGACGTGCTGTGACATGGAGGGGTCTCCTGCATCCGGGACCCCAGTGGTAAGATTGGTTGCGGAGCTGGTGCTAGGGTGGGAATCAGCTGCTCTGAGCTGGGGGTGCGCTGCGGGTGTCCGTGCACGGCCTTGGAACCGCGTCCGGGGGCATGCCCCTGTGACAGTACCCCCCTGACAAGCCCCCCATTGAAGGTCCCAATGAGGGCCTGGTCTGGCAGGGTGGCGACGATGAAAGAGACGTACTAAGCGGGGAGCAGTAACTTTACTTGCCGGTTCCCAAGATCGCTTGTCCGGTCCATATCCTTGCCAGTCAATAAGATAGTACAAGCGACCATACCGGAGTTTGGAATCCAAGATAGCCTTGACCTCGTATTCAGGTTCATCTTGAATTGTAGGACTGACTATAGTGGAATCGTCTGTCACCTCCTCAGGGGGCGGAGCTTTTTTAAGGAGGGAGACATGAAAAGTTGGGTGAATCCGAAGCTGTGGAGGAAGGGTGAGCTTGAAGGTGACGTCGTTAATCTGTTTTTCTACAGGGAATGGACCAGTTTCTTGGATGGGTGTGCGGAGGGGTAGTGTTGTTTAGATACCCAGACATAGTCTCCCGGTTGAAGGGATAGCGTGGGTTGTCATTGTTTGTCTGCTTGGAGCTTGTAATGTTGCCGAGATTGGGTCAGGGTGGTCTGTGCCGCTGCCTGGGCTTGGTGGATATGTTGCACCAAGCTGCCTGTGGCGGGGAGGCTAGTCTCTGGTATATCTAAGGCTGCTAAATGCTACATGGCTAAAACTGAACTCCTTATCTTCCCCCCTCATCCTTCCTCTCCTTCCTCACTGTCAATAATTATTGATGGAGTCACCATCCTGCCTGTCCCCCAAGTCCGTAGCCTAGGCTTCATCTTTGACTCACCCCTTTCTTTTAAACCCTACATTGACTCTGTTGCTAAATCCTGTCGCTTCTCCCTCCATAACATTGCTAAGATTCGCCCTTTTCTCTCTGTCTCGTCTGCCAAAACTCTTGTTCATGCTCTGGTCATCTCTCGCCTCGATTACTGTAACCTCCTTCTCACTGGCCTTCCCCGGTCTCACCTTTCTCCCCTCATCTCTGTCCAAAACTCTGCTGCCAGGGTCATCTACCTCGCCAGTCGCTTCGACCATGTGCAGCCCCTCCTCTCTTCGCTTCACTGGCTTCCCCTTCCTGAACGAATCCTGCACAAGCTCCTAGTCTTCACCTATAAAGCTCTTCACAACCTTGCTCCCCCCTACCTCTCTGCACTTATCGCCCTCCATACTCCAGCCCGTGCACTTCGCTCCTCCTCTGTCCCTTCTCTCACCCTTCCACGCCTTCCCTGCTCCCCTAAGCGCCTTCGTCCCTTCTCACTTGCTGCCCCCCATGCCTGGAACTCCCTCCCTGTCCACATCCGCCTTGCCCCCTCCCTTCATACCTTCAAATCTCTCCTTAAAACTCACCTCTTTCGCTCTGCTCTGTCTGACTCTTTATCCTGCTGAGCCACTATTCCTATACCTACGATCGGTTTACCCTTATCCTTGCAACATGGACCTGCCTGCTGTCATTCTCATCGTAACCAAGCCAAGTACGTGCACTTGAGACCTCGCATCTTCATGAATGTTAGACCCCTTGTCTCTCCCTCTGTTCCCCTTCCTAAGTCTCTCCCCCAGCTCCTGTCTCTCAGATTGTAAGCCCTAGGAGCAGGGACCGTGTCTATTTTATTACTTTGTAAAGTGCCAGGTACACTGCTGGCACTATATAAATGTTTGTTATTAATAATCATCATCATCATCATCATCATCTAAGGCTGCCATGCGGGGGTGATATCCATAAGAGACAAAAAAGGGTGAGGAGCCGAGTGAGGCATTGGGTGCATTATTATGTGCGAATTCCGCAAGGCGTAACTAGGTGTACCAATGGTCCTGTAAATAATTTATGTAACAATGTAAGTACTGTTCAAAGTCCTGATTTATTCTCTCCACTTGACCATTCACCTGAGGATGATAAGCAGTGGTGAGCTTTACTTGCACTTGCAGAGCTGCAAGCAGGGCTTTCCAAAAACGTGAGGTAAATTGCGAGTCACGATCGCTAATTATTTCCTGTGGCCAACCATGTAACTTGACAACGTGCCAGAGGAAAAGGAGGATGGTGCGATATGCAGTTAGTAGCCCCTTACACGCAATGAAGTGGGCCATTTTTGTAAAATGGTCCACGATCACGCATACTGTGGTGTACCCCCGAGAGGAGGGTAGCTCGACAATAAAGTCTATTCCTACTCACTGCCAGGGCCCCTGTGGGGTTTCATTGAGGTGTAGTAACCCTCTCCGGGGCTGCCGGGGTACCTTGGTGTGGGCACAGATTGCGCAATTGGCTACGTAGCCTCGCACGTCCGCACCTATTGTTGGCCACCAAAATTTTCATTGGACTAGTTGGCTGGTACGTTCTGGTCCCGGATGTCCAGCTAGTGGTGCATCATGGTGGTCCCGCAGTACCTGCGTGTAAAAGGAGGGTGGAACAATTACAAGTTTCCCTTTTTTAACTAGAACAGACTCTTCCCTGTAAGTAGGATCGGTAAGGGGTAATAATTGCCTTGCCGTGGCTTGTCTTAATTGTTCGTGGGCCTCCATGGTGGCAGCAAAAACCTTACGATCCAAAAGGGGTCCTGATCGTTTCTTCTCATCGCAGGTTCCTTCGTAAGACCATGAGAGGGCATCTGCAAGTATGTTAAGCTTGCCCGGACGATACCGGATTGTGAAAGAGAATTGCGCAAAAAAGAGCGCCCACTGGGCGTGTCGTGCATTAGCAATCTGTGCGGTGTACAAATAAGTCAAATTTTTATGGTCAGTGACCACCACAACAGGGTGGTTTGCCCCTTCGAGATAGTGTCTCCCAGTCTCGAAGGCAGCCTTGATTGCTAGAAGCTCTCTATCAAAAATAGTATAGTTTTGTTCGGCCAACGTTAGCTAATGAAAATAGTAGGCACAGGGTAACATTTGGTGATGCAAGGGTTCTTCTTGCGATAATACGGCCCCTATCACCTTATTAGAGGCATCTGCTTCAACTTGAAAGGGTAGCTGAAAGTCCGGGTGCCGTAGGAGGGGTGCAGCCATAAAGGCGGCCTTCAAGGCAGTGAAACTGTGTTGTTGCTGTGGCCCCCAGGAGTAAGGCTGATTCTTTTTCAGGAGCTGAGTGAGTGGCGTGGTAATTTTAGCATAGTTAGGTATGTATTGTCGGTAGTAATTCATGCTACCAAGGAACCGTTGCAGGGGTTTGACGGCTTTTGGTGGGGGCCAGTGTTGGATTGCCTCAAGTTTGTGAGGATCCATGCGAATGCCGGTGGGTGTAATGAATCCAAGAAACTCGGCCATTGTTAAATGAAACACATTTTTCCAATTTACAATATAACTGATGCAGGCGCAGGCGCTGCAGTACAGTGTGCACATGTTCTATGTGTTGGGTCATATTTATAGAAAAGATGAGAATGTCGTCAAGGTATGTGATGATGAAAATGTCGAGAAGATCCCGTAAGATGTCATTGATAAAATGCTGGAATGTTAGCAGGAGCATTGGCAGTCCAAACGGCATGACTAAATATTCGAAGTGCCCGTAGTGGGTCCGAAAGGCAGTTTTCCATTCATCCCCCTCTCAGACCCTTACCAAATTGTAGGCCCCTCATAAGTCCAACTTTGTGAAAATGTGAGCCCCTTGAAGCCGATTCAGGAGCTCAGGAATCAATGGCAGCGGATACCGGTTTTTAATGGTGATTGCATTGAGACCTCGGTAGTCAATGCAGGGTTGCAACCCCCCCATCCTTTTTTGGAACAAAGCAGATGGGGGCCCCTGCAGGGGAGGATGAATGGCAGATGGTTCCCTGGGCTAAGGCTTCGTCCAGGTATTTCCGGAGTGTTTCCAACTCTGGTTTGGAAAGAGCATAGATACGCCCAAAAGGCAGCTCCGTCCCTGGTTGAAGCTCAATTGGGCAGTCGTATGCTCGGTGCGGGGGTAGTGTAGTGGCAGCTTGTTTATTAAAGATGTCGGCGTAGTCCTGATACTATGATGGTAATTGCAATAAGTCGGGGCCTTCTGCACCGATTATGGTCTTGTTTGCTGTCTACACAGGAGGGGTTTTACAACACATGGTCCGACACAGGTCAGAGATCCAATGGAGCTGGTTCTTCACCCAAGAAATCTGGGGGTGGTGCTTCCAAAGCCAAGGGAGGCCAAAGACCAGCGGAAAGAGGGGTGTACTTACTACGTCAAAGGCCAGCTCCTCTTGGTGCCTGCCAATGTTGCATTGTAATTTAACAGTTTGGACCGTAATTGGTCCCGATTTCATAGACGAGCCATCAATTGTGTGCACTGGTTGGGGCGCCACCTTGGGTTGAGTGGGGACTGTGTGTAGCTGGACCAGACCCAAATCCATAAGGTTGCTGGCAGCGCCGGAGTCCAGAAGAGCCCAGGTTACCACAGAACGTGCCAAAGTGATTTTCAGCATCACAGGGATTCGGAAATGGCTTCCAAAGGTGTTGAGTGTTGAGGGAATTATGTTTAGGTCTGGGGCGTCCCCTGCCCGCCTCGGCCAGTAGCGTTTCCTGGTGTCTTTCGAGGTGCCGTCAAGGCTGGGCAGGCTTGCACGAAGTGTCCTGGCTCGCCGCAATAGTAACAGGAACGGGCTCTTAGGCGATTGTCTCACTCTTCTGGAGTAAGGGGCCCTTGCGCTGCTCCAAGTTGCATGGGCTCTGGTTTGGGACTCTTGCTGGCCTCAGGGGTTCCACCTGACACTACGGGGGTGCGAGGGATATACGGAAGCTGAGTCTCTTGTTACCGTTCCCGACAGCGTTCCATCATCCTTTCCTCAATCTGCAAAGCAAGTGAGGAGAGCTGTTCCAAGGTATCAGGCAACGTCGTAAATGTGAGATGGTCTTTTATTTTGTCATTGAGACCTCTGCGAAAAAGGACACATAGCACTTCATCTGGCCAACGCAGTTCAAGAGCCAATTGCTGAAACTGCATGATATATTCCAATATGTTCCGTTTGCCCTGTTTAATGGCTTAATCTGTGCTTGGGCATCCTGGGTGCAGTGAGGGTGGTCAAACAAAAAAGCAAATTTCTTTACAAATTCCCTATAATCGCTCAGAAGGGGGCTTTTGCCCTTGAGCAGCGTTGTGGCCCATTCCAGGGCCAGCCCCCCCAAGTTACCGATGATGAAGGCCACCTTCAAATCATCGGTGGCATAAGTCTTAGGCTGTACTGTAAAAGTTAACTCACAAAAGGCCATAAAACCCTGGAACTGTTGTTGGTCCCCCACAAACTTCTCCTGCCTCACCGTTCAACCACCCACATGATACAATACACACCACGGGGGGAGGACAATCTAGTGCTCAATGTGAGGGTTGGAAGGAACAGGGATTCCCAGGACCACAGGGTAGGGAAAGAGGACAAACTTACTGAGAAGGGGGAAGGGGAGATCCACGGAAGGGAGGGGCGCGTGCACACACTCCATGCCCTCCCTCGTTCTCTCTCGCACTCACACTCAGGGAAAAGACAAGAAGGACTCACTCACCACACCAGGCGAACAGCAGCACTCCACACGTCACTCCGGGAAAGAAGGGAACAGGAGAATCTATGAAGGGGGACTTAGCTTGGGTAGGCTCAGTCAACGTCACTCCAGGGCCAGTCTCTGATCACCAGCGCTGCCGGTGTCCGTGCGCGGCCTTGGAACCGCGTCCGGGGGCATGCCCCTGTGACACACTGGTGAAACTGACCAGAGCAAACTTCTAATTGCAAGGCAATCCTGCTGATAAAACTGACCAGAGTCCCTTCCCAAAGCAAAGCAAAACTCCCCACTGGTGAAATTGGCAATCACAAAGCCCCTTGCTGAAACTGGCTTGCTGTTGAAACTGATACGCCTGGTGTTCAGACATTCATTCCATGGTGTGTTTTCGGCTGTCCCACATATCTGCTGAGGAATTTTTTTATTCTGGGGATCACCACTAACTGTCAAGATTAATGTCATGCAGTTAAATAATGTACCTGTCTTACAGTCTGGCACATAATCATACTAGCTTGAGACTTAGCAGTGGGAAACCTTGCTCCCCCCTACCTCTTCACAACCTCGCTTCCCCCCTACCTCTCTGCATTTATCGCCCTCCATACTCCAGCCCATGCACTTCGCTCCTCCTCTGTCCCTTCTCTCACCCTTCCACGCTTTCCCTGCTCACCTAAGCGCCTTCGTCCCTTCTCACTTGCTGCCCCCCATGCCTGGAACTCCCTCCCTGTCCACATCCGCCTTGCCCCCTCCCTTCATACCTTCAAATCTCTCCTTAAAACTCACCTCTTTCGCTCTGCTCTGTCTGACTCTTTATCCTGCTGAGCCACTATTTCCTATACCTACGATCGGTTTACCCTTATCCTTGCAACATGGACCTGCCTGCTGTCATTCTCATTGTAACCAAGCCAAGTACGTGCACTTGAGACCTCGCATCTTCATGAATGTTAGACCCCTTGTCTCTCCCTCTGTTCCCCTTCCTAAGTCTCTCCCCCAGCTCCTGTCTCTCAGTTGTAAGCCCTAGGGGCAGGGACCGTGTCTATTTTATTACTTTGTAAAGTGCCAGGTACACTGCTGGCACTATATAAATGTTTGTTAATAATAATAATAATTAATAATTAATAAGTGGGCAGTGCTTTATTAGTTTAGTATTACAAAGCAGGTGGCTCTTTTAGATGTCTAAGTAATTAGTCTTCCTATTCGTTGTGCACCCCTAGAGCAAGCTGCAAAAACGGATTTTGATGCCCAAGAAAAACCATATCCTGAAACCTTAAAAAGTGGGATGAGTGGTGATTTTTATTATCCATTTGCTTGTATATGCATGGTTAAAGCCAATCCGGTTATTTACAGAAGTACCTGTTCGGCAGGGATAGCACAGGAACAGGCTGCTGGGCAGTACAATCTGATTAGATACCTTGATCAGCTCATATTCTTTCCCTGTTTTGCATTTACAGTTCGGTGACACTGATAAGAGTTTGCTGCAAATAGCAGGACAATCCTCCACTGTTAAAGTCAATGTGAGTTTTGCCATTGACTTTAATGGCAGCGGACTAGGCCTCAAATTTAGGATTGGGACCTTTCCAGCAGGCTTGCTGCAATGTTGGTTACAAAGGTAGAGAGATGCTTCCGTTCTTAACAGCTACCACAATCTGCGGCTGACTTCACACATTGTTTTTTGTTCATATGAGAAGGAAAAATCTTCCCCCCGCACTCTAATGAAGTGCTAGTGTTTTGCTGTATTTCCAAATAAGACAGATTCAGCTTGCCAAGCTATTTGCTTCCCCAAACCGCATCCTCCATTTTGGTCATGCCAGGCTGAATTACTGTCTAACCGTTGTCTCTGTTTGGTTGAACAGAGATAAAATTGGCTCCCCAAAAGAGGTCTATTTGGCTCTGAAACATAAAGTTGGAATTGTTTACAGAGTGAAAACATATGCTTTGTGAGATTCCAGGTCCAACATGCTAAGTGGGTAACTAGGCTTCCTAACATTATTTGAGTAAACACAAGAAACTATACTATTATTTTTTTTTTTAAGCAGAGAAATAATGGTAGCTGGCAAAAGAAGAATGCTAACTCCAAGGCTGAAAAGTAGGGTGATAGAATGGCATCACAGGGTGTTTTCAGATGTGATGGTGGCACAGTTCAACCCGCTTTATTTATTTATTTAATTTTGATTTTGATTTCTTGGCCGCTCCCTCCTGCTATAGCAGTTTGGGGAGGCTCACAACATATTCAAATCATATAAAAATATAATTTAAAATATATAATATAATCATAAATAAAACATCAATAAATGAACAAAATATAAATAACAGTATAAAATCAATATAAAACATACTCCTAGGCAGAGCTAAAAGACCCTCCCAACCCCCCAACCATCGCCCATCTCTCTTGCCAAAAGCCTGGCAGAACAGTCAGGTCTTGCACTGCCTACGGAAAGAGGGGAGGCCTGGAGCCAGGCAGACCACCATTGGGAGGGAGTTCCACAGCTTTTGTGCGGCTACCGAGAACGTCCTCCTCGTCATCACCACCCGAGATACCCAGGGGACTCTGAGGAGGGTGCCTCCGACCGACCGCAGGGGTCGAGCCAGGACCCGGAGAGTAAGGTGATCCTGCGGGTAGGTGGGGCCCAAGCTGTTTAGGGCTGTATAGGTCAAAACCAACACCTTGAATCAGGCCCAGAAGACTGTAGGCAGCCAGTGCAAAGAACAGAGCACTGGTGTAATGTGCTCATGGCAACCCGCACTGTGTTATGCACCAGCTGCAGTCTTTGGACCATCACCAAGGATAGCCCCATGTAGAGCATGTTGCAGTAGTCCAGTCGTGAGGTGCTGAATGCATGGATGATGGTGGTTAGTCCAGTCGTGAGGTGCTGAATGCATGGATGATGGTGGCTAAATCAAAGTCTGAGACATAGGGCTGAAGCCGTTGCACCAGATGTAATTGGCGAAATGCGCCCTTCACTATAGCTGCCACCTGGGTGTCCAGGCAGAGCAGTGAGCCAAGAAGCACCCCCAGACCACAAACCTGAGAAACCAATGGAGGGCAGACCCCATCAATGACGGGTGCCATCACTCCCTCACCCTCTCCCACCAGCATCAGCTCCGTCTTGTCAGATTTCAGCTTCAGACAGCTACGTTGAACAGGAGAGGGGACAAAATAGAGCCTTGCAGGACTCCACATGTGAGGTCCCGGGGAGATGATGAACAATCACCCAGAACCACACGTTGAGTTCTTTTGGCCAGGAAGGTACGGAGCCATTCAAGAACAGTTCTGCCCACCCCGGCTCTGTCCTGTGAGTCACCAAAATCCAGGGGCGGCTGGTGGCTTTTTAGTTTGGAGGGGCAGTAAGGCCGGCGAGCCGGTGGGTGGAGCCAGGGCAATGGTAGGCGGAGCCAGGGCATAACCCAGCAGCAAGGAGTTCCCAGGGTTAACATCAGATGGAAGAAAACACAGTCTAAAATGCACATCAAGCTTAAAATGAATAACGTATAAACCCCAAGCACAGGAAAACACTGGCACAACCAAGCCTCCCTATAGTTTCAGTGTGCGAGGGAAATAGGATCAAATCCTTAGTCAGGCTTTTTCATAGGCTGACTTGAAGGACATGCCACCAGACAGAATGAAGAAAGAAAATTTCCTTTTCAGTTTCCCTTCAAGGCAGATCTCAGCTGCCTGAACACCTTAATACCCGCTCCACTTCCGCTTACTGTTGATTCAGCAGAAACTGCTGCTGCAGAATTAACGCTGCAGAATTAAATAGACACCCATCGCATTCTCAACGTGTGTGTCACAACCTGGTGCACTGCTCACACGTTGTTGTTGCGTTTGACACTGGTTTTATTCATCATGCATCAACCGAACACCAAGGGAGTAATGATTTGGCAGGAACCAAAGCCCTGCCCTGAAGCAATTATGAATTAAATTCCACTTAGTAACACAGTGCCATGGGGTTCTAGGGAGGCTGGTGGCATCTGGGAGTGTGTAAGCGAGGCTGACACATCAAGGTGTGATGTGATCAGAGTCAAAAGTCGCTGTGAAAAAGCAACCCTGGATGTGACTCATAAGGCTGGGCAAAACTAGGGCTTGGCCCAACAGCCACAGGAGTCTTCTGGCCTTTGCCTGAGAAAGGTGCTTTTTCTCATCCACCTGCTGCTGGGTGCCCAAGCCTTCTTAACCAGTGCAGAGACAAGGACCACAGTGAAAGGGGGGGGGGGGAGCTCACTCACCATTATATAAGGGAAGAGATGGGGCACTCACACCCCTATCCTGAATTTGAGGTGCAGGGGATGCCCCCTCCTTAACTTTGGCCCCCATGGCACTAAAGTCACCCTTCCATGAGATGGCAAAGTTGAGGGGACTGTTCCCTGACCCCATATTTGGGGGGGGGGGAGGAGGTTTCTATTCTTTCTTCTTTCCCACTTTCATGCCCCCAATGGCAGTCCCCCTCCCTTCCATTTTGTAACCAGCTCTCCTCCTCTCTCCCCATGGTTTGCTCCAGGGTCTATTTTTTGAGGCAGGAGGCCATCCTGCCGTGGGCTCTGCCTGTGGAAAATCTGGACAGAGGCCACATCCCCCCGGTTCGTCCACCCACCGGGGCTCCTCGGGGCCATCAGCTAGAAACTTGGGCTACTGCTCTTTTCCTTGGCAGTCTGGGCTCTGGAAACAGTGCAGAGAAAGGGTTGAAACACAGTGGAAGGTAGTGAGACACTGTGCAGCAACATTTCCCTTGGCTCCAGTGCAGTGGCTGCTGCTGGGCCCCTAAGGGCATCTTTAGACATAACAAAGTTTGGGTGTCAAAACCCCTAAGCACGTGTTTGGCTGTTGTGTGTAAGCATCATAACAATCCCAACACCAATTTGGCCACCCATTGAACGCACGATGTGAACACCATTCCATTACAAGGACAATTTCTGTGTTTTGGCTGAACACGTGGCTAATGTTGTGTTTAATATCACATGGCATGTTAGCAGGTACAACATGGGGAACGAGACGGCAGCACTTGCGTGCTGAGGTTGTGTGGTGAGTGAAACACTGATTTGCCCCAAGATGATCAAAGCAGCGCCACATGGTGAACACAGGGCCAAACCAGTGTTCATCTCAAGGTCGAAACACACATTCAGACATCTGGTGACGTTATGTCTAAAGACACCCTAAGACTCCTGCTCTGCCCCCCCCCTTGGGTTTTGCTCTGTGTCAGTGCCCTAAACTCCCTATCCCTCTGTGCTCTCCCCCAGCAGATTAAAAAATGGGAAGGGAAAGTCCAGTGCTTCTGCCATGGCAGTGACATCATCTCCTGCATTCCCTGGTGAGGGGGATCTTGGGGCACCTAGTGGGACTCAGGAGAGCAAGATTCCAGCCCTGCTTCAAAGGGGTATTCTCCCATACGCCTTTCTGTTCTGCGTCCCACTGAGAGTTGTGTCCTGGGTAAGTGCCTCTCTCCCTCAAAATGGCTCTGCATAAAGCACAGTCCTCTGGCTATCCTCTGGTGCCTTCACTTAATGGGACTTGAGCCATTAAACAGTCAGAGGATCATCCCCATAGTTGTATTGTTATTAAACTATGGTATGCTCTAGTCTACATCTAGCACAATCTTCCCGCCCACTCACCTTCCTTTGTCTACAAGATGAGTGAAGCAATATAAAGACAACATTATAACATGTTGGCCAATATGACACAGTTAGAGTCATATCACCAGAAGAGATCTGTGGAGCCCATGAAGTTCATGCCCAGTGGTTCCTTAATAGAGATAATCTAGCATAGCTTTATCAATGGTAGCTTTAGTATGCTTGAAAAAAAAGTTCTAATCTTTGTTAGTGCTTCCTTCACAAAACAAACTAAGGTAAATCAAGGCTGGATCCCCTTTTAAATCGAGACTGTATCATTTCAGCCAGAAGCTGAAATCAACAGCCTATTTTACACAGGAGGGCAGAGGAGAGAGTCATATTGATCTCCTCTGGCCTTAAAATCTACAGTTTTTTAAATGACTTGGGTTGAAAGATTCTTGGAACTGATCAAATCACTCTGGGTTTTTTTCTTTTCTTTTCTTTTTCTTTTCCTCTAGCCTAGTTGTTCCTTGGAAAACCACAGGGACAGGACCCTGGATTTTTGAGAATATTTCATTTAAGTTTGTGAAAATGGATAGTAATGGACTCAGGCTTTTACCTTCACAGAGAGGAGTGATGGGGAGCTGCCTCCAGTCCAGCACAGCATGCTCCGTCCTGGCCCTGGAAGGAAGACGAAGGCGTGCCGGCTCTAGGGAGACCCCTGTGTGAGTGAGCAGCAGGCTGTGACTGTCCCGTGGTGCTTGGGCTTGCTTGCAGCCAGCTGAGCCAGCTCCCCTGGAGCGGACCGGAGGCAGGCACACTCCGCTTCCCCCGCGGCACCAGGGGGCGGCTCGTCTCCCTAGTACCTGGTGGCCCGTGCAGAGAGGTGATCCTGTGCAGAGAGCCCGCCCGAGCGAGCCACCAGTGAGGGGAGCTCAGCTCAGTCTGCTCCGGGACTCTCTCTCAGGGGACTGAGGCAGGGAGGAAGCGTGCATGCACGCTGCTCCCCCTTCCTCAGCCCTCTACCCAAGCTATCTCACCAGGGCTGTCAGCGCGACCGCCCTGGCGAGATCTTCCATTGCGCCCATTGAGCACAATGGAAGGCTGTAGCCCCTCCCTCCACAGCACTTCCCATACGTGCTGTGGATTGAGGTGTTCAGTCTCCCAAATTTCTTTTTCCATAGGAAAACGCTTTGGGCGGCTGAGCAGCTGAACCTTTTTGTCCCTTCGGGGACCCACTCCCTCTCCCAGCAGAGTGGGTGGGTCCCCGAAGGGAGAACAAGTTCAGTGACAGCTACAGCAGCCTCTGCAGCAGCTCAGAGGCTGCTGTAGCTGTCATAAACAGTGGCGTGGATTTTTTTTTAAAAAAAACACTTTTAAAGCTGCGGCGGTGCCCCCGCAGGGCTTTGGGGGGCACCGCCCATAACTCCCTGCACGGGGAGCCACCCCTGCCAACATTTCGTGGTCAACGTTACCAAATGTAGCTGAGAGATCTAACGGGATCAACAGGGTCGACTGACCGTGGTCTAACTCATGGCGGAGGTCGTCAACCAAGGCCATAAGCGCAGTCTCAGTGCCAAAGCCCAGATGAAAGCTGGACTGCGATGGATCTAGAAAACTAGCATGATCCAGATGCCCCTGAAGCTGCTGAGCCACCACCCGTTCAGTAACCTTCCCTAAAAAGGGAAGATTAGAGACTGGTCGCTAACTGGCCAACGCCTCAACATCCAATTATTTTTTCCTGAGCACAGATTAACCCAGGTGCCAACTTCATGCCAAATGCACCCGCTAGATGTTGGCATGGTCTGGCTCCCGACTGTGGTGGGGGCTAGCCCAGGCTATGACTCGAGGAAATCCCTGAGTCACAGTCCAGACTAGCCCTCACCACAGTTGGAATCTGGCTGACAGATCCGGAGTTAAGTGGGCTTTCATGTCTGAAAGTCCACTTTACTTACTGCAGTCTGGAGTGGCAGGGGTGTGTGCCATGGCTGCCTGTCTGCCAGGGGGATGAGCTGCTGAATGCAGCACGGGGCAGGGTGGATGCACATCCATGCATCTCCCCAACCCCTCCGCAGCCCGGTCACTGACATGTTTGTTCAGCAGCTGGGCTGATTCCCAACCAGAGTGACAGCTCCCACCACTGCATGGGTAAGTCCATGGTGGGAGCCATCACTTCTGTTTTCACCCACAGTCAACATTCTTTGGAAGAGAAAATGATTGGCAGATATTTAATTTATTTAGAACTTTGAAATAATAACCATAGCAATGCCAAAATATCAAGACAAAATCAAAAGCTATTTCAGTTACATTTCTGAATCTTCCTAGAGTCTTCTAGGAAGGTTACCAGCAAGTCTGTAACAGACTGGTACCCTGAGGCAGAGCAAGGAACAAAGGGGAAGGAATGTTAGAGAGCTGGCCCTTTAAGGCAGGGGTAGGAAGGAAACCTCAGACCCAAGGGGCCAAATGTGGCCTGTGGCTATTTGGCCACCTTTCAGTTCCTACCCCCAAGCACTGAAAATTTGAGTTCAGGGTAAGAAAACAGAGATGAGGACATGCACCCAAGGATACAGGAGAGATCCATGGCATAGATTACTAATTTAGCCCCTCCTCTTCCTAAGTGTTTCCCTAATGCACTTCTACCCCCAACTTCTATGTGGTCCTCGGAGACTGTACACGTTCTCAAAATGACCCCCGGGAGAGAAACATAAGAACATATTATGATCCATACTGGCTTACTGAGTCAGACCAATGGTCCATCAAGCCCAGCATCCTGTCGTCCGAAAGCGGCCAATTTCAATCGCATGGAAGAAGAACCAACAGTCACAATGGGCAATCCATTCCCCGTTGTTCAGTCCCAGCTCCCGACAGTAAGAAGTACATCCTGTAAGCCCATTAATAGCCATTAATGGACCTACTCTCCAAGAACTTATCAAGTCCTTTTTAAACCCAGCTATACTACTGGTCTTGACAACATCCTCTGGCAACAAATTCCATAAGTTAATTATGCATTGAGTGAAAAAGTACTTCCTTTTATTTNGATTTTTTTTTAAAAAAAACACTTTTAAAGCTGCGGCGGTGCCCCCGCAGGGCTTTGGGGGGCACCGCCCATAACTCCCTGCACGGGGAGCCACCCCTGCCAACATTTCGTGGTCAACGTTACCAAATGTAGCTGAGAGATCTAACGGGATCAACAGGGTCGACTGACCGTGGTCTAACTCATGGCGGAGGTCGTCAACCAAGGCCATAAGCGCAGTCTCAGTGCCAAAGCCCAGATGAAAGCTGGACTGCGATGGATCTAGAAAACTAGCATGATCCAGATGCCCCTGAAGCTGCTGAGCCACCACCCGTTCAGTAACCTTCCCTAAAAAGGGAAGATTAGAGACTGGTCGCTAACTGGCCAACGCCTCAACATCCAATTATTTTTTCCTGAGCACAGATTAACCCAGGTGCCAACTTCATGCCAAATGCACCCGCTAGATGTTGGCATGGTCTGGCTCCCGACTGTGGTGGGGGCTAGCCCAGGCTATGACTCGAGGAAATCCCTGAGTCACAGTCCAGACTAGCCCTCACCACAGTTGGAATCTGGCTGACAGATCCGGAGTTAAGTGGGCTTTCATGTCTGAAAGTCCACTTTACTTACTGCAGTCTGGAGTGGCAGGGGTGTGTGCCATGGCTGCCTGTCTGCCAGGGGGATGAGCTGCTGAATGCAGCACGGGGCAGGGTGGATGCACATCCATGCATCTCCCCAACCCCTCCGCAGCCCGGTCACTGACATGTTTGTTCAGCAGCTGGGCTGATTCCCAACCAGAGTGACAGCTCCCACCACTGCATGGGTAAGTCCATGGTGGGAGCCATCACTTCTGTTTTCACCCACAGTCAACATTCTTTGGAAGAGAAAATGATTGGCAGATATTTAATTTATTTAGAACTTTGAAATAATAACCATAGCAATGCCAAAATATCAAGACAAAATCAAAAGCTATTTCAGTTACATTTCTGAATCTTCCTAGAGTCTTCTAGGAAGGTTACCAGCAAGTCTGTAACAGACTGGTACCCTGAGGCAGAGCAAGGAACAAAGGGGAAGGAATGTTAGAGAGCTGGCCCTTTAAGGCAGGGGTAGGAAGGAAACCTCAGACCCAAGGGGCCAAATGTGGCCTGTGGCTATTTGGCCACCTTTCAGTTCCTACCCCCAAGCACTGAAAATTTGAGTTCAGGGTAAGAAAACAGAGATGAGGACATGCACCCAAGGATACAGGAGAGATCCATGGCATAGATTACTAATTTAGCCCCTCCTCTTCCTAAGTGTTTCCCTAATGCACTTCTACCCCCAACTTCTATGTGGTCCTCGGAGACTGTACACGTTCTCAAAATGACCCCCGGGAGAGAAACATAAGAACATATTATGATCCATACTGGCTTACTGAGTCAGACCAATGGTCCATCAAGCCCAGCATCCTGTCGTCCGAAAGCGGCCAATTTCAATCGCATGGAAGAAGAACCAACAGTCACAATGGGCAATCCATTCCCCGTTGTTCAGTCCCAGCTCCCGACAGTAAGAAGTACATCCTGTAAGCCCATTAATAGCCATTAATGGACCTACTCTCCAAGAACTTATCAAGTCCTTTTTAAACCCAGCTATACTACTGGTCTTGACAACATCCTCTGGCAACAAATTCCATAAGTTAATTATGCATTGAGTGAAAAAGTACTTCCTTTTATTTATTTTAAATCTGCCAGCAGCTAGTTTCATGGAGTGTCCCCTAGCTCTAGTACTATTTGAGAGGGTAAATAACCGTTCCCTATCTACTCATTCCACACCACTCAAGATTTTATAAACCTCTATCATGTACCCTCTCAGTCTTCTCTTCTCTAAGCTGAAGAGACCCAGCTTGTCAAGCCCCTCTATCTACGGAAGCCATTCCATACCCTTTATTATTCTCGTTGCCCTTCTCTGTACCTTTTCTAGTTCAGCTATGTCTTTTTTGAGATGGGGTGACCAGAACTGAACATGATATTCCAGGTGCAGTCACACCATTGATTTGTATAGTGGCATTATGACATCCTCAGTTTTATTCTCTATCCCTTTGCAAATAACTCATAACATTTTGTTTGCTTTTTTGACTGCTGCTGCACATTGGGCTGAGGATTTCAGTGTATTGTCCACAATCACTCCCAGATCCTTTTCCAGAGTGGTAACTCCTAGATTAGTACCCAATATTACATACTCATAGTTTGGATTATTTTTCCCTATGTGCATCACTTTGCACTAGTGCACATTAAATCTCGTCTGCCATGTAAATGCCCAGGCACCCAGTCTTGTAAGATCCTGTTGCAGTTCTTCACAGTCTGCTCGTGTTTTAACTACCTTGAATAACTTGGTATCATCTGCAAATTTGATGACCTCACTCTTAATGCCCTTTTCCATATCATTAATGAATACATTAAACAGCACCGGTTCCAGTACAGAACCCTGGGGCACACTTCTTTTTACATCTCTCCATTGTGACAACTTTGCTTCCTATCCTTTAATCAGTTACCGATCCATAGTAAGACACTATCTCCTATCCCATGACTTTTTAATTTTCTCAAGTGTCTTTTATGTGGGACCTTATCAAATACTGGAAATTTCTGGAAATCCAGGTACACCATATCTATTGGGGCTCCCTTGTCCACATGCTTATTTACACCCTCAAAGAATTCAAACAGATTAGTGAGGCATGACTTGCCTTTGCTAAATTCATGTTGACTCTTCCCCATTAAGCCATCAACATACCCTGCGATTCTGTTCTTAATGATAGTTTCCAACATTTTGCCCGGCAGACATCAAGCTTACTGGTCTGTAGTTTCCAGGATCACCTCTGGATTCCTTTTTAAATATTGAGGTTACATTTGCCACCCTCCAGTCCTCAGGTACAGTGGCAGATTTTAGCGATAGGTTACAGATTACTAACAGTAAGTCTGCAATTTCATATTTGAGTTCCTTCAGAACTCTGGGGTGAATGCCATCTGGTCTTGGTGATTTGTTAGTATTTAGTTTGTCAGTTTGCTCTAGAACCTCCTCCAGAGTCATGTTGATTTGTGACAGTGTCATGGGGACATGGGGGCAATACACCCATTTGGGGGAGATAACCCACATTTTGGGGAGATGCGTGGTGTGAGGTGAAGGGTTAAACAGATTGTAAAGCTCAGTTACTGCAAGATACTGAAACCAGTTGCCAGAGTGGGGGATGAGATTTCCTTTGTCATGGCAATTGGGTAGTTTGTTATCAAGCAACGGCCAGGTATCCTTCCTAACTTGATAACAATAACAATGGACAGGAGATAGAGGAAGTGACCTCAGGCCTCCAGCAAGGAAGAAGAAGGAACTTCTTCTTCAAGATTTGACTCTCTTCCATCTTGACTTTCAACGAGTTAACAGCTCAGGAGAGGAGCTGCCACATATTGCAAACTATGGACTTGTCTATGAACTAAGATATGAACCCAGTCTTCAACATCAAGGCTGAGACAGCAACTGATGAACTTGTACTGCGCCTTTAGGGTAAGGGGACAGTCAGGGAATATCAGTGGAATTAGAATGCGTGTATTTATGTTTGATTTATTGACTTGCACTATCTGATCAGCAGCCTTGTACTCATATGTAATCAATATATGTTTTATAATCAAGCTTAGCGTGCTTGTGTCTTTATTTGGCCTTGGGGAATTCACTTGGGGGTACTCCTGTCTAGGTGAGAGCCTAGACGAACCTTTTTCATATAAGACAACCCCACTGCAAAGTCTCCCAAGCCACAGGTGGCCAGAGAACGTTCTCTGCGTTACGACTGGGCTGGGAGATCAAAAGGGAGGCTTGGCTAGGGGTGCGGACCTCTGAAAGCTCCCTGATTGCAGTGAAGGTTTTCTGATCACTCGGGGACCCACGCGGGCACAGGCAACTGGGTTGTGGCTGGCCTGGTGGGCAAACGGGGGACAGCCTCTGAACGAGAGAGGGCCCCAAACCCATCCCCCCGGTGACAGACAGCTCTTCCAATTCATCACTTACAAAGTAATGTTCCAGCGTGAGTATCTCCCCAACATTGTCTGCAGTGAAGACCGAAGCAAAGAACTCATTCAGCTTCTCTGCAATGTCCTTTTCCTCCCTAAGCACCCCTTTTACCCCCCTGGTCATCTAACGGTCCAACTGACTCTCTAGCAGGCTTCCTGCTAGAGGACGTTTGGTCCTCTTCCTACCTTTAATTTGTGGAATACATTTAATCTGAGCTTTCAGGATGGTGTTTATAAATAGTCTCCATGCTGCCTGTAGACATTTAATTCTTGCAACTGCTCCTTTAAGTTTCCCTCTATATGTTACCACAGTAGTTTTATTTGGCATTTTCCCTCCTGTGAGTATGTCAAATTTGATTATATTATTATCATTATTTCTCAGCGGCTCCAGCACCGTTACCCCTTGCACTAAATCCTGCGCTCCACTTAGGACTAGATCCAAAGTGGCTCCTTCTCTTGTTGGTTCCAGGACGAGCTGCTCCAGGAAGCAGTCATTTATGACATCTAGAAATTTTATCTAGGGAAAGTTTCTCTATCCCTGCTTTAAGGAATGGTGGCTGCTTTGCAGCAGACTGGGAAGCGTAGCCTGTACAGGTCATCCAGAGACTCGGACCTGTAGCTCCAACCATGCCAGAAGTGCAGTATGAAGGTGGCCTGGAGCAGTTGGAGCATCAAGGTGAAGGACTGATGGCTTAAGCAAATAGCTAGACCACTACATCATCAGGAAGCTGTGAAAGGGCTGGAGGTAAGGGTTAATTAAGATGGGAAGTTTAGAGGGCATGCCAAAGTTTGGCCTGAGAACGGCAGAATGAATATGTGAAAGGAGGGAGGCCTGAGTTTAGGCTTAAGAAAAGATTTTTGTTTGGAAATGTGGTTTTACTGAAATGATAAAGCCTGCCCTGAAAGGGGATGTGCATAAAAGAGCAGAGTCTCTTATGTATGATTGAGCCTGGAGGGGAAACTGAGGCAGAGGACTAACTAGGAAGCAGTACATCATGTGACCAATAGGGATGGGTTGAGGAGGTGACCTCGCTTTGTATTGCAGACCTAATATTTGTGTTGTCAAACACTTTCTGCAAGAAAAAAAAAAGAATCAGTTCTTTCTTTGAGAGGTTCTTACAACACCATAGTTGGCAGCAGACCACTCCTATTTGTCAGGGGGAAAGCCCTTCTTGTGGGGCTGCCAGCTGTGCCTCTTTTGTGTCCTGGGAAATTCCTTTCAGCTTTAGCTAAATTGTAAGATATATGCCTTGTATTAGAAGTCAATTGCCACCTCCTTTCCCTGACTTGGATGCCTTGGAGAAACTGAATAACATACATTTAATGAAGGTCTTCGGTGGGTTGGTATGTAATACTAAAATGGCTCTATACCAAGGATATATACATTCTAATATAATACCCAACAGTCTCCATGGCTTAAATTTGTAAACACTTTATTGTATAACATTGGTATGAGATATTATTTGAACGATGATAATAGATTATTTTCCCCAGCTGAAAGGGATTTAGTTGTCCAATGCCTTATAGATATTTCCTGGCAAGATGATATTGCCTCAGTTCATGTTTTGAGGATATAATAATAATAATAATAATAATAATAATAATCTTTATTGCCACAACTATAAAGTTATTGGCTAAACAAAATACAATAAAAACCAATATCCATAGCAAAATTACACACATATTACACACATATTAAAACAATCAATCAAAAAAAGCAAATTTGATAATGCATAACCATCCGAAGGTTCCTTCTCTATATCGTAAAGAACTAGTTCCTTAGAATCCCCCTATACCCTTCCACTAACCTGAGCAGATCGTATTCGAGCTACCAAGCTACCAAATACTGCAACGGCATAAGTTAATACAGTTGCTCTAGCATCCAAACACAGTCTAAGATCCTGGGCAAAAGGGTGTGATCTCTGTGCTTCCCGAAGCGCTAAGAGGAGCTTAGCCCTGATTCTCTCATATCTAGGGCAAGAGAACAAAATATGTTCCACCGTATCCAACTGTCCCAGGGAGCAGGATTGGCACAAACGATCTTGATATGGCACTCCTTTTTATCGACCTTCCACTATTGCCGATGTGAACATCCCTCATCGGAGGCGGGTAAAAGCCCGCCTAACTGGGAAACTTATCCAGTTTTTCATATAACTTTAATCAGATAGTGGATTAAACGGCCGTCTATAATCTGGATTTACCCTCTGGGATTGAATTAACTCCTCGTCTATTTGGGCTTGTTGATCACTTAGCCTCTGTTTCACCAGCAACATAGCATAGTTTGTTTCCATAGAGGCCAACCCTTCCAGGGAGTAACCTAATCTCCCAATGATACCCTCAGATTCCTTAGCCCAAAAGGAGAGGAGACCCTCCATTTTTGCCATCCCCAAAAGGGAGGTCTCCCCCCTGGACATACCTGCCACCTTTAGGCAGAATTTTATAAGAGACATAACCGCGAGAGACCTAATAGGCAAACATTCAGTCTCAGCATGCAGAAAAACTGCGGGTGTATCCCTGGGAAGCCCCAAGATCTTTCTCAGAAATTCGTTCTGGATAACCTCTAATTGGTCCAGAAAATTTACACCCCAGACCGGAAAAGCATACAGCAGCTTAGCCACCACTTTAGCTCTGAACAAGCGAATAACTGGAAGTATCATCTGTCCCCCCTTCCCAAAATAGTAGCTGCATATGGCACTCACCAGCTGCCTGGTCTGGTTCTTTACAAGGCCCCACTGCTCATGCCATACGGGTGAACTTGCAAACATTACCCCTAGATATTTATATTTATATTTATATTTCTCCACTTGGGCCACCTGGTGCCCGTCAATTAACCATTTGTGCACCTCCCCATGTCTCCTGCGTCCTACTATCATAACCTTAGTTTTATCATAGTTGATAGTTGATAGTTAAGCCCTCATTTTTACAATAATCACCTGTTGTCTGCATCGCCCTACGGAGCCCAACCAGAGACCAGGAAATAAGCACAGTATCATCTGCATAGAGGAGGGCTGCTACTCTTCTAGTACCAATCTGAGGGGGATGGGATTCAATTCCGTTTAAAGCAGAGAGGAGATCGTTCACAAAAATGTTAAATAATGTGCGTGCCAAAAGGCATCCCTGCCTCACACCCCTACCCACCTCCACTCTACGTGTTAAAGCCCCTGCCCTTGTTGCCCTAACCTTCAGGGAGTTTCCCTCATGCAAACGAATCAATAAAAGAAGGAGCCTTGGCTCCATCTGCAGGGATCTCAGCTTGACCCACAGCCTAGCCCTGCAGATGGAGTCAAACGCCCTCCTTAAATCGATAAAACACAAATAGGCCCTGCGCCCCTGGTCAAGGACCTTTCCCACCAATGCCGTCAGAAGAAGAACATGGTCAGTTGTAGAGGCGCCCTTTCAAAAACCCACCTGCTCTAGCTCAATGATCTTCTGGCTGTCCATCCAGTTCTGAAGCCTGCCCAAAAGAAGTCTTGTATAAAGCTTCTCAATAATACTGAGGAGGCTAATAGGGCGGTAATTCCCAGGATCCCCAGGGTCCCCTTTCTTAAAGATGGGGACCACTATGCTGTTTAGCCAAGCCTTGGGGACATCTCCAGTAGCATTAACATACGTGAACAACGGTGCCAACAACCTGGCCCACCAACCCGGGTCCACCTTCAGATGTTCCGCCAGTATCAGGTCCGACCCAGTCACCTTGCCATTTGGTAGCTGATGAATCAGTTCAATAATCTCCGCCTCCAAAATAGGAGGCCAATGAGGGAAGCGATCGAATTCCTCCATGGGGGGGGCTATGCAAGTCCTGAGGCACAACTGAAAAGATTACCCCATAAAACTTTTCCCAAACCTCTAAAGGCAGAGAGACCAATGTCATTGGGTCCTCACCTAACCTTGCCCAGCGAATTTGTCCCCAAAACTCCTTGGAGTTCCCGCTTCATACCACCCTCTGCAAATGCAACCATTGACGCTTTTCCAGAAGCAGATGCCGGTAATCAGAGCGGATCTGTAGGAATGCCACTTTGCCATCTGCAGATGGATACTTTTTAAGATGGTTTGCGGCGCACCTAAACATCCGGCATCGCTCCTGACACTCTTTATCAAACCATTTTGGCTGATCCCTCTGGGAGCAGAGGGAAGGGGTCTCTATGGACAAGGTTGATTTAAGTAGATCAAAAATACTTTCAAAGCCCGCCTGGGTATTAATGCTTCCCTCAGCAATTAATGCACATGCTTGCATAATAGCGGGATCCTGCAATTTTATCAGAAATGTCTGGCTAGAAGGAACACTCCAGTGAGGGCGCCTATGATATCTGGCTCCTCCCCAAGGGGAGTCAGAGTTCCTCTCAGGCATAGAAACTAACTGTGCCTGAGAATCTGCACATACTAGTTCCAGTATATAATGGGGAGTTTCAGCACTCGGGGTGACTAACAAGCTAAGTACTTTCGGAAAGAATGGGCCTGCTACCAGATAATAATCAATAGTACTGAAACCCAGTGAGGATTGGAAGGTGTAAAAACCTGCCTGATCCCCCAGAGTTCTACCATTCAAAATCACCAAATCAAGATCTTCTACCAACCGTTTCATATCCCTGAAACTCCCATTTGTTTCCCTATCCTGGGCCTTCCGCAATGGGATTGGAGGCAAGTCCTCAGAGTACCCTTGGCCCTCGGGGCCCTGCCACTCTCCCACTCTTGTGTTGAAATCCCCTCCAATAAAAACAGATGCCAAGGGAAACATTTTACGGGCTTCCTTAATCCTAAATGTAACCTCCTCCCAAATTCCAGTGGGAAAGAACTTGGAGGACCGAGGGGGAACATAGATGTTGCCAATCAAGAGTTCAAGCAAGGATGGAAAGATGCAGTGATACAGAGCAAGTTTCGAGGATAGCCCTTTCATATTTGCTATGGAAAAATGAGATTGGATTTGGAAAATATCTCAATATCGAAATGAGCAAAAATTTGAGTATGGCTCTTTGTAGACTGAGATTGAAGCAGATGCCTACGGCCATTGTAGAGGGTAGGAGAATCGGCATTCCTAGGGATTGCAGACTGTGCCCCTGTGCTTGTGGAGCGGTCGAGGACATAGTCCATTATGTCTCGGACCAAAAATCTTAGGGCCAGATACCTTCCTTCTAGACTGTTGAGTCTGCAGCATTTTCACTACGCGTGAACAATTAATTTGGTTGCTTTCGCAAAGCGACTCTAGTATCTTGTTAAATTTGGCAGTCTTCGCCTTTAAGGCATAAGCTACAAGAAGGACTAGTTTAGGGAATGTTTGTTCTGGTATCTCATTTGACCCAGTTTATGAAAGTGAGAATGGACCAGTTGACTTATATGTATATGATTTTATAATCTGTAATATTCCACTTTCATCCGATTCAATTTATGAAATTAAGAGTGGATTGAGATGAACCATGTATATATGATTTTATAAATTGTAATAATTTAACAATTCTGCTGGATGGAATTAGTTTTATATTTTTTCTTTTTATTGATTCTATATGTTAAATTTGTATGATTGTATGATGGATAATCGTATGTGTTTAGTTTTGTATGATTGTGTCAGATAACGGCAGGAAGCCAATCTGCAATAAAGTTCATCATCCTCTCTCAATTTTAATTACTTAGACAAAAAACCTTCAGTTTAAGAAGCTTGTTTAGGCAGCATTACAAATTATACTCAAATGTTAACATGACAGTAGATTGTATGTTAAGGCAACTTTATTAAATATCAGACCAATCTATACATTTTTCTTTTCTTATTCATTAATAAAAACAAATTCTGACTTAACTGAAATTAAACTGCATATTTGTGGTATGGTAGCTGAACGTGATGAGGAATGTATACAGTTTAATTTCAGTTAAGTCATAACTTTTAAAATGAATTAATAAGAAAAGAAAAATGTATAGATTGGTCTGATATTTAATAAAATTGTCTTAACATAAAATTTACTGTCATGTTTGAGTATAATTTGTAATGTTGTCTTAACAAGTTTCTTAAACTGAAGGTTTTTTATCTAGGTAATTTGCCCTTCTTTTGAAACTTAATAGTTTTGTGAATGCATAACCTGGCCCCAGACACAAGAACACTGCAGGTGCACACAGGCGCTCACCCATCCCCTCACATCCCCCACATGGAGCAACCTTTTTTTCAACAGGTTTCTCTGTGCAGGGGTGATGGGTGGAGGGGCGTGTTACTCAGGAATTCACAAGTGACTGCTTTCATACGAGATGCACCCACCCATGCCACTGCGTGGGTGTGTCTCTTGTAAAGGAGGTCACACACTCATTCACACACGTGTTTTCACCTCTCTCCCAGAAATACTCATTCTAACCGATCACACACACAATCATTCAGACACAGTACACACATGCTCTCATCTCACACATTCATTCAAATTGATCACACACGCACTCATCCATACACACTACACACACATGCTCTCACCTCACACACTCATTCAGATTGATCAGCCACACATACTAGACCAGGGGTGTAACTAGGGTGCAATGGGCCCCTGACCAAGAAGTCAAGATGGACCCCCCCTCTTTGTGTCCTGCTGGTGGGCCTAGGGGTGCTGCCTGGCTCTGTGGGCCTGGGGGCGCTGCTATCAAACACACAAGACTCCCAAAATGCAGCCAGCCTATTAAGCGTATTATGCCATGAAAAGAGAGAGCGAGAGCAATAACCAGTTCAGTTGTGCCCCCCATAATCAATTCATGCTGTCCACACCCCATAACCAGTTCATTTGTGCCCCTGCCCCCATATAATCAATGCATGCTGTCCCCCCGCCCCCCTAACCAGTTCATTTGTGCCTCCGGGGCAGCGTGAATTGATTATAAGGGGGGTGCAAATGAACTGGTTATGGGGTGGGGGGTTTAAAGACAGTATTCCTGTTAGCAATAATTTCATTAGGAAGAGTTAGTGAAATAGCAGCCATAATAATCTCAGAACCATATTTTCAGATTTTTCAAGATAGAATAGCTATTGCTTTACATCCTAAATTCCTACCTAAGATAGTATAAGACAGACAGTTGTGAGAATGTAGCCCTTTTTACATGGGCCTCTCCCACCCAGATTTCTGCGTGTTTGTGGGTGGGGGAGCCCTGTGTGAATGACGCAGCGCACGCACCTGCAGTGAATGGGGGTGCGTGCGCACGCCCACCTAACACGCATCCTCACTCACCCGCCATCTCATCTCCACGCACAGAGCAACCAGGTAAAACGGCAGTTGCTCTGTGGGTGCAGATGAGTGGGGGGTGAATGGGGATGCATGTGAGGCCATGTGCACGCCCCACCTATGCACCAGGGCGCCCATGGACCCACCACCCAGCGGAGCTGTGTAAAAACAGCGTGTGAGGAGCCACTCGAAGAAGAACAGAAGGTTGCTGCCTTATTAACAAGGTTCTTCGAGATGGGACCAAACATTCTCACAACACCCACCCTTCCAGCCAAGGGCATAGCTACCATTGGACAAACATAGACATTTGTCCCAGGGTCTGTACTGACTGGGGGCCCAGTATCCAAGGTAGCTAAGCTATCCCCCCTTTTTTTTTTTTTTAAATTGCCACCTGAGCTGATTGGGGGCCCTTCCAGCTGTTGCGTGGGCTCCCTCCCTGCCCACGGTTGCAACATTGTGTCTGACACAATGTTACAATCGTGGGCAGGGAGGGGGAGGAGCCTCATGCAGCAGTCTGCGTCAGGTAGGGTGGCTATACCGCCCCTTTAAAAGAGGACGCTTATGAAAAATACATGGTGCAAGGCTGCACTGGAAGCAATACAGCCTTGCAACATGCATTTTTCATAAGCGTCCTCTTTTAAAGGGGAGGTATGGCTACCCTAGCATTAGGTCAGGTCACACTCACAAGCCTCGCAGCTCGGCTTGCCCCCTTGGTGCTGTGTCACGAAGAAGGAGTTCTCCTCACCAGTCCAGACCGAGTCTGGGCAGGGCTGGCTTGAGGGAGGTCCAGCCTGAGTGGGAAGGTGCCCAGCGGCGGCTCCACTCAGTAAGGGAACCGTCGCCGGGCACCTTCTTGCTCCAGCGCTCCCCACATCGAGCTGAATGAGCCTACCTGACCAGCCTTTAGCCTCCAGGACTGGTCGAGTGGGCCGGGGCAGCAACGGCACTGCTGCTGCTGGCCGCGCTTGGCCCCAGTGATGGATGGGCCAAGCAGTAGGCCACCAGCAGCACACCACAGACTCTGCAGAGAGCAAGTAAGTCCTGAGCACCAGCTGCCCAGTGTCCCTAGGCCGGCTGATGGCTTCACCACCAGCAGGAAAAAAAGGGGAGGGGCCCACGGACATTTCTTGTCCCTGGGCCCATCTCAAGCTAGCTATGCCCCTGCTTTCCAGCCCCTCATGGAATTTTCTTATATTCCTAGAAAGGGTTGGAAAGAACTGTCATTCTGAGGGGGAGAGTGCTTTTTATACTAGAGGCACTTGAGACCATCATGTGGTCTTTAGATTGAAAGCTTTCGGACAGGGACCGTGTCTATCTTATTCTCTGTAAAGCACCAGGTACATTGCTTGCGCTATATAAAAGCTTATAATAATAATAATAATAATTAATATATTATTTGAATAGGGTGAGCATGCACAGCCCAGTTGTGAGAATATTGGGAGTCATCTTGAAGAACTTTCTTTACAAGGCAACAACATTCTGATCACTCACATGTGGAGGAGTTGTTTGTAAACAAACAGCTTTATCTCCCAGTCCCTTGCTGCTGCAGCACTACTAGCAGGCAGAGGCAGGTGAGGGATGGGGACCCCCACACACACACCTTAAGCCCCCGCCCCAGACTCCCCTTCATTGTTTGTAATCACAGAACACATGTTTTGCTGGAGGAAAGCTAAAATTGTCACCAACTGGAAGTTTTTGCTCTACTGACTCCCTTTGAAAAGCATAGGCGCTGTTCAATGAGAGTTTGCTACCGCCTTAACTATAGGGCCACAACTGTGGCTCTATAGTATAAGTAAATGCCATAATGTATTGTTTCTGCCCCTGTTGGTATGATATACACTTTTTAAACATGAGAATAGTGATTGATTAACGTAAGTGCTACCATATTGATTCAGACCAGTGTTTCTTCAAGCCCAGTATTCCAACTCCCCAAGGTTTATCTTGTCCCCCATTCTGGGGCTAGCTCTGCAAGGACTTATTGGGATCCATTATACCAGGCATTTGTTAGTCTGGGTACTTGTTACATGAACTACTTATTATAGTGTTCTGTAGAACTGTCTGCTTAAAGCTGTCTTGATGCTGTTTGTTTGTAGATGAATTGTGCAACATGATTTTTTCAAAAGTATGATGAATAATTCATTGCCCCTGTGAAGAGGTCCTGTCCTCAGTGGCCTTCTCCGTTCTTTCTTGTTCACTCCAACTCAGCAGCTACATCATACAAAATATCTTGCCCAAAACCTGCCTCTCCATTTTTCTCTTGGCACAGTTTGACGGCATTCTCCACTTTCTTCCTTGAGCCAGTGGGACCCCAGAGGGAGCCATGACAGAAGCTGGAAAGCTTATCACATAATTCAGCATTTAAGCTGCATGTGTTTTGTATCCAATAAAAGCAACAAGGAGTAATGAAAACATTTTGATAGATTTCTATGTTCATGAATCATAGCAATTTGCCAGAGCGATCCTTGTTAACTACTGGCATGCTTTCAGGGGCAGTGGTGGGAGTGTGTGCAAGCTACTATAACTTCTCATGAACACATGTGAAGAATTACATTTGATCAATGGTCAATGCAAAAGAAAATGAAACAAAATAATTTTTTCCCCAACATCTTTTCAACACAAAGAAAATATTTAATTGTTTTCCAAAATCCATTTGACAAGTAAAGATAAACTTATAACTGAAATCTTCACTTTTATGGTCCTAAAACCAACCCTTCGTCCCCCAGGACAAAGTATTCTGCATTCCCTTCCTTTCTGAAATTTTGATTCCCTTGCAAAGTGTCATCGTAATTAGATATCGCAGACCATAAATCCTCACTTAATTAATTTTCATTCTCCATTTAATGAAGAAAATGAGGAACATATATTTGCAAAAGATGTATTCAGTTATAAGGACAAATGTATTTATTTATTTATTTTAATTAACATTCTTACCACACCCTTCCCTGACGGCTCAGGGTGGCTTAAAAAAACAAAAAATATAACTTTAAAAGGTTAAAAATACAATTTACCAAAATACCCTTGTGGTAAAAACTTCACGGGCAGTTGCTACCCACAAGATGGTGCCCTTGACTGACCTCAGAGGCTGCGACAGAACATAGGGGAAGAGGTGATCCTTCACATACCTGGGGCCCAAGCCATATAGGGCCTTATAGGTTAAAGCCAGCACCTTGAATTGTGCCTGGAACACTATTGGCAGTCAGTGCAGACTCTGGACTTGCCCCTGACAGAAGGTGGGGTACCACATTCAGCACCAACTGCAGCCTCTGAATATTCTTCAAAGGCAGCCCCATGTTGAGCACATTGCAGTAGTATAGCCTCAAGGTTACAAAGGCATGGATGATAGTGGCCATATTGGGATCTGATTAACAAAAAAGTTTCAGCCTTCTCACCAGATGAAGTTGGTGGAAAGCGCTCCTGGACACTTCTGCAACCTGGAAATCCAGCCACAAGAGTGGCTCCAAGAGCACCCGCAGGCTGCGAATCTGAGTGATCAAGGGAGGCTGGACCCCATCAATGACAGGATTTCCTACATCCTCCAGGTCACATGGCCAGCCAACCATCATCAGCTCAGTCTTGTCTGGATTCAGCCTCAATTGGCTCTCCCACATCCAGTCCCCAATGGCAGCCAGGCACCGGGTAAGCACTGAGACTGCAAGGAGAGAGAGAGCTGGGTGTCATCAGCATATTGATGGTACTTCACACCAAATCTCCAAATGATCTTGCACAGTGGCCTCAGAAACACATTTAACAGGGGTGGGGACAAGATGGAACCCTGCGGGACCCCACAAGGGAGCTCCCAAGGGGACGATAAGCCATCACCCATTGTGGTTCTCCCAGGCAGGAATGAGTGGAACCACTCAAGAGTAACAAGCACAATCTCAGTGCCATGCTCAGGATGAAAACCTGACTGACATGGGGCCAGGAATCCAATAGCATTGAGATGTGCCTAGAGCTGCAAGGCAACCACCTGTTCAATAACCTCTAAAAAGGGAAGGGAAGGTTAGAGACAGGGCAATAACTAGTAGGGGAGTCAACAACAGGAGATGGTTTCTTGAGCAGGGGACTATACATTACAATAAAATGGCTGTCTGCATAGCCAAAATTCAGACTACAATATGTGGAAAAACCAGATTTAAGATGGGTAAGAGGTCTATTAACCTGTGGAATGATCTCCCAAAGGAGCTATTGGAAGTTCCGTTACCTGGCACATCTAAAAATGGATTGGGCACAATGATGCAAAAGGGACCAATCTGATACTGAAAGGGAACTGTGCTAAGTTACTTCATATGCCTTGTCCATCCCTAGGTTATATGAATATTATAGCAGCAGGGCAGCTGAGTTCAATAAAGAGTGAGATCTTTGAAGTTCTTCAATAAAACAGTTTAGCACTTCATCTGTTTGAAATAAAAGTGCTGATTAAAGGGTAGTAAATAACTTGGCATGCTTTGTTGCGTCAGACCTAGTCTTGTATAAGTCTTGCCTGCAAAGAGAATTTGCAGGGAATTGTTACCATCTCTGTCTCTGGAATAGCTTCACCAGACATAGCAATAATGAAACCTTTCCTATAGACCAACTGCTGGTATTCCTACCTTTGGGTCTTTCACACGAATGCAGGGTTGCTCATCCCCAGAGCAGGTCCAGGGTTGCACCCCTGCGTCTGCCCACTTACTGCCTTGCCCAGGTCAGGTTTAAACGATCTGGCAGCTGCCGTGGTCCACGGTCTGCTTGCACGGCGCCCCTCCTCCACACCATAGAATTGTGGATTAGAGCAGCTGCAACTCTGGTGTTGCCCTCAGCAACCCATGACTGAGAATGAAGCTGCAGCGGCTGTCCACCCAGCAGATGGACAGCAGCCCCGCCTCCGGCTGGTGCCCCAAATTTGGGCTGCCCACTCCATCGGCGATGCTCCTGGAGCACTACTGGTGGGGCTGCCCTGGAGCAGGGACAGTCTGCCCCACCTCTGCTCCACCTGCACATCTGGCAGACTGCTTTAAACTGATGGCCCGTCCAGGGATGAGGTGGACCAGAGGCCTGGGTGCTCTCTGTGTGGAAACGCCCATTGTGTCATCTAGAAGGGTTGGGTAGTGTGGTGGTGGCAATGTCAGTGGCAGGTATATCATCATATAGCACTGCCTCCTTGGCTAACAGGGACTTGACTGTGCTGCTACTTAGAGCAATACTTAGAGATTCACCTAAAATTCTCACTGTAATGACAGTTAAACTGTTTTGAACAGAGTTTTAGTAAATTGGATAGCAGTCCTTCACAGGTCTGTTACTTAAGTATCAAATTCCTGTCAATTTGTACCTGTCAATTTCTGTGAAAGGTACATTTTTGATCATTTATGTGGCCACAGTTCATGCATGCAATGGGTGAAAACAGACATGACGCTAACCACCCTTAACCACCCTTGGTGGTTATTTATGCATGTTGCAGGGCTGTATTGGTGCCCTATGCAGCCCTGAAACATGCATAAATAACCACCAAGGGTGGTTAAAGGGTGGTTAGC